>JAAEAE010000053.1:0-190949 GCA_013266295.2 Branchiostoma floridae x Branchiostoma japonicum | reverse complement strand
CGGATCCCCAAACGGAATCCGAAAACAGTCTTGATTTCAAATCGTTGTCAGGGTCAGAAAATGAAATCCTGGATACCCAAGCGGATTGGCAGGTCCTAATAAAATGCCTCTGTTGTAAACGGATTTACGGATATGACTTACGGGTTAAACAGACATGTATCAAGTGTGCAGATGTAGCTGAGCCTGAGGATAGTGTCATGGTTGGTTATGTGAAGTGTAAGGAGCAGGATAGATTCGTATGTGATTCTTGTTACTCTGTTAAAAGAACAACAGAGGAATGTGAAATTGAGGAGTTTTCGGACACTGATAAGGAGAGCGCCTTGCCTTCTGGTATGGTGTTTCCTCCATCAGACGACATGCACGGCATTGATGTGCGTACGGGCCGGAGCCACTATCGTAACGGCCGAAAACAGTCTTGATCCCAAAACCGGGCGAGGTTGCCAAGCTCATTCATCCAGTGTGTCTCGGAGTGTCCGTAGTCCCTGTGAGTTCCCTGTGAGTCCGAAAAGAGATCTTTCTGTGAAACTAGTGAAAATGGCAGCGGCAGCGAACAACGGTGACTCCAAATTATCACATTTCTAGTATGGGTATTCCGCTGTAACTCGACGACAACTACGTTAGGTACCGACTAAAAGGCTATAGGGAGGTCCTGAATGGGAGGTATGTTACATTCGCTAGCCAAGACTTTCCCGAGTTGACATCGGGGATTAGACAGTATAGGATATATATATATGCTTAGGTCTCGCATCCCTAACTCAATCAGGTTGGGGGAGGAACTAATAACTTTCAGGTATGTGGGACAACCGAAAATGTGGCACAAATGTGGCTGTGAAGGCCACTTTGTGGCGGAATGCAAGACACAGAAGTGCACAAAGTGTCTAGTGCTAGGCCATCTAGCTAAGGACTGCACAAGCAACATCAGATGTGATGTCTGTGGGGAGGAGGGCCATACTGGGCGGGGCTGTCAGTTGAGCTTTGCCCACGGGCTTACCTTGTCCACGACCTGGGCAAAGCCCGTGACTCGTTCCATTCCTGAGTCTCTAAAACCCAGGATCGAGGTAGTGAGAAGTGACGAAGGGGAGAACAGTAGGGATGAAGAGATGTCCGAGTTATCTCACAGTGATAAAGAGAAGCTTTATGTTATCTCAGGGTGAGGAGGAGGTGATAAGGTGATGTACGCCACTGCATCTGCCAACGCCTCGGAGTCTACTCCATTAGATAAGGGTTTTGTGGTGCAAGTCTCTGAGCCTCCCAGTGAATCAGAGTCCACACTGCTAGATCAGGAAACGTGGTGAAAGTCTCTGAACCTCCCAGTGAAGCAGACCCTACACCGCAAGAAAGGGAAAAGGATCCGTGAGATCTTGGCTCCCTCCCGGCGTCTGGAGCAAAGAAGCTTACATCGCAGGTAGAACTGACAGAAGTGGGCTTGTTTCTTGATTGCCCATATGAAATACGTGTAGCGAAACACCTATGTGGCTTGTGAATTAAGTTTAATCACATGTGGAGTCCTGATAACCCCCAAGCAGAGCCTTTTTTCATTATGTACCACAGAGTCAATTCATAAAATAATTCTGTATGGGGCTTACTAATTGACATCTTGGAGAACAACAATAAAATGCGTAAAACCAGCTTTATTCTATTTTAAGTATCATCATATCCCCCAGAAAGGACCAGGCTGCGGTATCCTGACAGGACCCTGGTATCCTGACTAGAAGGCTCCAGTCTCATCCAAAGCTATCGGTGTACGTCCGTGAAAGCTCCAGTCTCTGTCAAAGTGGTGTCGCCAGTAAAGTTTACTGTTAACACACCAGTGTACGTACAGACAACTCCCCGAGCTATATAACAAGAACGCCCGAGAAGAAGACAAGATGGCGGCTGAATACAACGCTTGGCGTCTTGTCGGGAACGATCAACAATCTGCGAGACCTGAGTCTCAGCGTAGTGTCAAACCGGTCTTTCTGAAGAACAGAGACATCGTTGGTGAGGAAGACCGTTCATTTACGACAAGAGAAATCTGTGGAGCTTTAGAAAAGGTCGCGGGCTACGGATCCATAGAGGGCGCACAAAGAATCAGAGGCCTATGGCGGATCTACCCTCAAACGGAAGACGCCCGTGTTACCATTCTGCTACATGGTGTCACCCTACGACAGCGACACTACCAACCCTACAGCGAGAATCCTTTCATCGTAAAGGGAACAGCTGAAGTCGCCACCACCAGAGTTTACGTAAGCGATATTCCTTTATCTTTCAGCAATGACGAAATTAAGGAATGCTTCGTAAACTTAGGTTGTAAGTTTCACAGCAAGATCATCGACGAAAGAGATCGCGATGAAAACAAACGTCTGACCAGGTGGAAAACAGGTAGACGTTTCTTCCACATAGAAGTACCAAAACAACCTTTACCCCCCACTCTCGCCATGGGACCATTTCGGGCAAAGGTGTATCACAAAGAGCAGAGAGACGCTGTAAGAAGACAATCCATGAACTGTAAGAACTGTCAGCAGTCTGGGCACACAATGTCCACCTGTCCAGAACCACAGAGATGTTTCGACTGTGGATTGGAAGGCCACAAGAGAGGTGACCCTGCGTGCCTACACATAGAGAGTGAGGGTGACGATCAGGAACCCCATCTTCCTGCGGCGACAATCAACCCGCCTAGATCTGCTAACGTTGCCGAAACAACAGCCAACGTGTCCCCTTCACCAAGTCCAAAGCATGTGATCGACCAGTTCTTCTCCGAGTATGTTTCTAAGGACGACATGCCCGCAACATCTGATGAGGACATGATCTCTCCGGCAACTTCCGTAAACGTCGCCATGACAACTGACCCCGACACCAGATGGGCGGAGGAATGCGGAAGTCCCGGAAGACCGGAACATTCCATTCAAACTCGGGGCCCTCTCGACCGCTTCCTGCGTAAAGCGAGAACATCTACCAGCGACACAACGAAAACTGCCCAGAAGAAGAAAAAGAAAAGTACAAGTCAGAAGCGGCCTCGAGACAGCCCACCGGTGGAAACGTCGGAACCCTCCCGCAAACAGCTGAGGAACGGCGCACCCCCACATGAACGTGGTTCCGGCGGGACAACCTAGGCGCTCCTGGGAAATGTTGGACTGACCTCACGGTGACAAACTTGGCTCGAACTCTGGACTTATGATTATGAACATCACGAACGGCTGTGACGATGTCAGGCCAAATCTTACTGCTGCTAAACATCAACAAAAGGTACAGAACTTACAGCTACTCCCTAAGGCTTGAATGACGTGTCTTTTCTATCACTAAATGTCAGGGGTCTCCTTGAGAAAAACAAAAGGAGATCATTACTATCATATGTTAATAAACAGAAAGCTGACATAATTTTCCTCCAAGAAACACACTTTACCCCTAAGACAAAAGACATTTTGAGAAGAGAATGGCAAGGACCTTGTTTTCAAGCCTTTGGGTCTAATTGTAGCAGGGGGCTTGCAATATTGATTAAACCAACAGCCAGATTTACTTTACTTGACTCTAAAGTATTAGAAAGTAATGGAAGAACACTTCTTTTGAACTGCACCATTGGTGGTGTAGAGATGTGTTTAGTCAATATTTATGCCCCAAATAGAGTAAAAGAAAGAAACATGTTTCTAATGAAATTGTCAGAATGGCTATATAGTTATGACCCCACAAACCTAATTTGTGGTGGTGACATTAACTGTGTATTGCACCCTGAACTTGATAAAAAGGGAGGGAGACTAGACACTGCAGGGAGATCAGCCAATGCCTTAAAAAAGCTATGTTCTAGATTAAAAATATGTGATGCCTATAGATCAGTTAACCCCACTACCCGACAATTCACATGGCGTAACCTTGCAAAAAATGTAGCTTGTAGACTAGACCATTGGTTAATACACAAGACTCTTGAAGGAAAAATTGACAAGTGCGACATAAGACCTGCAATCCTTACTGACCATCAAGCTATATTTCTAAAACTGAAATTCCAGAGTTGTGCTAGAGGCCCTGGAATATTTAAACTTAATGTGAATTTATTGAGAGACAGTGAATACTGTGAGAAAATCAGTGAGATAATTCAACTGGAGAACAACAAAAACACTAAATCAAAGAGAGATAAACTAGACTTATGCATGATCAAAATAGCCGAGTTTTCTAAGCAATACGGAGCTAAGAAAGCCAGAGAAAGCAGAGAAACGATTGAGATGCTTGAGAAAAAACTCTGCTCTCTTCAAAATATAATTGATACTCACCCATCTAACAGTCAGATACTCAACTATAAACAGGCACAATCTGATCTAGAAGACCTCTATAAGAAAAAATCACAAGGCGCTTATATAAGAGCTAGAGCCCGATGGAGGGAAGAGGGTGAAAAACCAACTAAATACTTTTTAAATTTAGAAAAGAAAAGAGGTACAGACAAAGAGATTGACTTTTTATCTATTGCAGGGAAAGAGGTTAGAAATGACTCTGATATTCTTAATGAATGTAGGAAATACTATGAACAACTATATCAGGAGGACAGTATAGCCGATTCAGCAATGGATCAATATCTAGATAGCATACAATTAGACAATGTGTTGAATGAAACAGACAGACAATTCTTGGATAAAGCAATTACAAAAGATGAATGCAAGGAAGCCCTTTTCTCCATGAAAGAAAACAAAAGCCCTGGCTTTTGACAAAGAGATTGACTTTTTATCTATTGCAGGGAAAGAGGTTAGAAATGACTCTGATATTCTTAATGAATGTAGGAAATACTATGAACAACTATATCAGGAGGACAGTATAGCCGATTCAGCAATGGATCAATATCTAGATAGCATACAATTAGACAATGTGTTGAATGAAACAGACAGACAATTCTTGGATAAAGCAATTACAAAAGATGAATGCAAGGAAGCCCTTTTCTCCATGAAAGAAAACAAAAGCCCTGGCTTAAATGGCATTCCCTCAGAATTCTTTAAATTTTTCTGGCCCACTATAGGTGACCTAGTCTATGACTCTTTGCTGGAATCCTTAAGGGAAGGGAAAATGTCTGTGACACAAAGACGTGCAGTACTAAGGTTAATACACAAGAAAAATGAACGCCATAGCCTTGACAACTGGAGACCAATCAGCCTTCTGAACACTGAATATAAAATCTTTGCCTTTGTTTTTGCCAACAGACTTAAGAAAGTTCTACACAAATTAATCGACAATGACCAAACTGCCTATATCAAGGGTAGATTCAGACAAAATGTAAGACTTATTAATGATGTTATTGAGTATGCTGAAACCCAAAACATACCAGGAGCTGTTATCTTCCTGGATTTTACCAAAGCCTTTGACTCCTTGAATAGAACATTTATGTGGAAAGTTTTGGAAAAATTTTATTTTGGCCCCTTTTTTATTCATGCCATGCAATGCATGTATAATGACATAGGTAGCACCATCTGTAATAGAGGATGGTTGTCTGATTTCTTCCCCCTAAAGAAAGGTATACGACAAGGATGTCCCATATCTGCTCTTCTCTTTATCCTCACAGTAGAAATTATGGCTGTTAAGATAAGAAATGCTCAGAACATAGAGGGAATTAAAGTTAAAACAGACCCAGATAATGAGGTAGAAATAAAAATATCACAAGTGGCTGATGACACCACCCTATTAGTCTCTGATGAGGTATCTATGGAAAATGCTTTTAGACATGTACAGGATTTTTGCAATGTATCAAGCCTAAAACTAAATATAGGTAAATGCGAAGGTTTATGGATTGGAACATACATAGATAGACAAGACAAGCCCCTGGATATATCTTGGCCCAAAACCCCTATTAAATCCCTTGGTATTTACTTTTCCAACAGAAACCTACACCATGAATGCGAGCTGCTAAACTGGGAAAAAAAGATAGAACGACTGAAAAATACACTACATGTCTGGAAAGGTAGAGACCTAACTCTCTATGGAAAAGTCACAGTACTAAAGTTTCTTGCTCTCTCTCAAATAATTTACAACATGTCAATGATTGTTACCCCATCTTGGGTTATAGAAACTGTAAAAAAAGAAATCTTTACTTTTTTGTGGAAAGGGAAAAAAGACAAGATTAAAAGAGACGTCATTAGTCAACCAATTGACTTTGGCGGCCTAGGCCTGACAAATCTAGAATATCAGAAACAATCCCTACTTGCATCTTGGGTACAAAGACTAGTAACAAATAACAATGCCAGAAGGAAAACAATTGCTTTAACATACATAAAATCCTATGGGCTAGATAACCTGTTACTGCATATGAATTTCTCCTGTGAAAAGGATGGACCAGACATGAGTAAACTCCCCATATTTTACAAGCAGGTAATACTATCCTTCCACTATGCTGGTGGAGGTGGGAAAAAGAACCCCTCTGATGTTAATGAAATAATGCAGGAAATTGTTTGGTGCAACAAATATGTAAGGTCACAAGGTAAGACTGTCTTCTTTCCAACTTGGATTAAAGAAGGCATAATATTTATAAAAGACCTTTTCCCCTTTGGCAAGTTCATTTCTATAAATGACTACCCTCAACTTACCCTCAACACAAGACCAAATGGTATCATTGAACATGTAACACTCTTTCATGCTATACCTCTAACATGGAAGAAACTTATTAGGAATCATGAAGGCCCAATCCCTTATCAAACTTTACACATCAGTACCCTTACCCCCCACATTTTTGATGGTAAAACAAAACAACAAATCAGATCCAGGAATTTGTGCAGATTCCTGTATAGTATAATTATACAAACACATATCATGCTGCCTAACTGTTGCAAAAAATGGGAATCTCAATTTCCAACTATAACATTTTCATGGGAAAAAATCTGGTGTTTACTAAGCACACAGACCTGTAAGGACACTAAGTTGGCAGAGTTAAACTACAAATTGTTACATCGGATTTTGCCATGTGCTTACAACCTTCACAAATGGCATATCAAAGATGATAACGGGCAAATATTTGATTCAACATGTACTTTATGTAACAGTGGAAATGCTGATGATTATGAACACATGTTTTTTAGATGCAAAAGACTCAGTAATTTTTGGGACTTAGTAAATTCCATTATACCTCTCCCTGACACAACAATTACTTACCAGGAGATTATATTTGGAAACTTAAACCAGTCACTAAGCACTTATGACAGGAAGAAAAGAACCTTTACAATAACTGTAGCCAAATGGACTATTTTTAAAACCTGGGTATGGCTTAGGAAAACCCACACCTGTATATCACAGACCTGTTTAGAATCTTTGAAATAGACCTTAACAACAGAATCACCAAATACCCCCAAATCTAATAATATTTCCTTTATTGTATTTAGTACATCTGTTGTCATTGTTCTATTTAAGTCTGTCTCTTGAGTTTTTGTACAGATGTGTGTTAGTGTTCTGTCTTTAAATGTGCTGTACATAATTGCTATTGTATTGAATACATTGTAAACGATAAAAAAACCTCCTTGGTGATACCAGCTTACAGTATACTGAAACTGGATGTCACTAGTACTCGTTCACTGTATTTGCAATTAATGTTTTTAATAGAAAAAAAAAATAATTTAAAAAAATCTGCTACTGGGAGGAAACATGGCGGGTTGACACTGTATATGTGATTATATGTGATTGTCCACACTGGACTCCTTTTTTTATTGTAATAAAGATGTGGAAAAAAAAATCCTCATATCCCCCATGTAGAGCCCCAAATTAATGTTTCTGATTTTTTTAGTATTGTTTGACACTTTGGCATGCTTCCTTCACAGATACACAAAAAACAGCCATAACTTACCCCGCACAGATACGTCATTACCTGATTTATTATCATCCAAAACTCGAAAAATTCCCATACAGACCCCCCATTCACGGCTCGCGTTATGTGGCCCACGTCAATGAAAATTGTTTTTGAATCAGTAGATGTTCCTCTCTCCAGCAACAGTAAAACCATTCACCAAAGCCACTGTGAGTGTGAGATAATGCCCTTTGAAAATGACTAAAATTTAGAGAGATTAAAATTCTGATTTCATTGGTTCTGATAACCCCCTAGTGCACCCTTTTAATATAAATATTTCATCTTCAATTTTTGTTCGGTAAAACTAGGGTATCTATGCTGTATAGAAATATAAACGTTATGTTCATATCTTTCTTAGAACTATCAGGGTAGCCATCGCAATTTCAGTAATTTTCAGCCATAAATTGTTTGATATTCGAGGGTCTCCTAGGGGGGTCCCAGAACTCCATAATGAAAAATACCTGGAGGGTTTTAATCATATGGCTATTCATAGTTCCACATATCTATTATACATACAAAGTATGAGCCGATTTGGCCGACCCGCATCTTCCGACCTCTGCCTGGTTTTGCCTGGTTTTCTCGTGCAATGACTCTTAATGGCTTGGTCATTTTCCACTCACATCACTTTTGACTGTAAATACCCAGCTGAAGGTGCTATGTTATTTTTAAAGTGTTTAAATCTATTATTTTCCTACTATTGCTCAATTCAGCCTATGTCGGCAAGAAAGAAGAATTGATGGCAGAGCATCTGAAACAGGCTGTTGGCCACGTCATGTTTGTGGATGAGATCTACCAACTGAGAGTGGGGCCAGAGGCGCAAAAGGCTCTAGAGGCCTTAATGGATCGTGCCTATGAACGTAAGTTTTTGTTCTTATGAGGTATTTTGGAGTTTGGCCCACTTCATTGTTTATTTGTTGTGAAAGAATGAAGCTATTAGGATCTATAGATAGGCATTGTTGGAAATTGTGCTGATGGATACAGGGTTTAATATGTTTTCTCTTTTTCTGTTTTCTACTATACGGGATTCGGAATAGCATACCTGTCCGTCTACTAATTAAGCCCAAATTGCTCATTGCTTTTTTGGTTAAATTTTAATTAGAATAAACTACAGAACCTGTTGGGTATTTGGAGCCATTGAAAAAAAAACTACTATTGAATTAGTAAAAGTGTGTTTTTAATCCTCTGTTGTGGTCACCGTTATCTACAATTTGACTTTAGAGGTCATTTCCAAACCAAAGAGTCTGATATAATATGATCGTATAGCACTTATAGTAGCATTTACTGTGTCAATGAATAAAAATGTCATCTAACATCCATGTATGTTGTTTTTACTCAAAAGCCCGTTCAAGAACACCAATCATGATACTGGGTGGCTACATGGATGAGATAAAGTCGAAGGTATTTAGCATCAATGCGGGCTTTGAGAGCCGATTCCTGGACATCGTCTGGTTCCCGCCCATGACTCCCCCTGTAAGTTACATCGCAACTTGTCATCATGTAATGATTAAGAGCTGACGAACTTGATGCTGACTTGACATGACGTGCCTACATATCGGCTGTACCGCCAAGCACGACAGGCCAAACAATATATCGGCTTCATGAATATCAATGTGCTCCCTGCGATACAAACGTGTACCCGTCAAGGCTGGAATTATAGCCAGTATTCTTGGATACAGAAACATTTTGAGTAGTTTGTACCACGATGGTGCATTGAGAAACAGTTTCCACTGATAATTTAAATAGCTCTGAAAGGATGAAACTGCATCATGCAAATTGTAGTTCTTATTCCAATCATGTCAATGTTGGGTTAGATTTTCGGTTATAAAACAGTTCATTTGCAACAAGAGTTCCACAACCTCATACCTTTGCCAAGAGATGTTAGCCTTTATGTCGAATTATAGATTGTTATCCCTGATTATGAAAATAGGATTCTAATTTGCATGAATTGCATCAGTCGATCATATTCTCCATCCGAATCCAAATCTAGCATTTCCTAATCAATTATGCAAATGAGGTCGACCGGTCCTCATTTGAATAATTTATGTTTGATTTTAACCTTCACTTAACTTTAATATATATATATATATATATATATATAAGAATTATTCACAAAACGTTTTTGTTAAAATGGGTTAAGAAACTAATACATCAAAGTGACAAATCTCTTATACCTAACTGCAAAAAAATCCAGCTAAGTTATTTCTATAGCTTTGGTCCCAATGTATGTATTTTGAGATGTAATTGTAACTTAGCACAAATTTAACCTTGTAGCTTTATACAATCTCTACCTGACTTTTACCGGATATTAATACAAACTTGGTATGAATTAAAGACAATTGAAACTACAGATGATGTAACAGATGAGAATATACCATGGCCACTCTTGTGGAACAATAATTGTATTGTTTATAAAGGTAAGATGTTATACTTTCGTAATTGGGTTAAGAAAGGTATTTTGTATATTAAAGATGTTATAGACACTCAAGGGAATCTAAAGTTACTAAGTAACTTGAAAAGTATTGTTGGGTATCACCCTAGCGTATTATTTGAGTATAATGCATTACGTAATGCGAATCCCACCAAGTGGAGAAACGTAACTTATACGGAAAGAGAAGTACCTAAGATTGCACTACTTGGAAAAGATGTTTGCTCGCAGAAAAATTCCTTTTTCAGTTAAGCCCACAGGGCAAAGCTTCTGGGAAAAACGGTTACAACAATTTGATTTTCAAACAACGCCTTGGGATACAATATGGAAGTCTTTATTTTATGCCATAAAGGAGCCAAGAATCCAGTGTCTTCAATGGAAAATACTTCATAATGTATATCCTACAAGGATTAGATTATTTAAACAAGATATTACTGAAAATGACATATGTCTATTTTGTAACTGTTCTGTAGACTATGTTGAACATTTCTTTTACTATTGTAATATTGTAGAACCCATATGGAGAGAAGTCGAAAAATTTATTATATTAAATATGCAAGTAAATTATCATTATCTGTTAATGACATAATACTTGGTTACAATCCTGATAAGATAAAAGAATATAATTATATCAACCAATTGATACTACTTGGGAAGTACACAATTTGTAAATACAAATATGGTACCTATAAAGGAGACATTGTGATATTGTTCGAAAATGAATGTACTCTAAGAAGTTTACTTTAGTAATTGTTTATCTTATTTTCATTGAATAAAGACCATGGTGAGGGACCATGTGAAAGTTTAAAAAAAAAATCAATGAGGAGTTGAAATGTTTCGAAAAGAGGTGCAGGGTGCAGCAGGACGAGTCAGGTGACGCCGACGTTAACGATGGTCCAGACCTAGCAACCCATGTGTTGGCCTGCATGGTTGGAGGCATCTTCAGCAACCTGGAGTTCGTATTTGCATATTACCCATGCTGTACGTTTACCAGCGATCAGCTGTATGAGGTTGTCTGGGATGCCACAAGAATGCTTCAGTGTCTTAGATTCCACGTCAGGGCCTTTGTCTGCGATGGGGCTTCTCCAAATAGAAGATTTGTTTACCCTAAGTGTAGTGACCCAATTGTAGCTGTGCTTTGTTCAGAATAAAATATTATTTATGAAGGAAGGAATTCAAAGCATGCTTTCTCCTTTCTAGTCTTTGTCACCTTTGGTTTAACCTTCTTGTTTATGCTTAGGGCATGTCATACAAAGGTAAAATGTGGAAACAGTTGCTTGTACTATTTTAGTTGTGTGAATTATTATTTTTTATTTACTGTTTTGCATATCATGTATTAATCTTTAAGACCTCCATCATATACTAGTAATTAGATTTTATACTTTAATATTCAAATCTTTATGTTTTGCAATTCTGTTATGCTTCCAAAACACAGGTTCTATCGTCTCCATGGCAACGGCGAGGCCATTGTGTACTGGACCTGGAATCCGGAAGCCGAGGATGAAGCGGAGGATAAGATCTACTTCTTCTGCGATGTCCCACACCTAATCAAGACAGCCAGAAACGAGAACTCGGGGGCTCATAACAGGACCAGACATCTACACGTAAGTTTTGTGTTGCATTTTCCCAACATTTAGAGATGGCTGGTTTAGTTGTTATGCTTCATAATCTCAAGCACAGATATTAAGTAATTCAGACTTCAGTAATTTATGTGTGAAATTTTTATTTACATATGATGCTTTCCTGTTGATTGCAGTACAACGGCAAGGGTATCAGCTGGAGACACATCCAAGACCTCTATCGGTGGGACCTGGGACGAGACAGGCAGGCAGTGGGACTAAGAATGCTGCACAGGCTCACAGCTGGCCATGTTTACCTGACACCATCGCTGCGGATGAGGGTGAACCTTTCTGCACAGGTCAGTTGTTGAATATGCTTGTGCATTTAAGAAATGCTGGTTTATGTTTGGCTTTTCAGCGTTCAGTTATCAATGAATGAGAAAAGAATGCAAGCATGCTTGTTTATTTGCATTCAGCAGACTGTAATACTGTCTGCCATGGAATGGAAGGGAAGTAAGAGAATTTTTAATGCTACAATGTTCCCCACCCCAAAATGTGTGTACCAACAATCAAAATTGCTATCATGTCTCTTAACATCATTTGTTGTATGTCTATAGGTCCTCGGCAAATCAGTTGCTAACGCTCTGCGGATGCAAGGGTGACTATGTCTTGAAAAAAGGAACACCTGCTTCTATTTTTGTACAGTGGCTGGAGGAAGAGTTCATTGGATTCTTGGAAGAATGGGAGGCTGAAGCTCAGGGAACACTCGACATGACCAAGGAGAACAAGAACCGGCTTTGTCTTTCCAGACAAACATTAGAAGGATTTCGGATCACAGGTAAATTTGACTTTTTAATGAGGTCATTGAGTATCAAGGATCCTTATATCTTTTAAGCCACTCAGCAATTAATGTGTAATTCTTCTTAGGATATACCCGAGATTAGTTTCACTTTAGTTTCATCGGGTTGATAAGTAACTGTATAAAAAGACCCTTTGTACATAACCAAGTGTTTTATTTCATCAATGTTTCTGTAACCATTTGTCACCTTTCTCTAGGATATTCTGACTGGTGCACAGCAGCTGCAGGTGTTGCTGCTCATAGATGCATTCCCAAACATTAAGCATTTAACATTATATACAGCGACAGTCAATGCGGTCTCAAACATAGAGGGATGTATTATACATGTAAACAAATTGTTCTCAAAAAAGTGCAACAACTAACATCTACCTCTTTGGATACAACATGAAATATGAAATAGGGCGCTAACTGATTTTATGTGATTCTTGTTGCAGTTGCATCGTTCGCAACACTTACGAAGACGCTGCTCCAGGAGGAAGGGGTCAACTATGTCCTGAGCGATAAGTTTAACAGGACCCCTTGGAGCAGCACTTCTCGAAGCAACGACGACGCTGTGGCGCAAATGATAACCCTACGGTGATGGAGTTTGGCCGAAATGAAATAAACATTCATGTTGCTGGTGAGATGATGGCAGCATTCAGGTCTAGGGGAAATTGTAGAGGAAAGGGGGGGGGGTAATGTGCAGATAGACCTTTTCGATGACACTCCCCTTCCCTTGAAAAGTTTAAACATTCTGATATTGTGAGTTCTTTTTAGTTTTTCCAAGGAGGTTCAAACAGATTTTTGCACCTTCTTGGTTTTCCCTACGCTTCCTTAGTTTTATAGAACAGTCCTTGGTATTTTTCAAACCATACATCAAGTGAAGCTGAAATGGACACCACTTCTTCAGGCCGCCCCTCTTTCATTTTCCCAAGGTGGTGTCAAGAATCAAAAGACAAACCCACCATCATGACCTCGGTTCCAATCTCCTATCTTTTACCTACGGAGACCCTACCAAAATGGTACAAACAAAAACACCACGGGCCCAGAAAAAATCGAACGGACCGAACTCCAAAAAATACATAAATGGAACGACAAAGACCTGCACTACCCAGGAAAAACTCAAGTTTAGGCCACACCAATTTAATTTGTTGCTTCTCGGATTCGCCTCTTCATTTTTTCCTGATTTGCAAAAAAAAAAAAAAAAATTCTGGTTCTGAATCTGAATCAACTAAAAAATGCTCATATTTTGCCTCCAACAGTTGAAGAAAGTCATTTTCTTCCTAATTATTACAGTTGTTACATCCACCAATGGAGTAGTTTAATTAAAAGTTCAAAATTCATTGTTTGAATTTTAACCCAGTCTTTTGTGTTGACTTCATGGCACCTATTCTAGCATTTGGGCCTATAATAGGCTATAATAGGATGCCCAGGCCTGTTTTTATTTATTTATTTTTTTCGCCCTGTCGCTTCATATTTTTTCTGAAAAAATCCGAGAAGCAACAAATAAAATTGCTGTGGCCTTATGAAGAAAATTCGGTCAATTAACGTTACTATGTGCAACCGTGGTTTTCGTCAGTTGGTAACATCATGGCGAAGAACACGCCAGCCGAGCTCCGGAAATCTAGGCCGATGTCCACGGATAGGCGGAACTTCTTCGTAAATTTCTTCAATTTCAAATAGTTAGAATCGTGAATAGGGAAAAATATGTCTCCCGGTGTGTTTCCCTTACTGCAAGTACATTTTGGACCAATTACGATCGTTCACGGAGGTCGCTGTTATTTCTTCTTGAGTCATGGCGGCTGGACTTATCGTTTTTCAGATCGTCGCCAAACATGTCAATGTGGCCAATTTTCCATGAATTGGGTCTGAAATACAATCAAGACATCTTGTACATTATTATAGTAAACGTTAAGAGGATTTCCAAGTAGGATTGTACAGATATTCGTTGGATCGATGTAGTTTCAGCCATCGAGCACAGAGGTGATTCCTAATATCATTAACACCTACCGGTATATGAAAAAAAGGACAACAGAATAAACCATTTACAATTAAATATCTTACTTACCCATGTTTTCACAGCGGGAGCTCAGATCAGCGTTACGACGGTACTCCGTGGAGTCGGCGGCGGAGACCAGGGGATTCCGCCGTGCAACAGATGATGTAAGTAAGTTTACGCCAAGCTGGGTAAATTAGGTCTTATATACGTTTATGGTACTTAATCGAAACTAATTAATGCAGGACGTATAGCAAAGGGTGATACTTTTTTTCTTGCATTCAATAAAAGACACACACGGCGTGACTCTGTGCACGCCTTAGTAGTCTGAGTCTCATAATATTTTCTTAATAGGTCTGCAAGTACTTCCCGAACGTACCGAGGGAGTCGTTAGAGTCTGAGTTGAAGAGAAGTCTCAGAACTCGTCGGTATGAGCAGAAGAGGTGACGTTTATTTCTTAATTACTGAAGGAAAATTGAAATGCATCACTTAAAAGTGTATGAAAGTTTCAGATTCAATAACTAACACTAGTATGGTACCAATGTATACGTGGCCATTTACCATTTATACATTTTAAAGTTAAGTGAAGGTAAACATCACTACACATCATTTATTGAGGTCATGTGCATAAAGTATCAGGATGTAATAGAATTAAGATAAGGCTGTCATTGGGTCGAGAATATGATCCACTTACATCATCCATGATAGAAATAGACTGAAAATATTATTTATTTAATCAGAATAATGAAGAACTTAAGCAGTCGGAATAGTTAAAAGAATTTGGCGAAGGTACAAGGTGATGAAACTCTTGTTCTTTCTGTAGAACTCGGCCCAGAAGACAGGCCCAGGAAGTTCGGGTCCGTAAGCCGAATGGACAGGAGTTGGCTTCGGGTGTTGTGCGAAGGGAGGAGACAACAGTTGCACTGTAGCATGTCATTACTTTGTTAAATTGGTAAATACATAGGTCGGATACAAAATGTGTCACAAGTGGTAACCATTGGTAAGAAGGCGGTAAATACGTATGACGCAGACTTACTAGGAACATTTTTGTTTCTTTCAGTCACTCTCCGACTACAAAGTGTCACGGAGGTGGGGCGGGCACATCCTGCCATTGGAGATCTTCAAGTAAGGATATTAATGTTGAAGTGTAAATAACATGTTAGTTCCTTATCTTATTTCCTTATTCAACACGGATAAGACCATGACATGCCATACCGACGATCCACAGTATAATGTATGTCATAATATTGCACATATACATGTGGCCGTCTGAATACCGAGAGCCCCGAGATGTCCGTGTAGATTAACCCTGAGTTAACGGATTTTTTTGTCCTTTGCAGGTGCCAGTCAACCACACGATAGACACAGACACGTACAATGTGAGGATTGGTGAAGATAAGAAAGTGGTAAGTTGTATCTGACAATGTTTTATGTCTGCCATGCGCCATACAGAAATGTAAGGCCACACCGACTTAATTTTATGGATGACATCCGCGCGCGCATTGATTTTCGCCTGTTCTCCAAAAAAAAAAAAAAAAAAATCATGTCTTTCGAGGCTTCACGGAACTCCGAAACTCGGCTGGAACTCGGTACAGACTGCCGACTCATACATGCCGCAAAAGGGTGGCTTATCGTAAAACTTCTTTTGTACTACCGCAAAACGTCAATTTTGTCGTAAATGAACCTTTTGCACATGCGTACTAGCTACAATATCAATACCGCGAAGTTTCAAGATGGCGGCAGCGTCCTCAAAAAATTATACGTCAGTATCAAAGTGCAGAGGAAAACTGGAGGCGTTGTTGTCGACTGGTATGCCATCGACATTGGCGAGGGGGATGTAACGTTTACCCAGCTTTACGAGCGACTCGTGGCAGCCAGCGAGTTTCGCCCGGACAGTTTTAAAGACGTTCTTTCCAGAGCGGCCATCACGCAACGATGAGAGAAAATTATGGAAGAGGAGTTGAGTAGTAGTAGTAGTCAGGCCACTTCTCAGTTCGGCTGTTTTGTCCGTTTTTTGAGGTAGACAAAACTGCACAAGTCAACTAAAGCCGAAGATTGTCAGCGGAAGTCAGCTTTTGAGGTAAGAATAGTTGAGTGATTATTTTTTTGTTTTGTTTTTCTGATTTCGATCAAGGACATTTACAACATAATGTCCTTGAAAATAAAGTTGTCAATGATTTACAGTAGTTGTATGTAGATTATGATGTTGTAATCATATGGCAAATTTCCAACAAGATGGATTTCTTCATGCAAGTTTTTGTTGATTTTCTGTTGGCAGTTTTTTTGATATTGACCTACCGAAAGTTTTGTGTCTACACTATTCCATCTTAAAGCTGAGTTTGGACGCCATACTGGGTTGTGCCAGATTTTCACAAAATTTCCTTTTGAAAAATGAGTTTTATTTTTATTTTTCACATCCATTTTGTGTAGTGTGGGGAAACAGACACGCTTCCCATCCCTCAAGAGAAACTGCAAGAGTTTCAGAGCATTCACCCAGTGTGCCAGGTAGGTTAAATATTATTGTGTACCTCATGTTTTAATTGCATATTCATTCTCACATGCATTAGTAATTTTGTAACTTACAATACACTTTATTTCAATTTTTATTTGGAAACATACGTTCCAAGTAAATCAATTTTGCATACCATGTCATTTTTCTGTAGGTGTGCAAAGCCACTGGTGTTGAAGAGCGAACAAGAGTGAAGAGAAAGATGAAGAGAAAGAGATCTAGAGATGAAGAAGATGACCACTAACTTTCAGGTGGGTACTGTTTCTGCTCTACCTTTTACATTTTGTCCAAAATATTGATCTCAAACTTTTATCTGAAATAAAATACACATTTATTCAATTCCCTTGTTGTATGCACTTCTACAGGGTATTAAGTATAAACTATAAAGTAGTATGTATATATCTACCTACAATGTAGGTCAAGCAATACCTTTTACTTTTTTCTGTAGGGAGAGAAAACTGCTACGGAGGAAGCCGCAAAGAAGGAAGCTGCGAAGGAGGAAGCTGTGAAGGAGGATGAGACCTGAACAAGACTATCTACATCTACCTCCTGCAAATAAAAACTTGTTTGTTTGATGCAGTCACTGTGTCCTGTGGTTCAATTCGCAATACCGGCTTTGTATTCCTGTGGTTAAGCAGCATTTTTTTTTTTTGCTGGATTTTTTTTTTTCGCCCTCTCGCATTAGTTTTGTGATCCCCAGAGGACGTCATCCATAAAATTAAATCAGTGTGGCCTAACTATAGAATTAAAGTCGTCATGTTCTACACAATACAGAACTAGAAGCGAATTGATTGCATCTTAAACGTCAATTGTTTCTGTGTTGTGTAAAGTAATGGAGAGGCTTGTACCGTACTTAGAAAAGAGTCAATATTAAAATGCTACTTACTTGGCTCTTTTGTACAAGTTATTTATGTCATCATGTTGTTGATTTCGTTTCCTTCATCTTTTTATTAGGCCATCAACGGAGTTACAGCACCGACATCGACAGTGGACGTCGACAGCATAATGTCCAATTTTTTATACCGTTTTAGTTGAGAGTTACCTTTATTTTTAAGACGTCGTTTTAGTTATGTATTATCTTTTTTTTAGTTTACCTGAAGACGTCGTTTTACTTTACCGTTATGTTTACTTTTATGGTAATGAATTTATGGCCAATAATAAACTCTTGAAAAGAAGAACTTGGTGTTTCTCCAACTTGTTTCATTTTTCAAACTGAAAATGGTTAGTTACCAAGCATAATCATTCGTTTGAAGTAATGCAGAATATGTAGGCTAGTACATGTACTTAGAAGGAAAGTGCAATGAAACATATCCTTTTCCAAACACTTGTTGGAAGCCCTTGCTAGAGGGGAACGACTTGCAGTGGCTACACTCAAGCCTACAAAAAGTACCAAAGAGGCTATACCCAAGGCCAAAAAATTGGCCAAAGGGTCTAAGCAGGTTGGGGCGGCCAAGGTGCCGCAACAGGCAGCCAAAGTGCCACAGCAGAAGGAAAAGGGAGAACTGGCGGAAAGTAATTTTTTTAAAGAGGACGGCCTCTATCTCAGTTCAAGCCGTCCCAAGCAAGATCAGGCCGTCATATGACGGGTGGACGGCCCTCTGGCGGAAACACTGGTCAGGAGAATAAGAGTGAAGTGGCGGACAGCCAGGAGGATATGTTCCAGGAGAACATTGAAGAACCCTCGGTAGCCTGGTGCTAGGTGGCTTGCCGCCAGACGGGGCTAACAAACTGACTCCGACAGGCTGACTGACCCCGGGGCATCCCTCGGCCTGAATCTTCCCCTTTTGGAGGACCTCATCATTGATGAGTTTACTTTGTCAGGGGAAGAAGAGACCTCTGGCAAGAGGAAGAAGGGCAAAGGGGGGAAGAAACTTTAAAAAAATCACTCCTGAGTCCTTCTTCCAAGTGGTTGCACTCTGATTCCATCCTTACGAATCTAACATGACCGACTTGACATTATTGTCACTAAATGTTACCGAAATGAGGGGTGCCAGTGTCACGGAAATGAAAAGAAACCTACAGTGGGCGTCACTGAATGACAGGCGAAAAATGTCCAGGCTATGCAAGATGTACAAAATGATTAATAAACTGGTGGATGGACCAACTACCAAATACCAGCTCAGAAGAGAACACTCCTCGACGAAAAAAAGGCGATCCTCTGGACCTAGCAAACAACCGCCCTGCTCGCTATTAAATGTCGGTTACAAGATCTTGGCGAAAACTTTGGCCAACAGGTTGAAGTCTGTCGTACAGAGGTCATCCACACCGACCAATCCTGCGGCATTCCAGGAAGATCACTGGAAGACAGACTGCCTATCTCCGGGAATCCCAGATTCGCATAGGTCAGGAAACTTGAGCACTCTACTTGACCATACGCCTGTATGTGATGGCGGACTAAGTTGTTGTCCATGTCCATACGGACACCAAAAGCCGTGACGATGATCAGTCCTTCTTATACATTTCTCAATCCACTTATCAGCCAACAGTGGAGCTACCTTGTTTAGGGCGGTCTGCGACGTAAACAGGACCTCGCAGACCACCTTTCCCTTTCTCTGGATTCCACCTAGGTCTCCTTTCTGTGTTCCATGCTTTTGGAGCAATTCCAGGGCATCTTTAAACTGGGTGTCCTTCTTACTAATGAACCTTAGTCAATATCAACAGGTCAATGTCACAAAAATTCGGACCACACAAGAACAACTGTACACCACAAGTACCAACCCTGATCAGGACGATTGTCCCCAAGTCCTGGAACGGGATACAATGTCCCCGAAAACGAGAAAAAAAAAACGCTCCGTAATCACCCTAGGCTGGCCTACGGCTATAGCGTGGGGTGCACACCGAAGAAAAAGAAAGGGGGTACGGTACGAGAAAATGCTTGAAATAAAATGAGAATCTGTGACGGTAACTAGACAACAAAGGTACCTAGGTGGTCCTCAGAACCCCAGCTCCACTCGACTGTTGGTTTTGGGACCTAAAACCATAGGCTTGAGGTCAAACAAACCGACAGAAGGGAGCCGACCCCTGGTTGTTTGTGGCCGTAATGGCGGACATACATGTACAAAGGAGTCAAAGGCTTCAGAGGGGTACCTACCAGAAACCGAGTCGTAACTCAGTCAAAACTCAACTAAAACTGTCAAACAAACTATCACCGTGATCCTAATAACTTCATCTACAAACGTAGTGAGGTTTCATAATCCAAGGAGGACAGCTTGAGGTCGAAAAACCTGAACGAAGGCGCACACGAGACGGAGACCCAAAGAAAGCGCCCGTTCGTCGCGCATGCGTAACATATAGTATGATACTGTGATAAGGTCGCAGGACACAGTATTCATGGCGACCCCCGGAGTCTACGACGCGGGTATACAAAATAGTACGGAGAATATTCTTGAAGCCTGGGTAGAAAGCCTCGTCTGAGCGCCAGTCAGATGTAAATTGTGCTGTGTGGTATAGGAATGTATCGGGTTTGAGACTGTGATTTGATTTGTGAAGGTTTTGCAGTACGTGTATAAATGCGCCGTATTACGCAACTGGCTTTCCGGGTGAGTTGGCTGCAGTTCAATTGACCTCCGTAGAGGGCGATTTCAAAGTATACGTCACAAGCAGATACGCCGACAAAATTTTTTGTTTCAGGATATTTTTGTAGTTTGCACCTTCTTTTCAAACATATTCGATCTTTGTATAGGTGAAGTGCATCTTACTATAATTTCACTGCGTCGAAGTGAGTCAGCTTGGGCTCCTTACTATAGGAATCCCCAAAAGGCGAAAACTGTGGTCTGCTACCATATACAGTCAAACCTGCCTAGGCGGTCACCTCTTCTAGCAGGTCACCTGGTCATCGCGGCCTTGATTCAAAAGACTATCTCATTCTGTTCTTATCAGTTGAATCTCTGATACATTCCCCATAAGGGAATCTAGATTTAATAGATTTTTGAAAGCTGGTCATGGACTAGGAGCTTGCTTCGTCCTGACCGCGGACTACCTCGGTTACCAAACCTACTAATTTATAGCTCCCGAGTCCTACAGCCTCTTCGCAAAAATATTTTTGCGAAGAGGATGTAGGACTCGGGAGCTATAATAGGTTTGGTAACCAGGGTAGACCGCGGATCGGCTCGGTATTGCAGTACCTCCGAGGTTCGGTCCATCCCTACATAATCCAAAAGTAGTTTCACACACACACCACAAACCCCTGGAAACGAGCTGATGTCCTTGCGTACTATAATCGGCTTTGCTAAATAAAGTAACGTAAGGAAAAAAAAGAAGGAATCAACATTGGAGGTACTAGATTTTCTATATCTATATATATTAATTACTATGTAACAGAAGCGTTTGTCCGTCTTGTCTTTTGGGTTCGCCTATTCTTTCCGTGATTTGATTCACTCGAGCCTTCATTTCGCTGACCGCGATGCTGTAGGACAAACGTCTTTCCCCCAGATCGATCTGAAAAGTCCAGTTAAATGGTAGAGTTAGCAAGAAAAGCAGAAAGCGCCCGCCCGCCCGGTACGATGGTGTTCGGGAACCTCGGGAAAGAACGCCCTCTGTCGCGCGGTTCTGGAACACCATTGTTGGGTGCCGGCAGGCAGGCAGGCTTTCAAATGCAATCAAATTCAGGTGCGTAAGTTTGTGTGACGTGCTTGACGTAGCAGTTTCAGATGGAAATTGGGAGCCCGTGTGTCGTCCGCACGCATTAGTATAGTGTGTTCGCGTATTTTTTTTGTTTGTTCAGAATTATAACATGACAATACAAAGTGTGCATTAGGCAGCAAGTACGCTGGTAGCGTGCACACCTAACACAGGATACTCATTTACACCTGAGTCAAGTGAGGAAAGTCGTGTAAAGTGCCTTTCCCAAGGGCACAAGATTGGAGGCATGTCAGGACTCGAACCCGGCACCCTCTTGGTTCCGAGTCGAGTACTCTGTCGTTGCGCCAAACGACCCCACGCGTATTGGCGGTATACTTACTGCCACGACTTGTTATAATAAAATATGATTCATTAAACCACCGTGCACCAGGGCCACCATACATGAAAGTAGGAATTACAATATTAGTTCTGAACATTAAAGCGAATTGTTAGAATAGAATCGAAATAGTACTAGTATTCTATCCCCTGAAATATCACTATAATGATAGCTGTTAACTGCGTCTGTATATATAAGAACATGCGTGTAGATATGCTAATGACTTTTTAAAAAATATTTAATGGTTGTTCGTCAGATTTAGTCAATTAAATCATGCTTCTTTGATATAGAACAGTCCTGATAGTGTTATCCACAGAAAAAAATAGTGTATCAAGAAAAAGCGTTAACGTTGTTTACTTCTTTCTCACCCTTAATCATGCCCAGGATCAAACAACCAAACGATGACGAAGCTCTCAGGTCTTTGCCGGAGGCGCAAAACTGTCTGTAACCAAACAAGCAGCCGAGAAAGGTTGTCGGTCATGGTTCGGCCCTCATCGTACTCCTTATCCATTTGTTATTCTAAAACTCATGATGTGCAAGGCCCAGTGACTTGTCCAGACGAAACTACAGATCGAACTCGGTCATTGACGTTGTAGGCACGCCTAAAAGGGGACAGAAGACGTCCAAATAAGAGGACAGTAAAATTCCCAACCAACAAATTCTAGAACTTCGCACATGTATTTTTCCCCCTGCCTTGGGCACCAGTCTAGATTATTTTACGCCCATTGCTGGCCATGCTTCCCTGCTCCCTGGTTATTACCAGGTTAAGCCCCTGTCACACATTCACGAATTTGGCCTCCCGAATGCTAGCCGAATGTCCGCCGACCGTGGTTAGGAGTGGGTCGGCGCAGAGCCGGCTGGGTCGGTGGCGTTCGGCGAATTTGGCTTCGATTCAGCTGCGCGAGTCGAATTCTTTCAAAATGTTCTAAACATCCGTGGGTCGTTCGGGAAGTTCGAGCATAGTTGGCTGGTTTTCGACGTAATTAAGCAAAACACAAGCCAACCGTACAGGAGTAAGTCAGCAGTGTTCTGGGCGTGTTCAGGGATCAAATTTGACTCCAATTTAACTCAAATTCGTTTCGATTCGTATAGCAAGGTAGGCGTGACCTAAATCTGGTCAGAGTGCTCCCGAACGTCAGCCGAACCTGGTCTGCTGGTGTTCGGAAACAGATTCGGGGAAAGGTCTGTATCTGTATCTATATAGCCGGTATAACCGCCCTTCGGCGTAACACACCAGGTCGTGAATGTGTGAATCAGTCAGAATCTTCTCCCATCGATCACCCAATCACCAGCCGACCAAGGTTGGCTGAGGACTGGGAGCAGTCTGACCAGTCTTTCGATACGAATCAATACAGATTTGTGTTAATTAAATTTGAGTCAAATTTGACTGCGAACCACGCCCCAAACTAATTGCGAACACCGGCCAACCACCAGCCAACCATGGCCGAACCTCCCGGCAACACCTGAATGTTTTAAACATTTTGAAACATTCGGCTGGCGCAGCCTTACAGTAGCCGACCTGGCCGAACATCAGCCAACCACAGCCGACCTTGCTCCCGACCTATTCCTAGCTATATGGTCACCGTGATATGGTTGGAGGGAGTTCGGCAGTGTTCGGGAGGTCATAATCGGCTATGTGTGACAGGGACTTTGCTTCGTTCCAACGATGAAAACAGCCACAAACCTGCAAGATGAAGGCGGGCGGCGCCTTTGATGTGTCACAAAACTATGTCACTGTCCACTTAAGAACAAAAATTAATGAATTTTTAATTAGTCACCATGATGTGGAATGCGCACATGGCACGGACGTTTGTTTATTAACTCATCTTCTCTACTGTTTCCCAAACAAAGAACAACTCTTATCTTCTCTACTGTTTCCCAAACAAAGAACAACTCTTATCTTTACTGTTTCCCAAAAAAGAACAACTCTTATCTTTACTGTTTCCCAAAAAAGAACAACTATTACCTTCTCTATTGTTTCCCAAGCAAAGAACAACTCTTATCTTGTCTTCTCTATCTACTGTTTCCCAAACCGTGCCGTGCTTCTGCATGTCAAATTAGCAAGGCAAGAATTACGCCTGAGTGAAAGAAATGCACCAATATGTATAGTGGCATGCTGGCCCCAATTGTGTACTATTTTGAGGTTTACTGTGACAGTTGGTTTGGGATGATTTAGGTGCATGCATATCCAAGTAACCCTCCTTATAGAACCAACCAAAATGCTCCACATTGAAGACATTACCGGGAGGCGACCGTCCAGAACCCCGATCAGCCTGTCTTGTGTAGCCTCTACCAGGCTTCGAAAGCGGCTGGAAAGAGTATAAATGTGCCAAATATACAGACAACATGCCAGGGGAGTTAGTCAGCTAAGGATTACATTTGCCGGACCAACTCCCCTGGCATGGCATCTGTCTATTTGGCATTATCATCACAACAGCATCTCTCCCTTGGAGGAACCCATCCCTTGACTACATCCAGATCTGCCGTCTGTCCCGTGTCATTGTTAGCCATGTAGGGCCCAGGTGTTTGGTAAGGTCATCCCGCCATCTCGTGCTCATCATCATCATATCTTGTCGGCCAGCCAGTTCAGGGCTTCTAGATGTAGATGTAGATGGACCATTATTTCCTTGATCTATCCATTTATTCATTTGTTCATCATTTCGTACAGGACGAGGACAGATCGATGGCGGTGGTGGAGCGCCCGGAAGGCCCGTGTCCGATAGAGCAAACGGAAGGCCCGTGTACATGTCCGGTGGAGCGAACGGAAGGCCCGTGTCCGGTGGAGCGAACGGAAGGCCCGTGCCCGGTGGAGCGAACGGAAGGCCCGTGTCCGCTGGAGCGAACGGAAGGCCCGTGTCCGGTGGAGCGAACGGAAGGCCCGTGTCCGGTGGAGCAAACGGAAGGCCCGTGTCCGGTGGAGTAAACGGAAGGCCCGTTTTCGGTGGAGCAAACGGAAGGCCCGTGTCCGGTGGAGCAAACGGAAGGCCCGTGTCCGGTGGAGCGAACGGAAGGCCCGTGTCCGCTGGAGCGAACGGAAGGCCCGTGTCCGGCGGAGATTTGCCAAGCAATATCTATTCGCCAGACAGTGTCTATGAATTACTTCACGGGCATTGGACACTGTCTGGCGAATGGATACTACCTGGCCAATTTGATACTGTCTTTGCGGTCACCCAATGAATGTCCTTTTTAGATTAGTGAACGGCACGTTGAAAGTCTTGCCGGTCAAGAATGTACGTAATTGCCCCCTTTTGTTGCTATGTAGTTGTGTAAGCAGATCATTATGCTGATATTTGTCTTCCTTCCATTCATTCATTCAGGAGGCCGTGGAGCAGTTGGCCGTGGCCGTGGAGCAGTTGGCCGTGGCCGTGGAGCAGCCGGCCGTGGCCGTGGAGCAGCCGGCCGTGGCCGTGGAGCAGCCGGCCATGGCCGTGGAGCAGCCGGCCATGGCCGTGGAGCAGCCGGCCGGCGTCCTGGAGGGGGTTTGGGGGGGAGGGAGGGTTACTCGTCGTGTTATTGTCCGTGGGTATGTTCAGTATATAGTTTACGATTAACATTCATTTCCTTGTCTTTGTAAAAAAAAATCTTTTAATGTATGATTTCTTGTATTGTTTGTGGATTTTTGTATAGTCAATTACTTATTAGTACTCATTTGTTAATTCTCTTTCATTTCGATTGTATGTACTTATGTAATAAATTACTTTGAGGGGAAATGCTGTGTCCAGTCTACTTTTATTTACGTTGTCCAATGGAACTTACATTGTAACTTTTCATGATCAGTTATAACGAAACACGTGAACATATGGATGAAAAGCAAGTGTCCCAAACAGTTTTGTTTGACGGATGTATTTTGTAATCCATGAAAGTCCGTGACAGTACTCTTTTAGTTAGCCACTTTGCCGGTAGTCCAGAACCTGAAACAAGACGCCGTAGGCAACAATTCTCCGTGAAGTTTTATTATTTGCAGATTTGAATATTGTACATAGTGGGAGTATACACAATCTTTATCATTATAAGTTTTTATCATCATATAGTTTATCTGTTATTGCACATATTTACATATATTGAATGCAGATTGAACAAAGGGGAATGTGAGTTTCAGCTGCCAACACAGAAAAAGGAAGACCGCTCAAATCAACTGCATAACGAAACAACATGATCACCACAGCAACTGTTACCACAGTTGCACACGTAACCACTACGATAAAAACAAAAACACTTGCACAGGTAACTGCGCAACTGGCGGTCAGTCTAAAACCATTTCAACACAGTTGCACACGGAACAAAATTTATACTATATTTTGGCGCATTCGCCGCGCTCCGACCAATTTCAGGTCGCTATATTATAAGGCATGGTAAATCCAAATTTAACGCACACACGCACAGATGACAACAACAGGTACGATTACGAGCCTAAACCCACAACAAATAATTTTACCACATTCGGTACATGTCAACTACATCGTAAAAAAACCGTACCACACGGCCACATCCCTGCAGCATTGCCATGTCAACGGCACGCTCCCGTCATGACACCACGCTACACCGGCCGGGCGACAACATTTCATACACAACAGGAAAAATAGGGGGGAATCACAAATATGGCAATCACCACAATATAAAAAACGCTAAGGTAAAAACAAAGACACCTGCATCAACACGGACATAACGGCACACCATATGCCCAAATTCATTGAAATACAATGTACACAAACATGACTTTTACGTGCGAACACATTTCACAATTCCGGCCCATCCATAAACCATTACGGTCCGCATCTGGTCGGCATTAAAAACCGCACCGCACATCTGCATTAAGGATGCTCCCCCCCCGCTATTCAAAACAACGGTTTTTTCGCGGCCGGTCCCATGTGCCCCTAAATGTAGGGGTGCTTTTCGAATAGTATCTTGACCGTGAAAACACCTACGGTAAATATTGATATACGTGCATCACCACTGGCATGCCTGCAGACGACGTATAAAATTAAATGCCGATTGAACAAAGGGAACCGTGAGTTTTAGCTGCGAACACGAAAAACCGGCTGACCCGACAACTCCTGCAGGAGGTATACCTCCTTCACGGAGTAAAAATCATATTGACTTTATTGAAAAGACAGGTGCCGGACAGAAAAGAAAGCACGAGATAGTATGAACAGCGTACATACTTAAACGGAATATAAATGTCTTGTATTACCAAAAGTGTCAAATAAATAAGAGGGGAAAAGAACGTCGAAATATTGCTACATTGTATGGTAATCAGGACGACTACTATGTTGACCCCACCTGAACTATAAAGAAACCAACACATATACGACGTTCGTCAATAATGTACTAGAAGAGAACGGGCTGAGTACATAACACTCAATGTAAATGGAATGAGAGATAGTAATTATAATTGTGTACAAGAGGCAGTAGACCTTTGATTTCTGCCAGTCTAGTGGGGTAGATTTACTCTGCTTGCAAGAGTGCCTTTTGGCTAAGATCTATGCTGCTTTTTTATCGGGCATAGGATTTTTGAGGAGGAGCGGTTTGTTGCATTTTTGGTTGCCCGTTTGGACAAACGGGTGATCTAGCTAGAGTGGAAAGTAGTAGTTTTATTATTTCTTGTTAAGTCAGGTTAGTGTTAAGGCCCCTGAGGACCTGTACCCTGGCTCTCAGGGTGTAGAGGGTCGAGATCTGTTTGTTGATTTCACCCTCAATAACCAAAGAGTAGCACCTTCATACATTCATCCGGTTGGCCGACCCTTTGGGTAGTCGGGTTTGTCCTCAGAAAAGAACGGATGTTCACATTTTCATTGTTATCGGAGGCTCAAAGTCCTCTTGAAAGTCTCATTTGGGATCGTGGCCATTATGATATCCCAAAAGAAAGGAAATGTGGATACAAATGTTCCGGTCAGCCCTGAACCCTCCTGCTAACAAGTACCGCAGGATGGCACAGGTCACTGACCTGTGCCATCCTGCGGTACTTGTTAGCAGGAGGGTTCAGGGCTGACCGGAACATTTGTATCCACATTTCCTTTCTTTTGGGATATCATAATGGCCACGATCCCAAATGAGACTTTCAAGAGGACTTTGAGCCTCCGATAACAATGAAAATGTGAACATCCGTTCTTTTCTCGAGGATGTATGTAAGATCCCCGAGGTTGATGTAAAGTCGGACTATGATTGTATTTGTCAGGTAAACCAGAGTGTTTTTGAAATAACGTTTGTAACTCTTGCCAAAACGAGTAGTGTTGAAGTTTAAGGATCATTTTCCTTCAATCTCTGTAAGTGGATATGGGTTAGCGACTGTGGTCACCTGCTGGAAAGTCCCCGCTTATCTAAGCGAGGGTTCTATGCAGGCGGCCCTTTCAGTTAGGAAAAATCATCTCTGTAAAGTATCCAACCTACCCTCCTCCTTTCGATAACATCAAGAAGGGTGTGAGACAGTATAGGATGGAACTAAGTTGAGCAATTCCAAACGGCCTCAGGATCCAGGTAATCAAATTGTCTGGGTTAAATACCTCGGTCAAGAGAAGTAATGTAACAAATGCGGCGAGAAGGGACATGTACATGTACTGGCACAATATGCTGTACTACTTTTAATGGATAAAACTTTCTTTTTGATTTTGTTTTTTGAGGAATGTTGTGCAAGACTTGCATGACCCACCAGCCTCAGAGGCAAGGGGGTCTGAGGGTCTGGACCAAAGTGCCATCGAGAAGGACTGCCTGATCATGAGGAGGCATGAAAAATCAGACTACCACAGAGACGCAGAAGCTATGGAAGCAACTGCCAAGGCTGCTGAGAAGAATGGAGGAATCAGACAGGCCTTCAAAGACCTGCTGGGCCAACTGTACCGATGAAGGTAACGATGGAGGAGACAGGAAGGCTAAGGGAATGGCCAAGGGCAAGGGCAAGGAGAAGAGGAAGGCCAAAGAAAAGGCACAGGATAGTGAGGAAGGCCTGTACGTAGTAGAAATTTATACCCAGATGGTCTGTTCTCCCATAGGACATGAAAATGTTTGAAATCATCAAATCTAATTAGTTATAAATCTTAATTCCTCTAGAGATATACATTATCCATACATATCGACAACATAACTTGTTGTCCTGGACCGGTCTGCCTATTTTTATTTACCGGAAAACACCAACTCCACACTCCCACCAATCAGTGACAACACCGACAACACACAAGCATCCCCAGCCCCATCTGACACCAGTTTGGCAGCGGCCAGGAGGAAAGTGGACATGGGGGAGCTGAAACGCGTGCACAAACATCCAGGAGTGCTTGCGAAGAACCTTGCAAAAAGTCTTTGAGGAAGAGGAAATGCGGGGGCGGAACTGTAAGGGGGTGAAGGGGAAAGAGGCATTGAATGCACATAAGCTAAGCATTGTAAAATCCTTTGTTCAGTCTAGCTTTGCCTGTTCGGATGAAATGATGGTCAATGTCTGGAGAGAATGCATCAATGAGATTGATGGCTGGTGCAGATATCTTACAAAAAAAGGAAACAAGGAAAATGCACAACCTGGCCAGTAGGAAACAAGTAGTTTTGATGCATTGATATGCTTTTACATTTTTGACCCAAGTTTGGTACAGAGGTGGCCAGGAAATAGTGATGTACTACACCATGTGGACTTTGTTTTGCAATACAACAGACTTTAAAGGTTTATGTTTGCAACGTCAAATGTATGTATTTTTTCTGATACTGACGAAGTAACTGTAGGCAATGCATGCAATGTCTGTGCTTTTCTAAATAGTAACTTAACAGACTTTGTTAACTCATGATGTGTTCTATAGTTGAAACATAAAAATGTGATTTTTTTTTCAAATGGCAAGGATTCCTTGGAAATAGTAACAGACTTACATGTAATGTTGAGAATAGTCTGAGACCCAAGTAGTTTCTTTTTTTATTTTTAATTGCATTATCATATACAAAGATGCCAAGGATCACTTGGAATTACTTAGTTTCAATTGGCAACTTATGTATTTTTTGATAGACAACATGGGCAAACCGACAATTTTACCGTGCTGTTTAAAAGGCAGGTTTATTGTTACGAACTGTCACTTTTCTGGAGACTTTCGGCGTGGCATTATGGCTCACAACGTGTCGTCCCCGAAGAGAACGCCCTTGACACTGCAACAGCGAGTAGAGGTGATACGCGTTCACGGCCTGACCAACAAGTCTTCCCGTAAGCTGGCAGAGCAGTAATCTCATGTGGAAAGACGCAAATTGAGGGCATCTTGAAGAGGAAACGGGAAATCCTCGACTAGTACGAAAGCAACGCACCTCTGGACCGTAAGCGCCTGAAGATAACCGGGAATGAGGAATTGAACTTGCTGGTCTGGGAGTGGTTCAAGAACATGTCGGCACGACGGCTTCCGGTGAGTGGTCCTATGTTGCAAGTCAAAGCGTTGCAGTTTGCTAAGGACTTGGGGAAAAGTGACTTTAAGACTTCGAACGAATGGTTAGAGTCATTCAGGAAACGTCATAACATCGCATTTGGGAAAATGTCAGGAGAGAGTGGCGATGTATCTGCAGAAGTTGCAGGAAGCTGGAAAGAGAGACTGCCAACACTGTGCGAGGGATACAGCGAGCGTGACATATTCAATATGGTTGAGAGTGGACTGTACTACAGGGCTTCTACGGACAAAATGCTGTACATCAAAGGGGAGGACTGTAGTGGAGGCAAACGTTCAAAAGGCAGAATCACCATCATGTTCTGTGAGAGCATGCTTGGTGAGAAAGAGAAGACTGTGGTCATCGGGAAGTCAAGAAAACCGCGGTGCTTCAAGAATGTCAACGTCAAGTCACTTCCCGGCCACTACTACAGCAACAGAACGGCCTGGATGACAAGCGCTATCTTCGAAGACTGGTTGAAGAACTTTGACCGCAAACTCGGCCGTGAGAAGCGGAAGGGAATTATTTTCCTTGACAACGCCACGTCACACCCAGAGCTCCGACTGAGGAATCTGAAGTTCGTGTTCTTACCGCCGAACACAACGTCAGTCCTACAGCCCAGGGCATTATCCAAACCAACAAGCTGAAATACCGGAAGAAGCAACTCTCACATGTGATCGCAAAGATGGACTCAGACAAGACGCTGCAGGGACCCGGCATTCTCAAGTCAACGAATGTCTTGCAGGCCATCCACTGGGTCGGTCAGGCCTGGAACGAGGTGCAGCCCACAACAATAACAAGAAGCCATAGGCGACAATTCTCCGTGAAATTTTATAATTTGCAGATTGGGAGGTGGTATTGGCACTGGCATGCTTGCAGACGACGTATAAAATTGCATGCCGATTGAACAAAGGGGACCGTGGGTTTTAGCAACGGAAAAACGGGTACCGCTCAAGTCAACGTTAAATAACGAAACAACATGATCACAACAGCAACGGTTAGCACAGTTGCACACGGAAAACACCGCCCCACATAACCGCTACGGTAAAAACAAAGACACGTGCACAAAGTCAACTGCGCAACTGGCGGTCAGTCTAAAACCACGTCAACAATTTTAACACTTGCCGCTCAAGTCAACTGCTTTAACAAAACAACATGACCACCACAGCAACGTTAGCACAGTTGCACACGGTAACAACAGATATCTTGGCGCATTCTCCGCGCTCCGACCAATTTCAGGTCGCTATATTATAAGCTATAAACAGTACAGTGTGTGAGCTCTACCGAACAACTATGATATTAACATCTTGCCAGACAATTAAATAGACCTGACCTTAGGTGCAAACTATAAGTCACAATCCCAACAGATACTCACAAACAAATATACACAACAACCACCTAATATCTGCTTAGAGAACCTCGCCTACCACATAACTACTTAACCTACGGTCTATTCCACAGGATTGTAAAAATAGGGGTGATTTTGAAATATCAAATTTACCTCGATATAAAAACCGCTACGGTGAAAACAAAGACACGTGCATCAACACGGACATAACGGCACACCACATGCCCAAATTCATAGAAATACAATGTACACAAACATGACTTTTACGTGCGAACACATTTCACAATTCCGGCCCATTCATAAACCATTCCGGTCCGCATCTGGTCTGCATTAAAAACCGCACCGCACATCTGCATTAAGGATGCTTCCCCCCCCCCCCCGCTATTCAAAACCACGGGTTTTTCGCGGCCGGTCCCATGTGCCCCTAAATGTAGGGGTGCTTTTCGAATATTATCTTGACCGCGAAAACACCTACGGTAAATATTGATATTCGTGCATCATCACTGGCATGCCTGCAGACGGCGTATAAAATTAAATGCCGATTGAACAAGGGGAACCGTGAGTTTTAGCTGCGAACACGAAAAACCGGCTGACCCGAATACTCCTGCAGGAGGTAAGCCTCCTTCACGGAGTAACAAAGTGTTTCCAGAAAGCAGGGTTCACCATGGAGCAGGACACCCCAGAGGAAGAGGTTGCGATATGAAATGTAGCGCTGGACTACTTTAGTGTTTCCCACAATAATTTGCCTTTGATGTCCATTGCAATGTGTGTGTGGGCGCATTCTAGACAAGATAGCCAAACTTTTTACCATTGTCTTATCTGTAGTACCGCCCCAATAACCAACTTCACACGTCGAGTTTTATATGGCCCACATGGCGACATGTATAGAACTCTTCTCACGGCTAATGCGACGCATGTGGCGGGTGGCCTCTGAAACACGTGGTATCTGGATGTCTTGGAGAAGCAGGGCTGCCATTGGTCGAATCAGGTGTCAAGGCTTGTTGCTGGGCAGGGCCAAAACATTGTTTATACCAAAGAAAACTTCAGATTTTAGTAGCCGAGTCCTAAGGCTCAATGAGAAGCGAAATCTTTAAATAGGAAACGTCGCTACCTTCTTGCCAAAATAAGGAAGCCACTTCTTAACATATTTACAGGTAAATAAGTAAGGTTTTAAGCGTTTATTTCCTCCTTTTCGCTTCCCGCGATAAAGATAACCACCGCTGTTTCCCTACAGTTGCCTGGCAGGCCGGCGGGCGTGGAGATACCGTAGCCCCTTTGCCTTCTCTCAAGCAGGGATACAGACATAGAAAAAGGTGAGTTCATACGTACTTTTATCGATAATTCTACAGGGTGTGGATGTTCGGTAACGTCGGCCAGTTTTGGCTAAGTTAACTTATGAGGCGCGGAAGGACTGCTACTTACAATGTATGCAGTTCACAGCTGTCATGTCAAGTGCACTTTTGACGCACATTCTATATCAGCCTTGTCTTCAACTGTTTTCTACGTTTCGATGACTTGTTTAGGAAATGTACACCTTGTTTTGAAGAAATACATTTCAAACCCCTACCATTTGCTGTGACGTTCGCACCACGATATGTCTTGGCCGAGATCTTTATCAGGCGCGGTGAGAGGCATATTACTGTTGACTTACTTGCTGTGGATAGAGGGTAGCCATTTAAACGGGAGTTTTGTCACGTATCATATACAATAATGGTAGGAGTGTATTTCATGTATACACTCAATGTATTTCATGTATACACTCACCTTTAATGTGTGAAGTCCTGTCTATTGTTTTGTCCTGACACTGGCAACAAGCCTCACACCTTATCAGACCAATGACAGCCTTTCTTCTCTCCATACAGTTGCAATACCATGTGCCTTAGCTAGTGCGCAAGCTCTAGCCGGCAGTTGCCGTGCTATAGCCGGGACAATCACATATGCCAGAAGCCGTGGTCACAGCTGACGCAAGCCTCCCGGTCACAGAGCTGATCATGACAACTGACTCCAGTCTCCTTTGTGTAAAATTTTGTTTCGATATTGTTGATGATGGTAGAAGGAGCATGTTGATATCATATGTGTATTAAGTAGTAGCATCGTCGACAGAAAGAAGGCAACATGGGAGGGAACCAGATCAGTAGCAGAGCCATCACGTGCAGGCTATGTAATGCATTGCCAGCCACAGTAAACCTTACACCAGTTAGAGATTACTGGGATGACTTACATACGTCTGTACTACGATACATTGCCTGTGTTTTACGGTATCTTAGTGTATTTATTGTAATGACCTATTTTATATGTATTTAGAAAACCTCGCCAATGACGGTTTAAATCGAATCGAGGAGAATGTACACATTTTGAAAACCATGAAGATGCTGAACAATCGGTGTATATGGGAGCTGTGGTACGTTTGCACTCTCTAACTTACTTGTAAGAAGATGATAGTGCAAAACCTGATGAAACTCCGAACAGTTCCCTTGTAATTACTTAATACAGTTCTCTGTTATTAGTCCCTGTTATTGCTCCGGTTACAAATATGTGTGTTTCTTTGAACAAATGTATTATTCTTTGCTGAAGTTATGTACCACTGTTATGCGGTAATACAGAATATAAAGACACAGGATTTCTACGACAAGGGACGTCAGTTCAAGAAGCAAAAGATAACTCAGTTAAGACTGAAAGGGTTAACGTAGCCAGTATCATATAGTCATAGCCGGTCCGTCTTAAAAATCTCCCGTGCCCAGTGTGCGGAAAGCCTTGTCTCTGCGTCTTTCCTTTATCCTCACAAAGTTGCATTGAAAAGAACTTGAATTCATCCGTTGGGTTTATGTCCAAACACATACTTTTCATAAAGAGAAGGAAAACTACTAGTAAAAAACAACAACCAAACGCGGTGACACATTGGTTTATATTCAGACAATCACGACATCTCCTTTGAAACATCTGACTTCAAATGCTGACCTTGTTTAATTCCAAACATTGATCCTGTCCAAGCTGTCGGAAAAGCTCCAAAGTCATTGAAAAACAGCTAAACAGCTGGGAGGGAAGACCTCACCCGCAAGGTGTTGCCAAAAATGAATTCCCTAGGGAATGCGTGCGTGGAATATTTAGAATTCCTGGCAATTCAATCGCAGTACTATACTAAGGGCTCCGCCCCTAAGGCGTCGCCAAAAAAACGATGTTGAGTAATGGAAAAGAGTCGGCCAACCCCTATTCTCCGATTTTCCGCAGCCCTTACCCCCGGTCGCTAGATTGTGGATACCAGCGGTGGCATGTCCAGAATGCCAGTATCCCAATGACAGGGATTTCCGTTTCTGTCAGCGATGTGGGTACGCGAGGCGAGAGCAAGGGAACCCTCTCCTCGGCCACGTACCATCCGTGGATTGGGAGGAGATTGGAGTCCGCAGGGGACACCTGTTAAGCCAACGTTCAGCGACGAGATATGAGCACCAGAAAGGTCAGCTAGAAAGGGAGTTCCTAGGTTTTCTGGCAGCTGCACCTAGCCCACGAGATCTGATGTCGGCCACCCCTGACGACGTAGTGAATTTCTTGATCTGGAAAGACGCCAGGGGTAAAACAAAAGTACATGGGGCCGACTGTCCGGGCGAAAGGAGAGCGAAGAATGGTGATAGGAAGAAGAGCGAGGTGGAGGGGGTGGTGAGGGGCACGGGGGGAAGAAGGAAATTTCTTTCTGGCTCCCTCCCACCCACCCTTTTTTCGTCTCAGGACAGAGACCGTTCGATGACCCTCCGGGTGACACTCCGGACTTTTTGGCCCATACCTTAACCTACACTCTCACCCGGGGTCACTTGGGATAATGTACTATTTGCGCTGAGCTGGTAAAATGTTACACTGTAATTACTCTTTTCTGTTCATATTCTTTCTTACTGCGGTCGAGGTATAGAGCCTTTCGTCGTGCACTTCTGAAGATCACATTTTCTGAGGAATGTGGCGCTTACTTGTCCAGAGGGAGACTACACCTGGCATCTAGTTCTACACCTGGCGTACACCTGGCATATATATGCCTATAAATAATCCTTGGGTCCTGGGTCTCTATTATTTAAGTACAACACCGTGACACGCCAAACAGACTATTTGTGGAGGATAACTGACTACATAATAATTCCGTCTTTTTCACAGGCGTGCAGTTCAGTGGGCAACAGCCCCTCCACCATCGCCACCACCACCGGAACCGCTGGTGGTAGCGCCGCCTCCCTTCTTTCCTGCGTGGATGGTTAACGGTATGTTCAAAGTATTGTTAGCCTTGGTTAGTCATTTTATAGAATGTACACAATAGACCGTTCCGGATCGAACCCCCTGTTCTATTTGGAACACCTCCGTCAAAATCAGCGTAGGAAATGTAAAAGCAACAAAATGAGTTTGTCTGCTCGATATAGGCTCCATGTTTTGCGAGTGAGGCAGAATTTGGGACATTATATGCACTTTGAAGTTAATCAAAGACGTTCTGTTCTTCCTATTGTTGTTTTTAAGGCTACCATTGTTGCTTATTGTCCGTGCCTCGCGTGTTTGTACATGTGCAGACATGTACTAGTATACAATTGCGCCCTCCCCCCGTGTGTTCCGACCTGTTTTTTTTTCTCATGTGTTTTCTTTCTTGACCCCATTTGGTTGCTATGTAGTTGTCTCATCGGATCATAATGTTTGTCGTTCTTTCCTTCATCCATTCCTTTATTTCTTCATATATTCATTCAGGAGGCGGCGCACCACCAGCGGCCGGATTTGGCAATGTTGGTGGCCACGTGCAGGCCATTCCAGGTAAGTTGTAATTTGTGGAAGTAGTAAACAGTATGTTGAAAGTCTTCTTTATGAAAAATATGTGCAATTGGCCCACTTGTCTAAGCGGATCATAATGCTCATGACAATGGACATTATGCCACTTGCGGGGCTTTGCTCAGTAGTGTATAGATGTAGATGGACCATTATTTCCTTGATCTATCCATTTATTCATTTGTTCATCAATTCGTACAGGACGAGGACAGGGCGATGGCGGTGTTGGAGCGTACGGAAGGCCCATGTCCGGTGGAGCGCCCGGAAGGCCCGTGTCCAGTGGAGCGCCCGGAAGGCCCGTGTCCGGTGGAGCGAACGGAAGGCCCGTGTCCGGTGGAGCAAACGGAAGGCCCGTGTCCGGTGGAGCAAACGGAACGCCCGTGTCCGGTGAAGCAAACGGAAGGCCCGTGTCCGGTGGAGCGCCCGGAAGGCCCGTGTCCGGTGGAGCGAACGGAAGGCCCGTGTCCGGTGGAGCGAACGGAAGGCCCGTGTCCGGTGGAGCGGCGCCCGTGTCCGGTGGAGCAAACGGAAGGCCAGTGTCCGGTGGAGCGAACGGAAGGCCCGTATCCGGTGGAGCAAACGGAAGGCCCGTGTCCGGTGGAAGGCGTAGAGGACGAGGGAACGGTGGAGGACGTAAGTAATAAACGGTTAATCTCCAAGCAGATCCTTTGGTTGGCCGCAAAGACGGTATGAGATTTGCCAAGCAATATCTATTCGCCAGACAGTGTCTATGAATTACCTCACGGGCATTGGACACTGTCTGGCGAATGGATACTACCTGGCCAATTTGATACTGTCTTTGCGTTCACCCAAAGAATGTCCTTTTTAGATAAGTGAACGGCACGTTGAAAGTCTTGCCGGTCAAGAATGTACGTAATTGCCCCCTTTTGTTGCTATGTAGTTGTCTGAGCAGATCATAATGCTGATATTTGTCTTTCTTCCATTCATTCAGGAGGCCGTGGAGCAGCCGGCCGTGGCCGTGGAGCAGCCGGCCGGCGTCCTGGAGGGGGTTTGGGGGCGAGGGTTACTCGTCGTGTGATTTGTTCGTGGTTTTGTTCAGTATATAGTTAACGATTCAGTTCAGTTTTATTCGCACTTTAAAAAATATAACAAAACAAATACAATTACAAAAATATAAATGAGATGTAACAGTGCAGGGAGGCCGGAAGCTTAAAATGCTTACGAAGAGGCCTCCCTTCATACCTTAATTAACAATTCAAATAAATCGGATAAATAAGAAATAAGTTAGGTAACTGGTAAATGAAACAAAACAATGAAACAAAATACGATACAAGACAATTTACAATAATGAAAAGTAGTAATGAAAAGTAGTAAACAAGGAAACATAAAAATTAGGAATGTGTGGGGTTATTAAGGAAAGCTATTTTAATATGATTTTTGAAAATGGTGAAGGAGGGACTAATTTGTAAGGTTCTACTTAGGTTGTTCCAAATTTTTGGGCCCCTGTACGTGATTGTAAATTGACGTATATTTGATTTCGCATTGGATGGCCTTAAATTAACATTCATTTTCTTGTCTTTGTAAAAAAATATCTTTTAATGTATGATTTCTTGTATTGTTTGTGGATTTTTGTGAAATATTTTATGTATAGTCAATTACTTAAGTACTCATTTGTTAATTCTCTTTCATTTCGATTGTATGTACTTGTTAGCAATAAAGTACTTTGAAGGGAAATGCTGTGTCGTCTACTTTTATTGACGTTGTCCAATAGAACTTACATTGTAACTTTTTATGATCAGTGAAAACGAAACACGTCAACATATGGATGAGAAGCAAGTGTCCAAAACAGTTTTGTCCGACGGATGTATTTTGTAATCCGTGAAAATCCGTGACAATACTCTTTTAGTTAGCCACTTTGAAATCAGGACAGAAAAGAACGCACGAGATAGTATGATCAGCGTACATACTTAAACGGAATATAAATGTCTTGTTCCGCAAGGGTTCCACCTTATCGCCGACTGTACCACCCAGCCGTCCGTGGACACAACGTCTACGGAGAATACGGTTCGGGGGTCTAAGCACTCTGACAGGGTGTTTTTTTACGGGGACGGAAGCAAGGCGACTCTGGTGCAGGATTCTGGGGTCAAGAGGGGATCCAAGGTGACAAGAAAGGGTGTCACTCCGGAAGAGATGACAACTCTGCAGCGACTTCTCCAGGCAGAGGGTCGTCATGACCTCAGGGCAACCCTTGTTCGTCTCGGGGAGGAAGGCAGTGACAACCATTCGCCGCCGAGATATGGCGCCTTCTTCGCAGAGCTTTCCAGAAACACACCGGTGTGCGGGATGTTCCAGATGGCGGGGGGCAAGGCAGCAATCAAGGTTGCTGAAAAGGTGGCGAAGGGAGAGATCCTTCTGGGCAAGAAATGTATGGCAAGTACTTCTCTTACTTGCAAAAAAAGGCACCTATTTTTTGTGTACGTTTGTGCTTGGTATAGACAGGGAAGGTCGCATTCCTGCTGATGTTTTTACTCTACTCTTATCCTCAATCTACGAAAGATTCTCGTCTCCCACTGACAAAGTTCCTTTGCCATCTCCTGGCTGTAACCCACCTCCACCAGTCTCCTCTCCACTTTCTTTGTTTCCTTCTTTGCCTAAGGGATGTGGCCTGCCCCCCTATGCCATGGACAAGAGTCGCGGTGTTGTGAAAGCCCAGGATTGGTACAGGAAGTCGGACACCCTAAACTCACTCCTGGCCTGTTCACTATTTTCTGCAAGCACGGGATTTGCTATGGCTTTGAGGCAATGACAATCTGCGAGTCCCCGTATCACCCCTTTGAAATTTTTCGTTCACGGTTTCAGATAGCTCCACAGATTATTGTGTACGATAATGCATGCAAACTCCACGGGTATACCATGAACAGAGAGCCTCACTTCTTCCGTAACACCACCTTTCTCGTTGACCGCTTTCACTTCAAGGGACGCATTGGGTGTTCTCTTGGTTACTGTATGGACACTTCCAAGACTTTCGCTGACATTAAATCTATCAACTCACAAGTCAACGAACAGGCTAACTCCGGCTAATCAGAATCCAACCTCAAGTCTCCTATATGACACCATCTAACTTCATGTTCCACACTTCCCTCTTCCTGGCTATTCGTAACATGGATGCTTTTTCTCTGTTCAGCTGAGTGACTAACCAAACTGTCTCTTCTGGCTTATGGACCATTGAAAAGATGCTTTTGAAACTTCAATTGGCTTTTCGACCCGCAGCTTGGCATTACCGAAAACAATAGTGCGTATTGTACCTTCTCTGTGTTCGCCGTCGTTCTGATTCATTGACGGCAATGTTGAAATGTTTATTTTTTATAAATATGGCTAAATTTATCATAATGACCATACACACAATCAGGGCGAAATGTGTACGTATGAAAATCCATACGCGTGTTAAAATGGAAGAGTGAAGGTTCTTTCACTAAGTACACGAAGCAAAACTTCCGGAAGATATCGAAAATTATTCATTGAAATAAACCCACTCAAACATGTCGAAACGGAGCCGCCTACGAAATGTGCTAGCATAACATCCACCATCCGTTGCAAATGTCCACCCGGGCGGACAGGTCTTTTCCGCCGCCGGTAACTTGGCACGCCTGCCAGGCTGGTGGTATTCTACGTTCTCGGTTCTGTTGAGCCGGTGTCCCAGGGATTACGCTCTCCCCAGGGCAAAATCGCTTGTGATTTGGTCCCCCCCTCAAAAATCAGGTATTTCGTCGAAAGCTTTAGTTTTAGCATGTCAACTACACAGATTTGTTAAATAATTCTAACCATAGTATTTCGTTGCATTCGTTGAATTATGTTTCATTTATTCATGCGAACAATAAAGGTCCAACAAAATCCAACATGGTCCTACAAAATCCAACATGGCTTACTACACTGTCCCATCATTAATAGTAAGCTAGTTCCGCTCCCACCTCGCCAGCATCGTTCACACGACAAACAGCTCCGCATCCCGACTGCCCGTACGCAATACAGGGGGTGGGTCTTTTCTAACAAAGACTGTAAGGGACTGGAACAGCCTGGATAGTGTAGTGGTAGAGGCACCCACAGTTGACACGTTCGTGTGACGTGCCTCCGCCAGTAACTGAGTTTTTAGCACTACACTACGGACCCCTTACGGAACTTGGACCCAGGCAACCGCTAAGGACTACGAGACTGGATTATGGACACGGACTTTTATACTCTGGATTAAATTAGTAACAATGAGCAGAGCGAGAGCACGCACGTTGACAGCAGCATCGCACTCCAACATGCCAGTGTCATCAAGTTGTTGATGTTGGGCATTAGAAGAAGGTACAGTTGAAGTATTTCCTCGCGTGAAGAGTCATTGCTATGCCTGACAGGACAGACAACGCGTGGAAAAAGATTCGTACATGTACGCCAATCAAGTAAGATGTGTATTGTAGTCTGTCTGAGTTCTTTACTGTAATGGTAATATCAACATATGATATATGCATAAATGCTTTAAACCGTGTCATTTCGTTCAAACGTCTAGATTCGTCATACTGCCAAGTCTCCTTTCCGCCACATACTGTTCCAAATTTTGCTAATGGACCGTGATCTCCGCAAGATTCAGAAGAAGTTGGGAAAGCTTCTCGCAAAATGTGAGGAGAAGGGTGTAGCGTTTGGCTAGATCCTGAGTCATCCAGCCATAAGGGGAAACCATGGTGGATCGGTGTCCGCGTTTGGAACCACGTTTGTGAGAGATCACTTATGCAAGGTAAATATATATCGTTAGTATTATTGATTAAAGTAACAAGGACTACCTAGGGTACCTGTGGTGTTTGGGTAGCATGGCTACAGAAATTAATTTGAATGGGTTCACCACGGGGGATCCAACCTTTGTTTCAAGTTTATTGTAAAGTCTTATTTAAGAGTTTTGCGTTTATTGTATTATCTAAATAAGACGATTACGATTTTTTATACCGGGCACTTAAAAGCCGATAATTATTTACTACCCGTCATGGACAATGTCCTAAACGTTAACATTATTGTCATGGATAATCATTTACAGACTGCGAGAGCCATGCCCCGACCGGAGCCAACCGTCCCCAGGAGCCAACCAGTCACCCCGGCAGCGAGAGTCATACCCCGACCGGAGCCAACCGTCCCCAGGAGCCAACCAGTCACCCCGGCAGCGAGAGTCATACCCCGACCGGAGCCAACCGTCCCCAGGAGCCAACCAGTCACCCCGGCAGCGAGAGTCATACCCCGACCGGAGCCAACCGTCCCCAGGAGCCAACCAGTCACCCTGGCAGCGAGAGTCATACCCCGACTGGAGCCAACCGTCCCCAGGAGCCAACCAGTCACCCCGGCAGCGAGAGGCCTACCCCGACCAGAGCCAACCGTCCCCAGGAGCCAACCAGTCACCCCGGCAGCGAGAGGCCTACCCCGACCAGAGCCAACCGTCCCCAGGAGCCAACCAGTCACCCCGGCAGCGAGAGGCCTACCCCGACCATAGCCAACCGTCCCCAGGAGCCAACCAGTCACCCCGGCAGCGAGAGGCCTACCCCGACCAGAGCCAACCGTCCCCAGGAGCCAACCAGTCACCCCGGCAGCGAGAGCCCTACCCCGACCGGAGTCAACCGTCCCCAGGGCAGCTGGTGTCTACGATTTTGAAGCAGAAGAATGAGGCACTGAGCTGTAGTGAACAGTGGTCAACCAGTATCACATTTCACGATGCAGACTTTGCAACAGAAACCATTACACGAAGGCACAGGGCCATGACCAGTGATCTTTTTCTCTATCATTTACATGTCATGGTATGCATGTTTTGTTCTGCAACTATTAAGGGAAAAAGGTACATGTCTATGTAAGTCCCTGTATTACCAATCAATTCTAGTTCATGACATTTTTCAAAGGAGTCACTGATAATATAGGTAAGATAAAAAGCTTTGCCATCATTGTATAATCCACTCTTGCACAGTATTTCTGGAATTTAAAGTTATTATCATGCCATGTGAATGTAAAGAGTACCAGTGATAATGGGTTTAGTATATTATTATGTGGTACTCAAATTTATTTACATTCACATTCTGTCAAGAAATATGTAAATACATTTGAGACTTATGTTCATACTGAAAAATAATGTTTTCTATTACAGAACAAGCCACAGAACAGCTGCAGGCTTATGAGCTGTTGCAGGAAGTCCAAGATGGCTTGTAAACTGCCATGACAACAAGTCTGGAAGAGCCATCTGTCGCAGTGGAAGATGATGATAGGGGAAAGTGGAGACGAGGAGGAAAAGGGAAGGGAAAGGCAAGGGGAAAGGGAACTCAAAGGGACAAGAAACATATATCGAAGAACTGTTGGAGAAAAGGGGACCCGCAGGGGCAGTTGAATATTATGTCAAGTGGCAGGGCTACCCCGTTGGTCAGTGTACATGGGAGTCTGCAGGAGGTTAGGAATGCATGTAACTTTAGTTAGCTTGATTGTGGAATAAACACTGTGTTTGGGATTCGAGTTATTCTCTACCAGGCTTCAGGAAGTAGCTCAAAGAGTAGAAATTGGCCAATTTCTTCATTACACTTCCCTAACCTCCTGTGGAATATTTTGTAACGGTCTGGTAACCTTTAGTGTAATAGATTGATTCTTGAATGAACACTGTGTTTGGATATTGAGTCTAGAAACTGGCCAATTTCTTCATTGTATGTATCTTATAACATGCTTCCCTAACCTCCTGTGGAATATAGTGTAGTGTCAGTAACACATTGTAACACCTTATCATCATTCGCCAATCAGTGCAGCAAGGTCAACATCGTTCTCTGAATAGACAAAACTGATAGTGTCGGCAATTGGATACAGGCGGCCAATATAAAGTCCGCTTACCCCACCGAATCTGCTTGGAGATTACTTATAAGCACAAGTTGCACAACCCTTGCAGGGGATGGCGTGACTCGGCTGGAAATGCCCCTCACTAAGACTCTCCTAGAGTTAGAAGAGGCAGTTAAAGGGATGGAAAACAATAAGTCCCGGGGTCCGACGGTCTTCCAAAAGAGTTTGGCCAGCGTTTCAACAAGCTGTTTAGAGGTCCTGCATGGAGTGGTGTTCTTGTAAGCCAATGCAAAGATCCTATGGTGGTACGGGCTCTTCCCTTTTCCTTCATAATAAATGTGGTTGTCAAATTGTATAAAGCTGCAAAGCCTTACATGTAAAGTGAATATGCCTGGCTGTGACATAGATTGTTCAAAATGTGTTTTGTAAACACTTTCAGGCCAGGATGAACGTGGCAGCCCTCAGCCACCAAACGATAACCAAGGACATTGCAAGTCTGGGTCCACTGCCACATCAGACATCCAAGGAAGCATTTTAACATGATTTTATAGCAAATATTCTACCAAAGACTACTGAAAGATGTTTGTTTACATCAGTGTAAATTTTGGTTATTTCAGCTGATAAATATTGTTAGACTCCAAAACTGTATCATCAACTGTTAAAATCAGACAAAAACAAACTACCAAAAACACCCGCTGTAAAAAGCCTTCTATTTGAACTATCACTTTTGATAGAAGGTGCAATTCTATAATAATGAGTTCATTTTGTCATTTGTAACAGGGATGATGGATCGAAGCAGTGTTGATCTTCAAGCTGCAATAGAAGACTTTTGTAGTGTTTGGTCCCTGTAAGTTCTTTGCTTTGTTATATTTTCCTTAATATATCTGGTATCACTTGATGCTATAGGGGCACAGTGCAATTGCGAGTTTCATCATGGCCAGCATTTCATTGCAACTTATTCGAGTTGTAAGGTATATTTCTATAAAATAGGATGAGTGTAAAAACGTATGGCAAAGTGTAAGATGCAATCCTTTAGTTTCTGGTTTCCCTTTCCGAAGCATGACTATGGTTTAGTATATTCTGCCTCGTTTTTTAATTCATAAGGATATTGAGTGATCGCATTATGTCAATTGGTTTAACACCACAGCTCTAGTGATAAGCTATACAGTATCTGTCATTTATCAACCAAATCATATTAGTCATATGTCTTACATTTTGTTGTTTGAAGTGTACCTTCTTTCTTTTCTTCCTGTTATTGTTAAGGCAACCGCCTTCTTGTATGTGATGTTGCATGCCAGGATGAGTCATTGTGTGCGGGTGTTACTGGTCTGTTCCCAGGCAGGGTCAGGATCTCAGATCTGAAACTGTCCAGTGTGGGAGCAAGGGTGACCTCTGCAGATGAGGAGCCATGGAGCAGCAGACGCTGCACGCTCTTGAAGTGTCTGCACAGGAGAGGGCATTAAGGAGGTTACAGATTAGTGAGAACCAGGACATGCAGCTGACAGTCAGCGGGCAGGCCCACAGAATCAACAGGCTCCTGGTTGGGCTTGGAGATCAGCCCACCAGTGGTCTCGGTCAGGGACACAGGGAGACAGAAGCAGCTACATCAGACGATTCCGATAGCGCTGCTCGTATTATCGCTGCCAGATCAAAACTTGAAAAGAGAAAGAGGTAGAAAAGAGGAGATCCAGAATCTGATTGCTGTGAAAGCAAAGTCGGACCGAGGAAAGCTTCAAGAGAAAGACAGCGAAATCTCAGACCTTCGGGAAGAGCTAGAGAAGCTGCGAGAATCCACGTGCAGTCAGAGGTCACGGAGGAAGATGGCTGCCAAGCAGGAGAGCTCTGCCCAAAAAGGTTTACCACCATTGTACTCCATTGTAATCCTTGCGGGTAGTGGCTCCTAGCGGGCTGATTTCATGTCTTTTTATGTTAGATAGGGTTTACAGTACCCTTCTGTTTCTTTTTTGTTTCTTTCGTTAGATAGGGAGACTTTCTTTGAGATGGCTGTACAGCCCTCCTCCCACCCCACTTTGTTTTATTATTATTTCATTGACGTTTTCCTCAGTTCCTGAGTTCGGTTAACTGTGACCTCTACCTCCGACATGTGGTACAAATAGCGACTCACCACATAACTCTACCCTCCTCTGTGAGTGTGGAAGCTACTTGAAAACACCATCATGGTGTCTTCATAAAGTTCTTCGTCGCGCGTCAGAAAGAGAGATGGGTGATGTGTGTTGCTACTAGCAAGAATTTTGTTGGGAAGAGGCTGTTAGGACTTCAGAACCAGAAGGGACTTAAAACTGCAGAATGTAAGTACCGCACAGTAACTAGTGGATATAGTAACTTGGGAAAAATCATGCCTTAGGGTTAGAAATGACATGACAAACATACAACATCAACTTTTTATACGAGAAAGAGAAAGAAAGAATTATGAGGCATTCATTAGAACAACAATAATGCTCCTGGCAGAGGAAGGCCCTTAAAGACAGACTCATTTCCAGAATTGCCTAGGGTTATAGAAAAATGCTTTGGGCTGTACACTGAAACTGGCACAGCTGGGGGGGGGGGGGGCAACATTATATAGATCACGTGACAACAGCACAACTATGATTCAATGTAGAGAAGTAGTCCTTGCATGTGCCGCACCCGATATCGATTTTACCATTTCCCTTCAAAGTTGTTATAATTACACGCAAAACTACAGAGTGAACAGCAGAAGAGCAAAAGACCACCATCATGGTAGAGGGATAAATGCCTGTGTTTCTCTCCATGCACCACCTAGGGTAGGTGTACCACAGTTTGTAGTTAACCTTCACTGGGCTACGGCAAATGCCAATTTTAATGCTGACTTAGCTGCAGAAAATCCTTCAGATTATATGATTGATTCTAAAGATGCAAAGAAAATCATAGTGGCAAACATGGCCCCCACTAGATGTGGGAAAACCTGGAATACTGATCTAATTCTACCAGACCATGACTGGGACCAAAGTAGAACATATGCAGTTACCCCAATGACACATCTTTTTGTAGAAACAAAAATATTAAAGGAGACTACACTGGAACATTCTCTAAACAATGTAGATATGCCCATAACAAAAGAGACTATTTTACACATTTCAAGAACTGGGTCGGCAGTTACTTTGATCAGTTTGTCCGCAACAGAGCCAGGCACAACTTTCAGAGCCTATAATGAGTTGTTCCTCATGATGACAACCCCTTCATTAGATGTTTTTTTTAGAAATCCAAAGACAGGAAAACTGAAATCTGTATTCTCCTTCCTTGTTGATAATGGCCCAGCAAAAGCACCAGCAAGTGAGCTCTGTCAGATGTGGGATATTAGACTTATGAAGTTTCTAAAGCTAGACAAGGTTATACATAAATCATGTCCAGAATATCACAGTAAAAGAAATTATGTGGAGAGAGTTCATGCCATGGAGACAGAAGTCCTCAAACATAAGAAATTTGCTCCACAGATGCAGATGTCAATAGTACACAATATTTCAAAGACATGGAAGCCATGGCTACAGATGTAATAGACACGTTTAGAACAGTAAAATTCAATGGCACTCCACTGCAGTGTTTCAGATGGGCAAATGACAGTCAATATGTATTTAATGATGAGAAGGAATTAAAACATTTTGTGTCACTTAATGAATTGAACAAACAATGTTATGAACTAGAATACAAACCTATCCACAATGACATCTTGAGACGGCTGGCATTAGTATGGGGTGTTGATGAAAACTATGTGGAAATGTACAAAAATGACTATGAAGTAATCCGTAACGAGGCTGGTCCAGAAGGAAACCCCAAAAGAACTTCCTGGCTTAATAAATATACTACAGCTATTTACAGACTAGATGACAATTGGATCAATAAGGATATTCATGAGCGATTTGAGAGGGAACCACTACCAGATTATATTAGATGGCTTGTGACACTGGCGAGATACATTATATGCCCTACGAGAAAAGAAAAAAAATTACCACATGGTGAGTGGGATGAAACATCGGGTCTCTTCTTGCCAAGTAGAATTTTAGACCTGATGTTTAAAGCATTTCCTAAGCTTTATGGCTCTTTTGATAAGTTTGCGTTGTTGGCATTTGTTACAGTGGAAGACTTAGATAAATATTGTGAAGTGCAAAAGAATCACCTGGACAAAGTCTACGAACAAGACAAAAAGAAAGGAGAGTGGTCCAGCCACGAATCTTATCAGAACTTCACGGTGAAAGAACTCAGGAAAAAGTGTTTAGACGAAAAGATTCAGTGCAAAGGAGCCAATAAAGCAGAACTAGTTGAACTAGTAGCAAAACACTTGGGTAGCAAGGATGAAAACCATACAGAAGTTAACCGCTAGGATGGAAATTTAAAGAATGTGCCAAGTACCATAAGAACCCTTCAAAAGATGCCATTATGCTATCTAAGGGATGTCCTGAAAACTGAAACGGGTGGATCTGGAGATGAGATCATCACTCACATCATGTTGATAAAGCGGGGACAACATCACCTCATTTCTAGGTTGGAAATAACAAGCTTGAAAAGACTGATCAAAATAGCCAGAAAACTCATATTAGCACAAATTGAATTGTACACGGAAGATGGAGAATTTACATCAACTCAGAGAGCACATCCCACTAAAAATAAACGGGAACTGTCAGATGAAAATCCCCGCAAAAGTGCAGCAGCATAAAAAATGTATGACAAGTCCATCATTAAAGCTTACTAGTTATACTGTCTGGAACAGACAGATAAGTTGTCTAATCAGCCAAACATATTTGAGGAAAACATCAATAATTAGCTTTAAACGCAATCTTAAAAATCACCTACTTTTCTTTCCCACCGATATTTGACATCTTAAGTCAAAATCCCTCTTCGATATCCTATGTATAAGTTTGAATTTTCCGTTACATTTTATATAAGATCTTAATGTAAAATTCATTTATTTATTCTGGATTTATTGGCTAAATCCTTCTGCTTATGTCTGTACTTCAGTTAAACCTCTGTTAACTTATGTTTTAACATATTATTTCTAATTAGCGTTATTTATCAATTACTTTTTGTTATTTATTGTTACTATTTGATTTGTTACCATTATCATATTGGTCAAATTTAACAATTACTTATTGTTATTTATTATTACCATTTGATTTGTTACCATTATTACAGTTTTCAATTGATTTCGTCGGGGAATATCCCGGACAAACCATTATGGCTTTTTATCTTTCCCCTGCATATCCTATTTTGTTGTAATATGTTCATTTTATTGTGTTTTCTTTGATTATATGCGTATAAATAAATAAATAAACAAGTAAAAGAATTCATAGAAGACATGATAAATAAACTTCATAAAGAGAAGAATGTTAACACAATCAGCAGTGATTTTAGAAAATACAATACTTAAGGGCATCCTGTAGCACTAGTGAAAATGCGCACAATGATATGGCAGGCAACACACCTATTACTCATGAAATGTACTTCCAGGTTGGTGCCAGAGTAAAAGTAAAATGGTCGAAAGAAGAATCAGGACTCAGCGGATGGTGCCCTGGGTGGTATATTGCAGAAATACAAAATGCCTGGGAAGACACAGACGAAATTGAAGTAATGTATGATAAAAAGCCAGGTCATTTATATACGATTGATGTAAGTATTTGGGTGGCCCAAGGCAAACTGGAACTTTGCAACCCAGTATTTAAATGAAATAGTATTTAAATGAAATATTCAATGTGTTCAGAGGTAACACATGGCATGATAAGACTATGAAAAGGGCATGTGGGCGGGAATGAGCCGCGTATTACCCGACGTCCGGAAGACTGGTTGTTTTTTCCAGGAACATTCAAAAGAAAGGACTGCAGACAACCTACATGCAGAAAGGTGGAACATACAAGTGGCTTCGACTCATCATGGCCCTGCCCTACCTCCATGCGGACGAGATCCCCGGCATCTGGAACCAACTGAAGGCGCAAGCTAGGACACCTACCCTGACGTCTTTCACCCAGTACGTGGAAGACACATGGATGAACTCATCCATCCATCCACCTACCGCCTGGACCATCTACAAGAAGACAGTCAGAACGAACAACGACGTTGAAGGGTGGTACAACTGACTTAACAAGCGGGCTGTCGGCAAGTGCAACCTACCCTTCTACCTTCTTGTGCCTAAACTGAACAAGGAAGCTTCCCTTGTCCATCTGAACATCAGGCTGGTCAAAGACAAGAAGCTTTCGCGTAGACAGCGCAAAGGAAGGGGGGCCTCATTGTTGGGTGTGGAGAAGTGAGCAAGGTGGATCAGCTTCCACAGTGGAAGAGGAATGTTACCCTTGTCTGGGATGAAATGAAAATCAAGTCTAGCCTAGTCTATAAAAAAACATCGGGTGAACTTGTAGGGATTACTGACTTGGGTTCTCTCAATGAAGAACTGAACTAGTTTGAAAAGCGGTGCAGAGAACAACAGCACAACAACAGAAGAACAGCTCAGCCTGGCAACACATGTCTTGGCATTTATGGTCAGGGGAAGAAGTAAAATTGATGTTCAATGTCAATATTTTGAAATTATATTTAAGGATTGCTGTTATTTTAAACTAATGGATATCTAATGTGTGCGTGACTGTTAAAAACCGTATTTCATGTTGTATAATGTTTAAAATAATACTGAAAAGGACTAAATTATTTCCTTTATTCTAGGACGTGGCAACAAAAACGGCGGCCCCCTTGCCCTGCCTGCAGCTGGCCCCCCTGCACCGCCTGCAGCTGGCCGCCCTGCCCCAAACATCGTCTTGCTAATGGCGATCATCGACTACCTGCAGGGGACAGTAAACCAGTTGCATGGGATAGTCGCAGTAAGTTGACTTTGATTGTAGTAGTATCATTATATTTGATTACACTAATCTCCAAGCAGATCTTACGGTGGCCAAAGACAGTATCCAATTGGCCAGACAGTTACCATCAGCCACCTTGGGCCACCGTAAGATCTGCTTGGAGATTAGGTTGTCCGCAGTCTGCTGGTCTTCTAATTGTATTGAGGGTGTCCGTCTATGTATGATGACTGAAAAAAACTCCCGTCTGAGATCCCAAGCAAGATGAAATGAGGACTTCAGTAAGATTCAATTAGATCGAGGAGTGTTCTTTCTGAATGTGATGGCAAGAAGATGAAAGTTTGATAAACTAAAAAAAATGTATTTATTTCCTTTTTTTGCAGGCCGAGGACATCAGCAGACGACAGGAGAGACCACTGGTGGTAACAGTCGGTCTGACTGCAGAGACAGAAGAAACAAGGTTCTGTTTTACATTTTCTGTACAAGTTCTTGTGTCTAGCATGTCAAAAGTGCTGCATAAATCAAGTTTAGTTAACTTAAAGATCTGTTCTGGAGGGTTGGGCCAAGGAAAAAATGTTGTGTTTCCTGTTTCAGTCCTGAAAAAGTTAGGGTCGGTAAGTAGGGATTATCTTTTTTTCTTTCTTTTATTTATTAGAGTTAAGCACTTTTCAATACTTTTTTGCAACATAAGGCCACACCAATTTTATTTGTTGCTTCTCGGATTTTTTTCAGAAAAATATGAAGCGACAGGGCGAAAAAAAATAAAAAAAAACAGGCCTGGGCATCCTTTTATAGCCCCAAATGCTAGAATAGGTGACATGAAGTCAACCCAAAAGACTGGGTTAAAATTTAAACACTGAATTTTGAACTTTTAATCAAACCACTGCATTGGTAGATGTAACAACTGTAACAACTAGGAAGAAAAGGACTTTCTTCAACTGTTGGAGGCAAAACATGAGCATTTTTGAGTTGATTCAGAACCAGAATTTTTTTTTTTTTTGCAAATCAGAAAAAAATGAAGAGGCGAATCCGAGAAGCAACAAATTAAATTGGTGTGGCCTAAGACACATATTCGTTCATTTTGTATGATTTACAGTATGGTCGAAAAAATACCTATATGATGTCTTATTGAGTAAAAAGCTGCCCTGGCCTCCTTTGGTAAGATGGAATAGTCTACAAAATTGTTACAAATTGCTTTGCTAGAAAATTAAGGCCGTACAGACACATACATAGAAAGACATCTAGTGCCCAGCCATCACAAAAACAGTTAATTATGAAGTTGTTACTAATCTTGCACTTGAGTGAGTGAGTGTGTCAGATGAAGCAATCTAAAGTCAATCAGTGGGCTTGTATCTGGTATCTGATATGTGTAAGTTACAAGCTTTGCCATTATGACATATCAAGGAAGTTGTAGTATGCTGACAAAAGTACTTGTTTTACTTCATAGCATTGCTGTCTACACAAGGACAGTCAGATATTTCAGACTGTTTGAGTCTGCAACAGGAAGGAGACATACTCTACTGATCTCCATTGACCCAGGGTCACCAGACGGCATGGACTGTAAGTATTATTTGTAAACAATGCTGATGTCTATCTTGCCATTTAAATCTATTTCCGTCCTTAATGTCATTATTGTATCTGCATTCTTCCAACAATATCCACCAAGCCTACTTTGCACTGTTCAGAGGGCTTAGAGGCTGATCTAACACTCCATAGTATATATTGACCATACCTAGACATAAGAAGTCCATAAGTTCCAGACAAGAAAATTTGTTTTATTTAGATCCACAATAAGCTTCAAAAGAGACTATTCTTCTGTGGTCTAAAATATGAATACAAGATAAACATCAAAAGTGATACAAAGATGAAAGTGGTAAGCCACCCTACCTTTTGGATGTGAAAAATGGACAAAGGGGAGTCCAGTATCACCTCTGGTGTACTGTAAAGACAGAGGACTGGAAGGAAGCGCCATGTATAGTGTTAAGCCAGTCTATGTAACAATGTTGCCTGAACAGCCTCACCCAAAGGAAGCTGCCAACAACAACAGCACATGCCCACCAGTTGCAGACACCACCACAGACATTCAAGGCCCACTTGAGGAGTGCCTCAGAAAGGTGTTCAACTTGTCATCTTTTGACCTGGATAGAAGGACATCATACAAGCAATCCATGCCGGAGACAACAATTTTCTTATCATGCCGACAGGGGGTGGTAAGACATTAGAAAAGGGGTCACAGTTGTAATTGTACCCCTAGTCACTCTTGGGATAGATCTCTTGAGAAGGTACCAGCAGCTCAGCATACCATCTGAGTTTTTGTCCCACCTGACAACAGATGTACAAATGCAAGCCATCCAGCATGACCTGAACAGTCCAACACCGACAACAAAACGTCTTGTAACGACACCTGAAAGTCTTAGCGGCAAAAGAAGGGTATTGGCCTCAAGGAGAGGAATCTTCTCGAAATGGTGGTAATAGATGAGGCTCGCGAAATGTAAACAGTATGACACATTCTGTTGAGCAAGCAGCGTTTATCATCATATATTGAACAATCCGTAATAAAATGTCGTTCATGTTCAATCTCATTTGGACAAAATGGGCCTCTGGTCACGGGGAGTTTTATGATATCTTCCAATTTATTTATTTAATTTATGAATACAAATTCTTATCTTTGTAAGTGCTTAAGACTAAACATTCCGTTCTAATTGCGTTTTCTTATCATTTCCATTCATTTTGCAGACTGGATTGTGGCTCTTCGCAAGGTGATGGAATCCTGTGTGAGGTATGTTGGCGAGGATCCTGCCACGTTCTACAAGCGACAGGTACCAGTCGACCCGCCAGACGCCTCCCGGACATCACAAGCCAGCCAGACAAGGCCAGTAACAAAACCCAAGATATCCCGCTCAGCTGCAGGCCAGCTGAACGAATCGTTTTCTTCCCTATTGGATGGTACAAATTGGTCTGAAGACCATCATGATGACCATCAGGATCTATTTGTTATAGAGGCTATAAGTGAAGAACTAAATCAAAAGTATCAGGTAAACCAAAGAACCATGAAAGCCTCTCTCAAAGAAGACATCATCCGCAACAGACAAAACATATCGGAAGTCCTACATCGTGTATTTGATGCCATAATAGCTCGAGGTAGAGTTGGTGTTACGGACACCGGCCTTATGAGGATAATCATACATTCTGAACACCTTGATAGGTGCATTTCAACAAAGTTCATGCGTAGGGATTTGTTGACGGCTGAACGCCTGTTATCGCACATTGAGCGCATACTTCAGAGCCATGAACATTTCGTTCTTGATGAATTATTTTTGATTCAAATCATCACTATCAACTTGCCCGTGAAGGGTGCAGGAAGAAATCCATTTTTTCAATTCGGCCAAAGAGTTTGGTATAAAGAAGAGATCAATCATTACTATCCAAAACAATGATAACTTGTGCTGTGGCCGTGCTCTGGTTGTAGCTAAAGCTAAAGTTGATGGGCACCATGATTGGTTGAATATAAGAAAAAGAAGAAAGATTCAGGAAAATCTAGCCCGTGAGTTGTACCACAACGCTGGAGTTCCTCTGGGTTCGGAAGCGGCTTGGAAGAAATACAAAAATTCCAGCAACTGTCGAAAAATCACACTGCCGCAAATTCATTCCTCTATCCTTGTAGGCCAGGGACCTACAGAGATTGCTGATTGACAGGTAGATACAGCATTTTTTCGGTTTTTCTAAATATTTTCATCGGGTTGGTATCGCCGATTTAAAATCTCTTTACTTTGGGGGCGAGTGCTGTACAATTGCGAATGGCACTTAATTTTATTATGTAAATCTGGTTGAGAACGGGGAATTATCCTTCAAACTTAACTCATGACAGATATGAAAAGTGAGCGACGACCCGCACAAGTCTCTTCAGGACATAAATACGGTAGTTCCCAGTAACAAGAATGCCAAAGAGACTCAAATGAGAAGAAATGTAAAAAAAATTAAATGGCAATGGCTTAGCGCTTCACAGTGTGTTTAGGTTTTAATTACACTTTAACACGAGTATTTCTTTGCACAGGTTTGGTTTGTCTGTTTCCGTCACGACCATCAAGAAGTGTCGCTACAGGATTTAATGGGTGAAAAGTGGTGCAAAGTACAGCCAGGTCAGTATACGACCATCTTTGTAGGGGAGGAAAAGTGTTGACCTCCTAGTGGTACTCCTCAGGCAACGGTGACAGCAATGACCCTGGTTTGCTATACTATCCTTCGTAGACTGAAATAAATTTGACATTTGTTGTTTACAGGAGCTTCATGTTTCTTCTGTTTTTGAGCCCCTGTGCTGGGAGTGGGAATGGGGTGGGACTGCGATTTACAGTATTGGTGCGGCGAAATCTGCGGTAGGGGGAATTTTTCTGTCCCCCTTTCCTTATTTCAAGCTGCCAAGTCCCTCCTGTGATGCAGATGAGAATGACATCTGCCAAACTCTCATTCGAAGCCTTTGTTCAGAATACTCTTTGACTCCTTGCCTTTTTTTGTTGCCATTTCTGTCAAAATTTGCATATTGTGTGGTAATATCTCCTCATTTTATGTCCCTTTCCCTGTATGATATTTACAGGTATGCAGCATCAACTAATGAATAACTTATTCTATGATATTTACAGGTATGCAAGCTACATAGAGCCATTCCCGCGGCATCTGGTACCTGATGTGCCGTCCAGCACATGCGCACACGGGCATATATAGCTGGGACAGCCGTGATCACATCGCCAACCAATGGATACAGTACAACGGTGTAATCATTTACACGCGGTACATTATTATCGTGGACTTATATGAGGAGGACGGCCAACATCACCCGATCCTGATGGAGAAGGCCAAGCAGTTGGCATGCAGCCTGGGCGACTCTGACTTCAAGCCTACTGAGGGGTGGCTCAGTAGGTGGAAGGTCAGGAACAACATCGTCTTCAAACGCCTCCACGGGGAGAAGAAGGATGCGGACACAGGAAGAAGGATGCGAAGACTGGGTGAGAGATGTGCTGCCCACCATTCTGCAAGACTACAACCCTGAAGACATCTACAACACCGACGAGACGGGTCTGTGCTACCGCGCCCTGCCGAAAGGAACTCCCGCACACAAGTCAGAGGCGGTTGTCGGCAGCAAGAAGGCGATGGACAGGATCAGTGTCCTGTTCACGTGCAACATGTCGGGGACTGACAAGCTGACACCGTTGGTGATTGGAAGCAGCAAGAACCCACGCTGCTTTCGGGGCCAACGTGTACCTCTCCCGTGGTACGCAAACAAGAAGGCTTGGATGACTGCAGAGATCTTCCGGGAGTGGTTGAAGAAAGTCGACAAGGAGATGGGGCGGAAGGGCAAGAAGATCTGTCTCCTGTTGGACAATTGCACCGCACGCCCTCATGACGTCAACCTGCGCAACATCCGACTAGTCTTCCATACCAGCCAACACTACATCCATCATCCAGCCACTCGACCAGGGAATAATCAGGAACTTTAAAGCACTGTACCGAATTAAAATCTCCCGCCGCAAGATTTGCCGCATTGGATGCCGGGATATTGACGTAGCTAGAACGTATGTAACCACGCCACAGACGCCATTTTGTTTTGTTTGTTTGGATACATTACGGCGAATGATGTTCAAGAGATTTACAGTTCTAGCGTAGTTTGTGGACTCAAGTTGTACATAAGAAGGTGAAAAGTTGGAACATATTCTGCATGTAAATCTACGACATATGCATGGTAGCGCCGCAGAAATGTCTTGATATTTCCGACGTAGTGGAACATGCTTGTGTTATGTTATTGTTCTGGGACGCCGGTTCTTTCTAGCCTACGCGTATACAGCCACTTTTAACTTTATAACTTAACTAACAGTTATCGCTTGTGATTTGTAACTGTGACTTGTAACAATGTAACTGTTTGATTTTTCGATCCGTAGTCTTTGAATTACAGTTAAAAGTTAACATGGCGAGTAGATCACTTATTCCTTCATAAGTGTCGTTCCTCTATCCTGTGAAAAAAAGAATATGATTCATTAACCGGTACACTAGAAATTATATAACTTGTTTGTATATGTGCAAGATGTGTGAATAAAGTTTAATTCATGTAACTTATACATTTGTAGTTTGTCCGACTGCCACCTCCTCGTGGTGGGGCATCCGTTTCTTCGACGAGGAGGATTCTGAGTTAAAGACGTGATTGAAATTTCGAAACCTCCCAAAACATCCTAAAACGATAAAAGAAAACAAAAGATGGGGACAAAGTCCGACTGCCACCTCCTCGTGGTGGGGCATCTGTTTCTTCGACGAGGAGGATTCTGAGTTAAAGACGTGATTGAAATTTCGAAACCTCCCAAAACATCCTAAAACGATAAAAGAAAACAAAAGATGGGGACAAAGTCCGACTGCCACCTCCTCGTGGTGGGGCGTCCGTTTCTTCGACGAGGAGGATTCTGAGTTAAAGACGTGATTGAAATTTCGAAACCTCGGGTGTCCCCCGTGTAACGCTAACGGCAGCTAACGGTAACCAAATTCTAAACAAACCCTAAAACAACAGCACTGGACATTGGAGTTACACATTGGATTGGAGGTTTCAACTCCCGTGTTGATGTGGAAGGTATCGCCAGGAAGGGGAAGAGAGCATATAAAGTTACCTTCCGCACTCGGGCCGCCTTGACCAAATTTACTCCTCTACTATACAATGATATGTCCGTAGATGTGGAGCAGCATGGCTCCGGGATCACAGAGGTTACCACAATTGGAATACCGGTGGAAATGGACGATAACTATGTCCACCACCGGCTGAAAGATTTCGGCAAGTCGTGGACGCTAGTTTCCTAACCTACGCGAACATGGGCTTCCCGGAGATCAAAACGGCCACTAGGCAGTACAAGATCGTGATAAAGACCCCACCTGCACAATTCCATCAGGATCGGAAATGACACATCCGATTCAACGGGTAGCCAAAAATCTCACTTTTCGTTTTGGAGATATATCGGGTGGAAAACTCAACGGTGGATCGGGTGGAACAGTCAAGGGAGGACCGTACCACTCCTCCCATCGCTGAGGACGGGGGATGTGGGCACAAAACCCTCCCAAACACGCCAAAAAAACCCACAAAGGACACAAGAAATATGTGAGAAGAACCACGCACCCTGGAGGTGGGGATGAGAACAAAGGAGTTCCGACCCGGTGTACCTGCAACAACTCTAGGGAAATGATGACGGACATGGAGAGGGAATGCTGCGATGGACGGCCAGAGTCCTGCATCTCGAGACTTTCAGTAATTGACAAGCTGGTTCTATCTTATTCTATTGCATACAGCATCATGTGAAAATTCATGTTGACAGTTGCTTGGTTTTTTAAATGTACATTAAGCAATATTTGCCAAGTACATGGTATTTTCCTTGATACAAATTTCAAGGCACACAAGTTTCACATGAAATCATTCTGTTTGTCCTGCAGGGTACAGACCAATATACATAAGAAATCCGTTCATAGCACTTGTACACCAATACCTGTTATATATAATCAAAACAAACAGGGAAACTCAAATATATGAAAACAAAATAACACTATCAGTACATGTCATGCAACTTGCATATTACATAGTAAATATCAGTACATAACAGGATCATACACTACCAGGACCGTAAAATTTAACCAACTTTTCGGTAGCGTGCACATGCACACGGCGAATGCACGTTCGTATGTACGGCGTGTTTACGTTTGGGGTGGGCGGGATTTTGTGGGCCAGTAGGGCGAGGAATATTCAGAATATTCATTTTTCAGGTACCGTGAATCGCCCCAGCGATCTTCAATATCATCTTCATCACCCAGTCGGTCTCCAAGATCTTCATCACCCAGTCGGCCTCCAAGATCTTCACCATCACCAATGTCCATGGAGCAAAGGATTTCGAAAAATGAAAGACACATTCGACAGATTTTGGCAATACTAATAAATCTACAGAATGGTGCTGGCACACCCATCACCCACACACCTGCCCGCCCACGCACCGATCCAAAGAGGAGAGTGCCGACCACTGAGCATCGAAGGCACATGTTGTCTAACGAGGAACTCGAGCATGCATACCTAGATGCCGGTGTCACAGCGATCTCGCCCCCCGCGATTTCGCCCCGCCCGGGGCGAGATCGCTAGCGATTTTGTCCCCGAGGGGCGAGGTCGCTAGTTATTTGGTCCCCCCGGGACAAAAACGCTAGTGATCTCGCCCCCCACCCTCGCCCCCCATTGGTGATTTTTCCCCCACCCAGGGCGAGATCGCTAGCGATTAACCCCCCCTGGGGGGCGAGATCGCTAGCGATTAAACCCCCTGGGGGGCGAGATCGCTAGCGATTAAACCCCCCTGGGGGCCCGCCGACAAAGAGGAGAAAGTTCATTTGTTATGCCTTTGCCTTTGAGAGGGCCTGCATGGGGGTAGTGATTACGAATTACGCAAAATTTCGCCGCCGACAAAGAGGAGAAAGTTCATTTGTTATGCCTTTGCCTTTAAGAGGGCCTGCATGGGGGTAGTGATTACGAATTACGCAAAATTTCGCCGCCGATGTAGTCTCAGAGATCATTACGACTTTATCAATCACGTTGATTTTTGGGGATGCTGCCTACGGATTATAAAGACTAAAAAGGCCTGGTTACGCCTTACGAAAACGGCATGCAGACCCCCGTTAACCTTTAACCTCAAGCTGAGGTAGAAAGTAGACCTTACAGGTAATACACAGGTACATTACATTAGCAGGCAATACACCTTACAGGTACCTTATATTACAAGCTATACCTAGTATACATTACAGATATAACACAGTGCCTTATATTACTAAGACCCTGGTAAAACACCTTACAGGTAATACGCGGGTGTCTTATATTAGTAAAACCGTAGACCCACTTAAAGGTAATGCACATGTATCTTATCTTACTAAGATAGACTTTTAGGCAATACACTTTACAGGTAACGTAATAACGGACTCTATAAAATAACATTGACAAAGGTAATTATGTAACAACGTCGTGCTTTTTTAACATCAAAATTCGATGTAAATAACTTTTGGGTAATGCTCAAACCTTTGTTTGGGAGAGCGCAAAATCTCTAGAAAAGGTCTACGTAGGGAGTGAAATACATCGCGGATTTGTCCCTAGCTGTGACGGATCAAATCTCTAGAGATTTCGCTCTGAAGCGGAGGCGGTTTGATGTGTAAACATCAAAATCAATTAAGTGTATCTATCCGGGGGGGGGGCAAATCGCTAGCGATCTCGCCCCCGGGGAGCGAAATCCCTGTTTTTTTTGTGGGGGGCGAAATCTCCAGAGTGGGGGCAAGATCACTAGCGATTTCGCCCCCGCGGGGGGGGGGGCGAGATCGCTGTGACACCGGGCGAACGAATAACCCCCTTTTTGCATTGCACTGCGCCCGGCAAATGTTCACAGAGGGGGAGTTCCTCCGGTGCAACGTGAATGGATCTATGGGCAAACAGAAACTGGATGATCTCATAATGGCATGCATCTAAGCTTATTTTATGGGGCTATCATTTCGTTGACTGCCTTAACTTCTAACATGATGGCCGAGTAACATTGCCAATTGTTGTTCTATAGGTTGCGAAACAGCTGCGCACTGGGAATGCCAAACTGGTCAATGTGCACTGCATTGCTCACAGGTTGGCCCTGTCGGCAGGGCAGGCAGCCACAGGCATCCCGTACCTGATAAAGTTCAAAGACCTGCTGGGCCAACTGTACCGGTTCTATGAGATATCTGCAGTGAGGATGTCTGGGCTGAAGGAAATCCAGGTGCTTCATTACTACCAACTAAATATGTAATTTTCTGTATTTACCATTCACAGAAGTATAATTCTTTTCATGCAAAATGAACTGTTTTTCTGTCCTCTTTTATTCAGGCTATAGTGAACTCCAAGGACAACTGTGTAAAGTTGAGCCAGGCGAAAGATGTGAGGTGGCTCTCCCACAACCAGGCAGTCATAGCATTGCTGTGGTGATGAGCCTGGAGAAAGAGGCAGCAGAGAAGCATGAGGCTGTGGCAAGAGGACTGGCAACATTCCTGAAGACTTTCCGGTTCGTCGCCACTCTCCTCATGCTGTCGGACGTCTTGCCCCTCCTGGCAAAGCTGTCAAGGTTTTCAGTTTTGCTTTTTGAAATATAATTTAAAGTTCATAAAAAGGAAAATTACTTATAAGGCCACCAAGCCTACCATTGATGTTAAAGTTGTAGACAGCTTGTGTAATCTTCAGTTTACTGTTGAATCTGTTGAATGTGTACTAGCTAACTCCAACAGTAATAAGGCTGTTCCCCGGACAACATATCCGCACATGTACTGAAGAGTTGTGTTAAGGTTATCGCACCGTCTTTAACAATGTTATTCAATAAGTAAATCTCACTTGGTCAGGTTCCTGGTAAGTGGAAGGAATTGACATAGATTGTCATATGTATAATTTCTAATCAATACACATATTTTTTTATTTCCGGAGTGCGGCCCGGAACCCGCAATTGTCATATGTGACGGTACGGCGATAGGGTTCCACCTTCTCGCCGACTGTACCACCGAGCCGTCCGTGGACACAACGTCTACGGAGAATACGGTTCGGGGGTCTAAGCACTCTGACAAGGTGTTTCTTAGGGAAACGGAAGCAAGGCGACTCCAGTGCAGGATTCTGGGGTCAAGAGGGGAACCAAGGTGAAGAGCAAGGGTATCTCTCCGGAAGAGATGACAACTCTGCAGCGACTTCTCCAGGCGGAGGGTCGTCATGGCCTCAGGGCAACCCTTGTTCGTCTCGGGGAGGAAGGCAGTGACAACCGTTTGCCGCCGGGATATGGCGCCTTCTTCGCAGAGCTTTCCAGAAACACACCGGTGTGCAGTACGTTCCAAATGGCGGGGGACAAGGCAGCAATCAAGGTTGCTGAAACGGTGGCGAAGGGAGAGATCCTTCTGGGGCAAGAAATGTATGGCAAGTATTTCTCGTACTTGCAGAAGAAGGCACGTATTTTCGTGTACATTTGTACTTGGTATAGACAGGGAAGGTCGCATTCCTGCTGATGTTTTTACTCTACTCTTATCCTAAATCTACTAAAGATTCTCGTCTCCAACTATGACAAAGTTCCTTTGCCATCTCCTGACTGTTACCCACCTCCACCAGTCTCCTCTTCACTTTCATTCTTTCCTTCTCTGCCTAAGGGATGTGGACTACCCCCCTATGCCATGGAAAAGCGTCGCAGTGTTGTGAAAGCCCAGCATGGGTGCAGGAAGGAGTCCTACGGACACCCTACACTCACTCCTGGCCTCTTCACTATTTTCTGCAAGCACGGGATTTGCTATTGCTTTGAGGCAATGACAAGCTGCGAGTCCTCGTATCACCCCTTTGAAATTTTCCGTTCACGTTTTCAGATAGCTCCACAGACTATTGTGTACGATAATGAATGCAAACTCCGCATAGCTGACAGGTACGCCATGAACTACTTCCGTCACACCACCTTTCTCGTTGACCGCTTTTACTTCAAGGGGCACATTGGGTGTTCTCTTAGTTACTGTATGTACACTTACAAGACTTTTTTTTTGACATAAAGTCTATCAACTAACATGTCAATGAACAGGCTAACTCCAGGCTACTCAGAATCCAACCACAAGTCTCCTATATGTTCCAAATTTTGATATTGGACCGTGATCTCCGCAAGATTCAGAAGAAGTTGGGAAAGCCTCTCGCAAAATGCGAGGAGAAGGGTGTACTGATAATCCATACAGCCCCGGTGGTCTGTTTGATGGTGAGCCTTACTGCCTCCAATTTGAGTTTTCGGCCGATGGACTTTCAATCTCCTTCGGTCGTCGTACTCACTGTGGCCGGGATCCCTGAAAGCTTCTCAACTTGCCGTCATCCTCGCGTCACAAGGTCGGATTCTTGAAACTGACGCAGATGGTTTCAGGTATTTGCATGTCCTATTGTCTCTAGTATTTTGCCAGACACAGACACGGAAGGTAGGGTAATCTCTGTCTTGACAGAGTTTAACGACACAAGATATAATAGGGAGTATTCAGGCGAAGGCTCGAATCACTTAATTAGCAACTCTGAACTTTGGCCCTAGCGACCCTTCACCTCACCTGACTCAGTAGTCATTTAGTACATCTCTCATGGTAGGACTTCGGGGACGAAGACAGCGGTAAAGACCACCCGGCTCGTCGTGCCAACAAAAACAAAGCCCGCGTTCAGCACAGACGGACGCTGGCGCCACAGTCCGGACAGCGGGGATGGCTCAATACAATAAGTCGTAGTAAGGTCACCATACGTGAAATAAGACCATACAATGTATCTTCAAACAATGACTTATACTCAACTTATACTGCATCCACGGATTAACGCGTCAAAGTTCGTCCTTTCTCAGAAATTAGGTGGTTTCCGCCATGTTGTTTTTTTACTGAACTACGCACCACGTGGGGTTTCGTGGCCCCGGTTGCGCATCTGTTTCCGGGTCACACTATCGAGTACACTGTCAGACGACGTTGAGTAGTACTCGACAAATTACGAGATTTCATAATTTGGATGTTTGAACAGCAACATACGAGGAGATGAATGAACACAATGAATCTTTCCAGTTGAGGGAGACAGAAGTTGAGGAATAATTGCAGTCTTGGTCTTCTGAAACAACTTACGACATAACAAGGTACACCTGTCTTAAGTTAACACACAGCGACACAAAAACAATAGGAAACTGAATTGATAACTTGCAGTATGCTGAAAATCTTTCAGATTACTGACAAGATGTCATTTACTTCCTTCACTTTCCTCAGACTTTTTGGACCGGCAGTTCATCCACCAATACATATAAATTATAACATCGTTCTTGTGCATCAATCATAACATTTAAGCAAGAATTCTTTATTTTCCCAGAGCATGTATTTTCGTTACATACAATAACTTATAAGACATTTTAGATGAAGCAACACTAATCAAAACAATTATAACATACGCAGTACGCAGTCCCGGTTTGGCAACAAGGCATTACGCAGTCCCAAAGTCTTCAACTGGAAAGAATACAACGCAGGGCTTTCCGAATCATCTTGGGGACTGAGTACACAACCTGTCTGAGTCCTTCCGTGATTGGCTACCCCCTACCGAGAAGACGTGAGCGGCAGAAAGACTAGGAACAGCTATCAGTTGGACACTCTTAAAACACGAACAAATCGATACAAGAATAGCACCATACCTTACTTGGTAACACTTCTAAACAACAAACCTACCTGCTCTAGCATTTCTAGCACTTATACGTTGTAAGTTGTAATACCGAGTAATAACAAATTAGTTGATGGGTGTAAATCTTTTTTAATTGTCCTGACAATGTTTTCAGCGGGCTGAAAGAATTTTATGTCTGTAAACTGCTACTGTGCTTTATAGTATTGTTATCACGACGCAAAGATGAAGTGGCTATATTTATTTTAACCATGTAAGTTTGTAGAAGAGAATTTTATTACTATCCTTTTTTAGAAATTGTAATTTAATTATATTTTCCAGTGCAATTCAGTACGCGAGCTATGACGCGCACTGCGATAATGTAAAATTGTTCATTGTGAATGTGAAATAAACCAATTACTACTACCACATAACATATTCTAATAATAAGGGCCTCGCCAAGTTACCGGTAAGAAGATATAGAAAATACTTCACCCAAAACATCTTAAGAACAGTAATCCAAAGCCTTGTTCTGTCACATCTTGACTATTGTTCACCACTTCTATCATCTGCACCACAAACACACCTAGCTAAACTACAAGTGATCCAAATCGTGCAGCTCGTTTAGCCACAAACGCCACTTTTGACGCCAGACTTAACGACCTACACACCCAGTTAAACTGGCAAAGTCAACCAAAGACTTTTCACCAGTACTCTTTGTGCATTCCATAAAATTGTAACTAAAGAGCAACCTAAATGTATTTTCAAACACTTGCAGAAAATAGAAACCACACATAGACACCATACGAGACTTGCACAAAGAGGGGCGCTTACCCTAGGCAAACCAAAAACTAAAGCTAGAACCAGAACATTTGTATATAGAAGCATAAAAACATACAACAATCTTCCATCTGATATGACATCTAGAAGAGAACGCACGTTTAAAGAAAATGTCAAATTATAGGTGGGAATTTTGATACAGCAATTCCTTCCGTAGGCGCAATGCAACCTTCTCTCGGTGGCTAGTTGTAGGATGGCCGGCTACTAGATAAAAGAACGCCTTAAAACTCTACAAAACTCTGTTTCAAAATTCCCACCCGCTTGGAGCCTGCATAGGAGGCTATAAAAAAACAGGAAACAATGCCTTCATTTTTCATAACATGGCAAACGCCTTTCCTACAACCTACTGAATGCGAACAACAATGACTATGTAAATTTTTGTACTCATCTGTATACAGTGCCACCCTTAGAGGGATCACCATTTCCAACAGAAGCACCATCCGCTTCAACGTCCTGTCCCGCCATGTCACTGGCTTGGATGCCAAGATGTTTGTGTTGATGGTAAGTTTACCTTTATTGTGGATATAGTGCAATGACCCCGGAACGTTCCAAGCAGAGGTTCAGGCGTCGGCTTGTTTGCGTGGCTTGTTTGCGTGTTTCAGGCGGTTTTCGAGGCCTTTTTAGTTACTACCGCACATGTAAAACACTAAAGAAAAGGTCAAGTTTGATCGCAGTGTATTTATCAGTTAGTAGAATATCAGTGACTGTTTTTGTACGGTAAAATCACGTACCTTCAAATTTTCGGCACGTTCCAACTGGATGTGGACTGCTTCTTTTATCTTTCTATGGGCCTAACGGGAAATTATTGGTTACTGGTGCGATTTTTGGCTGATTTTAGCGCACCCCTAACATAGAGGACAAACATTGGGGCTAGTTTCTGCGTTGTCTTAAACGCCTAAAGTATGAAATACTGGTGATATGTGTGGTAGTATGTGCCAATACCATACAAATTTCCTTATCAGGATATTTCCAGTTTTAATGCAAAAAAAATCGCACTTGTTGCCTTTAATGATGTCCAGGATGGGGCGGTTAGTAACCCTACGGCCCGCTTTGAATTCATGTTGGCTAAGCGCGGATTTACCGTCCTGACGATCCATAGACTTTTGATGTTCCCCTGTCCGTTCGCCTAGGGACCTTTCGGTTTCACCTAGACATACACCTCTCTACACTGTTCATACGATATCTTGTAGATTGTTAACTCTACTTGACTGATGAACGTCTTCAGGGTAATTATTGTATTTTTCTCAATTTCTGTCTGTGCAGGACTAACCGCCATGCAGGGATCAAGGAAGCAGGACATTTCGGCCCATGAACTTGTGTGTTAAAAAAGTAAAATAAAATGAAATTGGTGTGGCCTTATGTGTAAATTTAAGTCCACACAGCTTTCGGTGAGCTAGATAATTATATTTATATTTTTATGTGTACATAAAACAATTATGTTGTTAGATAATCTCCTAAATTAACTCTCTTCAATTTGAAACTTCATCTACGATAAAATTTGTTTGCTGAAATGCCACAAACTGTATTGTTTTGGACGAAAGCGTCTGTTTTTCTGTACCCTGTTGGGACAAAACATGTGAATGAAACAACGTCTACTTTCAATGCAAATGAGGTTAACAAAACACACCGGCCATGTACCGGCAGATGTAGAGGCAGCAGACGGAACGCCGCCTTCCTGACAGCAGATGACTACAGGAGGATCGAAGGGAGGAGAGAGTGAAGGTAACTCTTGCTCCAATAATAACTCGGAATATATGCAATCATAATATGCAGTCACGATGCTTGCTGACATTACATGTACTTTGTGATCGGTTATATAAAAAAATTTTTTTGGGTCTTATTTTTGCTTAGGGGCTGATAGCGGAGATGAGCGAGACAGCGGCTAAGGACTTCCTCTACAGTGTGGTGGAGAGGCAGCCTGGTCTTATCCTGGACATCGTTGGAAGTAGGGGTGGTGGTGCAGACGGTAGTGCAGACGGCAATCCAGGTGGCTGTGGAGGTAGCAGTGGAGGTGCAGGTGCGCCTCGCGTTACTTACGGCAGATTGTAAAGTGATCGACGCCTGGCGTGTGCAACATCCGAGTGATAAGATCTTCCCTTGGCGTCAGAAGACCCCTTATGTTGCCTGTAGGCTTGATATAATATATATATATATATATATATATATATATATATATATATATAAATGTGTTAGTTACTAATTTGAAGTATATTCCTTTTGCTAGATCTGACCATGATTGTTATGTTGTTTCATGGTACCCTTTACCATCGCCTCGGGTTGGTATGAGGGGGCTATGGAGATGTACCGTTGATATTTTAAAGGTTAGAAATATTGTCATCCCGTGTAGATTTAGATGGCAGAGTTGTGTCTGTCGTGGAGTTGAGCAACTTAAACTTAAGTGAAGACCTCGGGATTGTTGAGGTGTAGAGGTCTGAACATCCAAAGCTGAAAGACTTTACCTGGAGTTCTAAAGCGCTAGCAACCAATACCATGTCTAGACTTGATAGATTCTACACGTCTTCCCCCGACTTTGGAGAGAATGCTGGGGTTCAGGAATGGCAACACAGACTGGTGGGAACATGACGTCCTGCAGACTTTCTCACAGGAAGAATGGCTGGAAAACTTCCAAAAAGTCCGACGAAGTGGTATACCGACAATGGCAACCTTGGCAGAAGAAAGACATACTTCAATTATCGACTCAGCCGCGCACGGATGACAGCATACAGTAGTTCACTGCGAGAAATCCTACACAAGACAAGACTAAAACAAAACACCAATGTGTCACATTCATCAAGAGTCCTAAATAAACATCTCACAAGAGAACAGCTGAAGGCCAAGGCAGATGATGTACAAAGGGGGAAAAAGGGCCCAGAAGACCATCGTCTCAAATGCAAGGGACCGGTTCAGCGGCGCTGTAAAAAAACAAGGTTGCCATGCCAACGAGAGTCGGCACGCCTTTCTGCAAATTTATCCTGGAGTCAGCAAATCAAAACATGCAGTTTAAGGATAGCTCAGCGCAACAATTCTTATTCTAGCAACAACAACAATCCCAACATAACGATGCAAGGGCAATGAGGTGGCATCCCTTAATGATCAAGTGGTGCTTGAAAATTTTCTACACTTCTAATACAGCTTATGATGTGATTTGTAATTCTGGATTCCTTCGCCTCCCCCACCGTGGAATTGCCGATCGCTCGTGAAAATGGCCAGCATGAAGACACATGCCTTAACCTGGTCACGGGAGCAAACCAAGCTGCTGTTATGCCTCTGGGGAAGGGAGGAGACCCAGAAAAAGCTGGGCAAAGTGCACAAAAACAAGGACAACTACAATGAGATTTCACGCGGCATGACTGAGCATGGTTTTGATAAGACATGTGTACAGTGCCGTACGAAGGTGAAGAATCTTGCGAGCAAGTACCGATCAGTCGTGGAACACAACCGAAAAAGCGGAAACGACAGGATCACCATGCCATTTTACGACGAGCTCGACGCTATTTTGCACGATCATCCCAGTTCCCGTCCTGTAAGCGTCGTCGACTCGTCGTGAAAGTGTTAGACCACCCACAGTTTAAGAGTGACTTTGTAGAGAGCTATGAGTGTTGGTAAGAGTCCAAGCAGAGATCCGCAAGCCTCAGACACATGCTAAAACACATGGGTAAAGACTTCTCGTGTACGGAGTGCAACTATGCCACTGATCGTCAAGCCATGGACGACATTCTGGACGCCTTCCAGGCCTTCTATGCGGCCTTGTTCGAGCCTGGCCAGATTGATCCACATGGCCAGCAGTATTTCCTGGACAAACTGGATACTACGCTACCTCAGGTTACTAGTAGTAGTGACAATCTACACAAGCCCATCTCTTTGACGGAGCTTGAGGAGGATTGAAAAGAGATGGCAAGCGGGAAAACCCAGGAAGGAGAGAAACCCACTCGCTTCTATTTCAAAAGGGAGAGGGAGAAAGGTAAGAAGAAATTTAACCAAGAGATTAGAAATACGAATGGGTACATTGTTTCCACAACAAACAAAGTTAGAGATGTTCCGTGAATTTTACACCAAGCTAAGCTGTACGAGAAGGATCACTTTGACCAACTACCCTTCCAAGGAAAAAAGCCGATTCATCAAAGTTGTATGAAATCTTCACAAAAAGAACAGCTGCTAAACCAAAAATTGTGGAAAAAACCCTTGCTCAGAATGGAAAAAGTTGTGGTAGTGTGAATTTGAAAGTTATACATGAAGTAGCTAAAACCAAAAGTCTTCTTAATGCCTGGAATGTCATAAAAATAATGCATTCATGGGTAATGGGCTGAATAAGAAGTATATACTGTAACCATACAGTGTACAAATACTTTTTAAAAACAAGAAAAAAAACACAAAATGTAGTTTAGATAGGGATGGACCGAGAGTGGCGGGTGGGAGTGATGTATATGTACTGCTCCGCGCGGATCCGCGAATCAATTTAGTGTAGATGTGTCAGTAGATATGTGAAGTCGTAAGGACTATAAACTGAATAAGAACAAGTATATGCTCAATGAAAGTAACAGAATCCATGTCCAAATTGTCCAAGCCCAGGAGAGTGGGCATCCGTTTCTTCGACGAGGAGGATTCTAAGTTAAAGACGTGATTGAAATCTAGAAACCTCCCAAAACATTATAAAACAATAAAACACAGAAACAAAAGAGGGGGACAAAGTCCGACTGCCACCTGCTCGTGCTAGGACATCCGTTTCTTCAACAAGGAGGAGTCTGAGTTAAGAGAGAGAATTGTCCTTCTGCAAGAGGAAAATGAGCAGATCAAAACCTTGTTCAAAGAAATTAAACCTCCCAAAACATTATAAAACGATAAAAACACAGAAACAAAAGAGGGGGACAAAGTCCGACTGTCACCTCCTTGTGGTAGGGCATCCGTTTCTTCGACGAGGAGGAGTCTGAGTTACGCTAAAAACACAGAAACAAAAGAGGGGGACAAAGTCCGACTGCCAACTCCTCGTGGTGGGCATCCGTTTTTTCGACGAGGAGGAGTCTGAATTAAATACGTGATTGAAATTTTGAAACCTCCCGAAACATCATAAAACGATAAAACACTTAAACAAAAGAGGACAAAGTCCGACTGCCACCTCTTTGTGGTAGGGCATCCGTTTCTTCGACGAGGAGGATTATGAGCTACGCTAAAAACACATAAACACAAGAGGGGGACAAAGTCCGACTGCCACCTCCTCGTGGTGGGGCATCCGTTTCTTTTGTGAGGAGGAGTCTGAATTAAAGACGTGATTGAAATTTCAAAACCTCCCAAAAACATCATAAAACGATAAAAACACTTAAAAGAGCGGGACAAAGTCCGACTGCCACCTCGTGGTGAGGCATCCGTTTCTTCGACGAGGAGAATCCTGAGTTAAAGACGGTAATTTCCGTGCCTCAAGCACAAATTAAGTCATTAGGAATGTACTTTAGTTAAAATAAGAAAGAATGTAACGAAAAAAGCCAAGGAAAAGTCACTAAAATAGAAAATATGTTATACGTATGGAAGAGCAGAAACTTTTCTATATGCAAATGGAAGGTAACAATATTTAAATCTTTGCTAATGTCACAGATAACTTATTGTGCTACAGATCTTGTAGTCCCTGGACAAGTTATTGTTGTTTTATCATTTTCTGTGGTCAGGGAAAAAAGACAGAATTAAGAGATTGGTTGCTATAGCGAACTATAACAAACGTGGACTAAAAATGATAAACATTAGAGCACAAATTGAAGCACTACATGCGGGTATACTAGTAATTGGACGTCTAATGGACAATACGTCAGGGGATTGGAAAATTATTCCACGGCTATACATGAACTGTCTTGGAAACGACGGTCAACTTTTAAAAATGCATTCTAAAAACAAATTAGTTCCTCCAAATATGGAACACATATTCCTATATTATAGACAAGCAGTTCTATGCTGGCACAGAGCGTGGGGCGGGAATATACCGGGGACTACCTCAAGCTTACTAAGGCCACACCAATTTAATTTGTTGGTTCTCGGATTTTTTCAGAAAAAATATGAAGCGACAGGGCGAAAAAAAATAAAAATGAAAACAGGCCTGGGCATCCTATTATAGCCCCAAATGCTAGAATTGGTGCCATGAAATCAACACAAAAGACTGGGTTAAAATTTGAATAATGAATTTTGAACTTTTAATCAAACCAGTGCATTGGTAGATGTCATAACTGTAACAACTAGGAGTAACAGGTCTTTGTTGAACTGTTGGAGGCAAAATATGAGCATTTTTGAGTTGATTCAATTTTTTTTTTTGCAAATCAGAAAAAAATGAAGAGGCGAATCCGAGAACCAACAAATTAAATTGGTGTGGCCTAATCATTCCAAAGCAGAAGGTGAGTCAAACAAGTTAGTTCAGGTCTTTCGGTCTGAGTACATTGTGGACTTCTATCTGCAACAGCACAATCCCTCACCTCGGTACAGGCCACACTTCAATGGCCGGGTCCCCAGTCAGGTTGGGACACCCGGGTTTTGTGACTCTGGTAGAGAGATCGTGAGGAGCGAGGGCGACCTTGCAGAGGAGGAGGAGGAGAGGGTGCAGGTTAGTCTCTGTTCTTTTTGTGTTGAAGCACTGGAGGATGTATGCTGTGCAAAAGAGGGTGAACTCTCACCAACGATGACTGACGTCATGCTCCCAGATGTGTGTGACGTTTGTAGTCAGCGTTTAGCCAATGGTGAGAAATTGACCAGCCACAAGAACAAAACTCATGTCACCACAGGGAGAGCTGCTGAATAGGTAAGGTCTACGCCTTTTGATATTGACATGCGGGTCATGAACATAGACTGGCTCATATCAGAGCTGGCAAAGTCAACGACAGGTACTGGACTCAGAATGAACTAACAGGGACTGCGAACTCGATCGCAGAAAGCATGCAAGTAAAAAGCACTTTCTGCTTCTTCCTAAAAAATTTCTTAGCAATGCCTTGCACAATAATTTTCATCAACCTAATGGCTATCCCTAGGAAATTTTGTTACTGATTTTGACATGAGTCTATACTACTCCACTGAGGCATGATGTTTTATTACTCTAACCAGAGTACCAGCCGACGTTACAATGAAACGCAGGGCAACGTTAAATAAAGGAAATACTAAAGCTGGGTTCACGAAACCCCCAGAAGAGCTTATGGATGCGTTTTGTACGGTTCGCTAAACCCCTACAAGAGCCCCCGAATTCGGCACTAAAGAAAGCCCAAAAACACAAACAATACAGTAAAAAAATACCCTGATACTGTTCTCGGAATTTCTCCTGGTTTGTGACAACCGTTTTGGAGATATATCGGGTGGAAAATCGGGTCCTTTTGTTGTTTACAAGTCAGTCGAGCGAAGACCGACTACCACTCCTCCCGTCGCTGAGGACGGGGGTGTGGGTACAAAACCCTCCCAAAACACGACAAAATAAAACACAAAGGACACAAGAAATATGTGCGAAGAACCACGCAAACCTGTTCTGCCTCCACACTAAAGGGGAAGAGTTTCCCTTTAGGCAGAAGGGAGAGAGAGACTGTCAAATCAGAGCGTGGCTCTCTACCCCGGTCAGACGGGGGGAAGCGGGCGGTAGCACCGAGACGCTTCACGTGGAGGCGTACGTTGTCAGAAAAACAGCCGTAACTCCATAAAAAAATATCGTAGAAAGCCATAAAAACGACCAAAATGATCCTGGGTCACCCAGCAACCCACACATCTACACATCTGGCCTAGATGCCGGCTCCAACTATCCGAAAATGGCTGACAAAGGCAACTTGATCTGCAGCGTGACCCAAACACATCTGGACTAGACTGGCAGGCCGTGTAGACTGAGGTCGTGCACAAGGTCTCGTTCCGAAATTACTCCGCGTGTAAAAGAGTCTGGTCAAAAAAGATGATGATTGGGCCCCAAAACTACCCTCCAAGCAGAAGTTTGGGTTTGGGGCGTATTTTTGGCGTCTTTTTAGGCTTTTTTATCGGGCTTTCTTTTTTCACTGAAATTTTGTGTGTTTTTTTTTTTAAAGCGTAAAAACACGTCCAAAATAAGCCCAAAACCCAAACCTCTGCTTGGAGAGTAGCTCTCTGGGCTGATGTGGAGAATGCAGACTGAACCCGAGCCATTTCACACATGTATGCTTTACCGGTGGAACAACAGGGGCCAATCAAGTGCATGTCATGCCCAATGCCACTTTCCATCAGTCACTAGAAGACAGACTTGTTGGCTGGGCCTTGTTTTTGCCTCGGCAGCAGATATATTCTTTCAGTTTCGCGGTAATCATGTTCTGAAAAGACTTGACGCTAGGATCAGCCAAGAAACAAGCAGGAGGATTTCAATTGTCCTTGCAGGAACTGTTAAGTGGTAAGTTCTTTTCCTTGTCATCCAGTCATTTTTCATTTTGTTGTTGTCCCTAATTTATGCTTCACGAGTATTACTCAGTTAGACCTGGCCTCAAGGTGTTGACCTGATCAGTTCATATATGTGCACAGATAATGGCGTCCATAGAGTATGTCGAGAAAGACGGCATGATGGGGCCCCGCATGCCCTTTTCCGTAATCGGCCGTTTTAATTTTACGTAGAGCGTAGACGGACCGCTCTAATTCAACGTAGAGCGTAATCGGCGCATTTTCCGTAGAGCGTAATTTGCCGTTTAATTCTACGTAATGCGTTGTAGTGCCCCGTAATTTACCGTAGAACGTAATCGAGAGATTTCCTGAATTCAGCGTAATACGTAGCCGGCTCTCAAAATTTAGCGTAGAGCGTTGTCGGGACCCCCCATGCGGGCCCCCCATGATGGGTTATTTCAAGAAACACCCCACGGAAAAAGACTCTCAGACTGGAAAAGCTGTGTCAGAATTCAAGGCTGTCTTAAACTTTATTTACCTTCAACATTGTAGAGAAGGTAAGAAATCTCGATTAGGGGACAATTACAATGCATTATCACAAGTAACAATTACGTGTTTTCAAATATCGACACAATATTGGTTTATTCCATGGTGACTATTGATCAAAGGCATGTACATATATGGTGGTTAATTCCTTCAAACTACGCGCAGGCTCGCCTGGGTGGATTTCAGTAGACGAGTACTACTAAGTCGCCCTATAACAGGTCACCCTAGGTTTTGTACAGGTTCCCGCAAAGACTCTCTTCTTCCATATATTACTTTACGTACTTCCAAAGTCTCGTGACTGATTCTAGCTTTAAGATGCCATGCTTGAGACTACAGCTAGCGGCCAGGTGCACGGTAACAGGGCGGGCCGACATGCACTGCCGGGATCGCCAGCAGGGTTTGAGCAAAATCTGAATTGGAACCAGGGTAGGATCAAGACGGTTTAATTTTTGGGCAGTTTGCTTGATTACTACGGTTGAAATTAACCATTTATAATTGCGTTTTATTTTCTAGAACGGGTGTCAGCCTTTCGGAGAAGGCAGTAAGAACGCTAGGGCGGACTTGGGCTGGGTCAAGACAGGCACTAAGTATTGCCAGCTTGTCAAAGTGGTCAACCAACAGAAAAGATATGAGTGGTGCCACGAAATGATGGGGACTGATGAAGACTTCCGTAACGTTATCTTCACGGATGAGTCTTCTATCTGGATGGACAGACACGCAAAGGTAAATTTACTGCCGTATGTAAAACAAAAAGCAAGACATTTTGAAAATGTTAGACATTACATATAATCAATGATATAATATGCTTTCATTCCAATGAGCTTTACGTCATGCTTCTCTTTCATTCGAGGCGTTTTTTCAGCTGATAAAAGTAGGGAGCGTGTTTCATGTTATGATGTTACAGAGTCTGACACGTTGCATAATAGTGACTCATATGCTTCCGTAGAAAGTGGGAACCCCTAAAGCTAAAACCAACAGTCAAACACCCATACAAACTCCATGTGTGGGCAGGCATCTCAATGCGTGGGGCGAAATCTATTTGCATGTTCACTGGGAACATGGACAGTGAATTCTACATAAACACCATTCTGGAGGGCTACCTTCTCCTTTTCATCAATCAGACATTCCCGGACGGACACAGATTTATGCAAGATAACGGTATGCAGCTGAATCCAATGTTGCTATAGTCATAAATATATAGATAAAGATGTTATTTTAGTTATTATTAGGAATTTAAAACTCAGGTCCTTTACATGACAATAATAGATACAAGTTTGATTTTATTGTCTAAAAAGCTAAACCCGGCGCGCGGTAATTGGGAACTGGTTTGGCGGCGTGTTTGGCTACCAGCCCCAAAGAGAGAGCGCTGAGCTCACGGGGTCTGGCTAGCAAGGATGTTAAATATCTTTCAGTTCCAAACAGAGTTTAGGCTTGTACTGATACCATCGGCGAAACCGTCCCTCCGCGGCATACTTTCGTCGTCCTGCCCAAGGATAGAACGTCATTGCTCTCCAAAAAAATGACGCCGTCACAAGTCTGCGAAGTAGGCCATATGTGAGTAGCTAGCCTGGTATCCAGCCTGGTATCCAGTCTGATTGTGGTCGGAGCCGCAAGAGCTCTGTCCCGCCCGCCTCACATATGTTTCCCGGTGTGTATTTCACGAGAGATTGATTAGCCCTCCACGAACGTGTTGGAGGGAAACCAAATCCCCAAGCATATTGTCTCTTATCCGCCAAAAACAAGCTGAGGTCCTACAGACTATTAAAGTCCACCTATGCTGAAGAACAGTATCTGAATATTGATAATCCACGGCACAAAACTGCCGTCACGAAACTCCGAATTAGTTGCCACAAACAAAGTTCATTGTCCTGAAGAATCGAGAAGCTGAAACCTGTACATAGTAGTTCAAGTCAGTATAGCTTTAGTAAATTTTCCTTCTGCTTCATCCATGGCCTGTTTGTAATGCATTTGAAGCATTGTTAGCCGGTGTCACAGCGATCTCGCCCCCCCCCCCCCGCGATTTTGTCCCCCGAGGGGCGAGATCGCTACATATTTGGTCCCCCCGGGACAAAAACGCTAGTGATCTTGCCCACCACCCTGGCCCCCATTTGTGATTTTTCCCCCACCCGGGGCGAGATCGCTAGCGATTAACCCCCCCTGGGGGGCGAGATCGCCAGCGATTAAACCCCCCTGGGGGACGGGATCGCTAACGGCTTCACCCCCTACTTGGACAAGAGCGCAAAGGAAGTGGCGGATTTCATTTATTGGACAATAACAAGAAATGGCTGTGCTGATGTTCGAATCTCAGACAAAGAGAACGTCAGAAAAGTACATGGACGCAACGGAAGCATTTAACAAAATAAGCAAAACTCCAAATCAGGCAAGTTTATCCTCTAACAATTATTTTCTTACATACAATGAAAAGTTATTCCAATAATAGACTCAAAAGTACAAGAAAATTCTCATCAAGTTAAATCTATCTTTATCATTGCAGAACATCGCAGCCGACAACAGAACACAAAGCGTGATGGAGAAGTCACAACAGGAGCTAAAATAGCAACGCCGTTGCCGCGGCGTACGACGAACTGCTACCAATGCTGCTAAGAGAGTATTCGGAGCAGATACCCATAACGATACACAGATTCTCTTTCAGAGAAGAAAGGGCAGCCACCATCTAAAAAGTGGACTGGCAGCCAATTAACATTATTCCATGTATATTTATTTTGTATAATTATTTCAGTGTACATTCTAACTAGGCTTCGCCATTGTATACATTGCCAATCTATACAAATATTCTTGCTACAGTTCCACGGCTTAAAACTGCATTCAGTTAGTTATCACACAGTATATTGAATCAAAAGAGACATCCTTGGAATTGTACTCCTGACCTGTTTGATACATTAATGTAAGAGTACATGTTTGATATTATCTTCATTAAAAGTTTGTGGAATTTTATTATTCAGATTTCCAAGAAAGAGGTAACCCTGGTAGAGGAGAAGTGGCAGAAAGGCCCAGAGAGGCTGAGGGGACGAAACAAGAACATCGGTTTTTACCTCCAGTCACCCACCAAGGCACTGATGACGGGGGATGAAGAATCGCGTGATGTTGGACAGTGAAAGTGAGTGTTATATGCAAAAAATTAGATGTAAAAATGGGTAAATAGACATTCCCCATGTAGATCTCAGGACAGACCGTCATTAGTTGACTTCACTTATGGAATACTCTCTTCCCCTCCTGTCTACCTAATCTGCCCTGTCTATATTTTGTCAACGTCTTTGCATCTTCTCTAATGAGTAGACGCAGTGGACGTTTTGTCTTTTTGTTGTGCCGTCATTGTCTGTGACTCTGTTGTTTCTTATTGTAGTCTGATTGAAGGCTTCGTAACTGTTGGCCTGCGGAACATCGGCAACTCGTGCTGGTTCAGTGCAACAGTGCAGGCATTCTCTTACTGCCCCATAGGACAAGCGTAAGTAGATTACGGAATTTCTTATTTAGGCCATCTTATTCTGTGTCGACTGCGGCGCAAAGGGACATTTGTTCGCAGATTGTCCCTTCGACAAATGTGGCCCTTGTTTACAACTTGGACATATAACACAGGACTGTCAGAATGTTCTGACATCTGTTCCATCTGTGTCGTGCAGGGTCATGTCCATCGGGCGTCTCCCAAGTCCTTCGCCCATGTAACAGCTCCCGGCAGCAAATGGACATCTGCCGGCGAGCCAGTTTCAGAGCAGGTGACCAACTCCGTAGCAGCAGAAAACCCCGAAACGGTAACCGAGACGCCATGGCCGCGCTCAAACAGCGCAAGTCAGAGCTGACGCTGACTACATGTACTAGAGATGAAGAAGCTCAAGCAGGAGGTGGAGGCTCTAGAGAAAGAACTGGCCACCGAGCCTGCAGCGGTCCATAAAAAGCACAAATGCCAGGCTTAACGTTGCACTTGCTAAAGTCGAGCGGGTGCATGGGAGAAAGAGAAGGGGAGTGTCGCAAAAGTCTAGAATAGCCAAACAACGCCGGCAAAAAACAAGCAAGAGGAGAGAGCAGCGCAGAGAGAAAAGTCTAAAAGAATGCCTGCAGGCGGTTGCACTAAATGCAACCAACCGACAGCAGTCCTTGTCACCCCGGACGAGGTGGATACAAAAGCTGTGAATGCATTCGACTGCAAAATATATACACTATATAACGTTCCAACATCAAGTGATTCAAATTATGAGAAGGTTACATATCGTTACAAGTACCAGGATTATTGTTGTAACAGCATGTACATCCACGCTGTTTATGTATATTTTATCTTATTCTTCAGTGCTGATCAGTAGTGAGGAGGCCAACGCCCTCCTGTACTACCTGGAGAAATCACATTCAAGATCAGTGGACTGGGGACATGATGTGTTCGTGTGTCCAAGAAAGGCCATGGAGGTTTTTCCCTTTGACAGGAAGGGGACTAAATAGTCCGTTCAGCTGGTACACACTTTCCAGCAAAAAACAAGACGGTAATCAAGGAGTTATAAAGGGAAGCTGATGAGAGAGGGGAAGCTTGTGCTCATTGAAGAAGAGTTTGACGAGGTCTTGAATTTACTTCATGACTGAGCTGACCACCATGTTGGTTCCTTTTATCCCTTACGTTAATTTAAGTGATACAACCGAATATCGTACGGAAGGTCATCAGAGGTTTCCAGAGGTTTGTGGTGTGTGTGAAACCACTTTTGGTTTAGTATGTCGGGTTGATGGGGCCTAGCGCTCCTTGACTTCCTATGTTACGAATTGAGAATCTCGAGACCGTGTTTAGTCACTCGGTTTAAAGAGATAAAATAAAAGACAGACGAGGGAAAGTTAGACAAACTGGAGAGTATGTGGGATAGAGAGGAGAACGTATAGGCAATAATGTTTCATCGGGCCACGACACTTTTACGTCTGTCCCCATTCCCGGCCGCTAAGATTCATCCGATGTTCCTGCTCAATTTCCTACAAGTGGGCAGAAAGCCCTCATGGCTAGTGTAGACTGAATAAGAACAAGTATATACCTTACAATATACAAATACTTTTTAAAAGAGTATCAAAACATAAAAAATGTAGTTTAGATAGGGACGGACCGTGTGCTGATGCGTTACGCCGAAGGGCGGTTATACCGGCTATACACATACAGACCGAGAGTGGCGGGTGGGAGTGATGTATATGTACTGCTCAGCGCGGATCCGCGAATCAATTTAGTGTAGATGTGCCAGTAGATATGTGAAGTCGTAAGGACTATAAACTAAATAAGTAGAAGTATATGCTCAATGAACGTAACAGAATTCATGTCCAAATTATCCAAGCCCAGGAGAGTGGGCATCCGTTTCTTCGACGAGGAGGATTCTGAGTTAAAGACGTGATTGAAATTTCGAAACCTCCCAAAACATCATAAAACGATAAAAACACAGAAACAAAAGAGGGGGACAAAGTCCGACTGCCACCTTCTCGTGGTGGGCCATCCGTTTCTTCAACAAGGAGGAGTCTGAGTTAAAGACGTGATTGAAATTACGAAACCTCCCAAAACATTATAAAACGATTAAAACACAAACTAAAGAAAGGGACAAAGTTCGACTGCCACCTCCTCGTGGTGGGGCATCCGTTTCTTCGACGAGGAGAATTCTGAGTTAAAGAAGTGATTGAAATTTCGAAACCTACCAAAACATTATAAATGATAAAAACACTTAAACAAAAGAGGGGAACAAAGTCCGCCTGCCACCTCCTCGTTCTGGGGGCATCCGTTTCTTAGACGAAGAGGAGTCTGAGTTAAAGACGTGGTTGAAATTCGAAACCACCACGGCCTCCCGAGCTCCTTCCGTGTCCAGTTCCAGGTCATCAGAGTCAGCAGTGGTGTTGTTAATTTGATATTAGTAATATTTTACTTATTAATGTACTACTGGAAATATGTGGTGCACCCAAAATTTTTTTGGTGCACCTAATTTTTTTGGTTAGGTGCACCAGTGCACCTAATAAAAAAAATGAATTTCGATCCCTGGTAGCACTGCTCCCATCGCTGAGGAAGGGGATGTGGGTACAAAACCCTCCCAAAACACGACAAAATAAAACACAAAGGACTCAAGAAATATGTGAGAAGAACCACGCAAACCTGTTCTGCTTCCACACTGAAGGGGAGGAGTTTCCCTTTAGGCAGGAGGGAGAGAAAGACTGTGGCTGTCTACCCCGGTCAGACGGGGGGAAGCGGGCGGACTAGCACTGAGAAGCTTCAGGTGGAGGTGTACGGTGTCAGAAAAACAGCCTTAACTCCATAAAAAAATATCGTAGAAAGACAGAAAAACGACCGAAATGATCCTGGGTCACCCAGCAACCCACATATCTACACCTCTGGCCTAGATGCCGGCTCCAACTGGCCGAGAATGGCTGACAAAGGCAACTTGATCTGCAGCGTGCCACAGACACATCCGGACTAGACTGGCAGGCCGTGTAGACTGAGGCCGTGCACAAGGTCTCGTTCCGAAATTACTCCGCGTGTAAAAGAGTCCGGTTAAAAAAGATGATTGGGCCCAAAACTACTCTCCAAGCAGAGGTTTGGGTTTATTTTTGGCGTGTTGTTAAGCTTTTTTATAGGACTTTCTTTTTTTACTGAAATTTTGTTTAAAAAACAACAACAACAAAAAGTCTAAAAACACGCCAAAAATAAGCCCAAAACCCAAACCTCTACTTGGAGAGTACCTCTCTGGGCTGATGTAGAGAATGCAGACTGAACCCGAGCCATTACACACATGTATGGTTTACCGGTGGAACAATAGGGGCCAATCACGTGCATGCCATGCCCGATGCACAGAAGTTTCTGGATATGTTGTATCCTATGGCAACGACCAATCACGTTGTACAGAGACAGCTTAATTAATATGCTAATTAGTGTCTTCCCGGTGTTGACAGCCACTTTTCATCAGTCACTAGAAGACAGTCAGTCTTGTTGGCAAGCTTTCCTGGCCCATGTTTTTGCTTCGGCAGCAGATATATTCTCTCAGTTTCGCGGTAATCATGTTCTGAAAAGACTTGACGCTAGGATCAGCCAAGAAACAAGCAAGAGGATTTCAATCGTCCTTGCAGGAACTGTTAAGTGGTAAGTTCTTTTTTCATTTTGTTGTTGTCCATAATTTATGCTTCACGAGTATTACTAAGTTAGACCTGGCCTCAAGGTGTTGACCTGATCAGTTCATATATGTTCACAGATAATGGCGTCCATAGAGTATGTCGAGAAAGACGGCATGATGGGTTATTTCAAGAAACAGCCGACGGAAAAAGACACTCAGACTGCAAAAGGTGTTGAAGAATTGAAGGCCGTCTCAAACTTTACCTTCAACATTGTAGAGAAGGTAAGAAATCCTGATTAGGGGACAAATACAATGCATTATCACAAGTAACAATTACGTACGCGTGTTTTGAAATATCGACACAATATTGGTTTACTCCATGGTCAATATTGATCAAAGGCATGTACATATATGGTGGTTTGTTCCTTCAAACTACGCGCGGGCTCGCCTGGGTGGATTTCAGTAGACGAGTACTACTAAGTCGCCCTATAACAGGTCACCCTAGGTTTTGTACAGGTTCCCGCAATGACTTTTTTCTTCCGTATACAGTAGAATCCAATTATTTGCACAACGGTTGTTTGCACACCCCTGTCAATTGCACCAAGTCCCCAAATCCCAAACCGTTTCCCATTCACTACATTGATAGTGAGATCGGCTTTCTGCAGCAGTGTTCGAAATACCCGTCTGCAATCTGCAATTTGCAGATAGATTTTCAAGATTGCAGAAGAAAAAATCATGCAATCTGCAATTTTGCAGAAGGAAAATATAGGCTCCGGATTCAATAGTTTTCAATTTAGCAAAGTAGCGGCGCTGTGAATAGACTAAAAACCCGCGCCGCGCGAACCTAGCGGCGTTTTCCAGCTGACTCTAATGGTCCCATATAAGGGGATTTGGGGTCAAAGTTGAGCAATTCCGACCATGCGACGAAAGGCGACGATAACCAAATAAGGGCACTCGCCATTTTCCGATGTTAGATTTCGTCACCCGGGAGGACCCGACAACTGCCTCGGCAAGTTTCGGCAGTTTTCGCCGAGCATTTCCCAGCAGGCAACGCGGCAAAACATGGCTCCGAGAAGAGAGTCAGGCCGATAGAAACAACAAGAAGTTGAAGAAAACAAAGACGATTTTGTCGTTCTTTGAGAAAACCGACGGCAATCGGAACTGCAACAGCAACCCACCGCGCACCCGCGAGATCGGCAAAACTCAGGATAGTTGCTGTCGCGGTTGGATTTTCGAGGAGCTGGCTGAGCAGATCTAGACATGGCAGATTTAGAAATTTTGTAGAAACTCTCACCGAAGATCGTGCCCAGCAAAATAAATGTGAAAATTTTTATTTAGAATGTAAAGTTATTTTGTCCAATTTAGCAAGGAAAGATCGTGTTTTTTAAATAATTTTCTTGTAATTCTATTACTGATTCTATCAACTTCTTTGTTGTTGTTTTTTCGTCAAATTATTTACGATACTATTCGTTACCTTACTAGACAAGTTACGCGTCCATCAAAACATTGTGCTCATTTAATTGCTTTCTATGAATGTTCAAGTTATATAATTGTTTCTGTTTTCTTACCATTTTTCACATGCCAATTTTAGGTACAAAAATTATGTAGTAACATCACATCTTCAGTTTTAAAAAAAAATATGTAGTTCTAGTATGTTACTGCATGTGTCATTGTTTCCATATTTCTATATTTCTTCTGTGGCTCTGCTGACATAATTAAATTTCTATATGTTAATCACTTTCGATTTGCCATGTATTTTGCAATGAAAAATTTATATGCTTCCCATAGAGAGCCATATTAGTTTGCTGAAAATGGGATCATATCCTTTCAGTGGTGTCATAACACGATACCAGGAAATGATAAATTTTCTGTAGAGAATGATCTATATTAAGTCTAATATTAAAGAAGAGTGATATTTTGAAGTATTTCAGTAATGCTACAGATTTACAAAGCTATATATGATGTAAAAATAGGCATTATTGGTTTGAGAAGGTTGTAATATGGGGGCTTGTGTATTTGCAGAAAGTATTTCCAAATTGCAGGACGAAATTTTGACTCTTCTGCAATATTGCAGAGCACTGAAAAAAAGTATTTCGACCACTGTGCAGTAAGCCAATTTCCGGCTATATGCACCAAAATTCGCAAAAAAACTGTAAATATGCGCTAGAAATCGGCAAACATGGTAAAAACGGGCCGATAAACGCCTGTGTAAAGGAGCAATCGTGACATTTTGCATAAAATTGTCTGTTATGATCATGAGCGACAAAGGAATGCAGTCTCCGTTGATAGCGAGCGTCCCGACGGTCCGGGGGAACGTCGGCATCACAAAGAGACGACGGTTCGCTAAGAACCACCAAAGGCACTACAAGCAGACAAGAAGAAGGGGTATGCTGTACATGAACACTTGCCACGTCCACTCCAGCAAGCAAGAACCAAACTGATGGCAGACAGAGACACTGAGATTGGCAAGGCTAAGTCAGAGAAGAAGGAGGCCAGAGTCTTCATCAGAGTACCACCAAAGGACACTTGTGCAATTCTTGTAGTCAATGGGAAAACTCTGAAAACAGTGGATGCTGTAGATCTGGTACTCTCGTGAAGTATAACAGTATAAATTTATATTATGTATGTAACCAAGGATATTATATCTATATAATGTCCTTGATGTAACGTTATCTCATTATGTATTTTTGTACCCAGTGATATATGATATCTGGAGTTCAGATAGTAAATTAAAGTCATCAAGTATATTGTAAGAAAATGTGTGGCATTGTTACTTGTGTTCTTTCTTGTAGTATAAGTCATGAGAGTAATTGGAAATATTCTTGACCGAAATGGATTAAAATCAATAATAATGAGGATATTTTGGTATTATTTTTGTTACGCTCCTGTAAACATTGGTTGATTATTACACTGATCGATGGTTATTGCATAACAGTTTATTTTCACCATGATATTGATTTGTTTTTTAGTTCATGCTCTCTATGCCTCCTCCTTGTTTTAAATTGATTTACATTGTTTATCCTGTGAAGAGGCTATTCTTTGTCACTTTACTGTATACTTTGATATGATTTCTGTATACAACTGTTTATGAAATGATTTACATTTTGTTTGTGTTTATACTTGATTTGCCTCTACTTCTGCTTTGCAAGCACCTTGAGTTTGAATTGAATCACTAGTATACGGTCTAACATTCTGAAGAGGCAAATCTTTTGATTATATCTCTCATGCTACTATTCCTCACTTTTCTGTTGAAATGATTATTGTATTATTGAACTTGTTTATTTTTTGTATGATCATAATTTGTTTTTGTTTACGCTGTCTTTACTTATGTATCTATTGCGAAATAATATGAATGTAAACTAGAGTTCCACGACCTCATACCTTCGCCAAATGAGGTTACCCTTTATGACTGACAAATTGTATTTTCCCCCTAATTATGCAAATAAGATCCTCATTTGCATGAATTACATCACTTGATCATATTCTCATCCCAATGGAAGTGTTATCTTAACGAAGAAGACCATTTTAGCATCCTCATAAATTATGCAAATGAGGTCCTGATTTGAATAAGTTATGTTGAATTATGTTCACCTCCATTCAACTTCGAAATGCACAACTATGAAATTGCCAACATTAAACACTATGGAATTATATTATTTTCTCATTAATTATGCAAATTAGGTCTTCATTTACATAATTAATATATGGCAATGTTCCTCTCATTCTTAATTACACATGCCACAAGATAGAATAGTCCTATCATGGAAGGTAACTGAATCATTGAAATCCCTTATTAATTATGCAAATTAGATAATAATTTGCATAATTGTCATCTAATTATGTCAAGCATCACTTAAGCTACCTACACACCAAATATGAAGACGATCCGTCAACCGGTTAGTGAGTTATCCTACTTTAAACATTTTCATACAAATGCTCCTGCAGTTCTAGAGCAAGCCACTAGGGGGCCCAAACTTATGTCACTTCTTCCTGAGCACAAGAGCTACCTACCATCCAAAAATTATGACCCAAGCATGTCCACATCACGAGATATCAAAACCGGAAGTTCCGCTGCAGTACCATAGCAAGCCGCCAGGGGGCCCAAAATCTAATCATTTTGTGGTCTCATCAAGATCTACCCACCTACCAAATATGAAGATAATCCATCTTTGCCTTCTCAAGTTATGCTGTTGACACACAGACACACACACGAAAACATAACCTTCTTGGCGAAGGTAATAACAAAGACGCCACACACAAATGCTGCCAAGTCAAGAGAAGTTCAGGATCGTGGAGAGATTGGAGACCCTGTGTTTATGTTTATGTTTCTGTTTTGTTTCTGTGAACCATCCAGCTTTATTGTATTTTAGTTTTGTGGACCTGTGTTCCATTATTACCTTCGCCAAGAAGGTTATGTTTTTGTGGCCGTGTGTCTGTGTGTGTGTGTGTCTGTGTGTGTGTCTGTGTGTCTGTGTGTCAACAGCATAACTTGAGAAGGCATAGATGGATTATCTTGATATTTGGTAGGTGGGTAGGTCTTGATGAGACCTCGAAGTGATTAGATTTTGGGCCCCCTGGCGGCTTACTATGGTACTGCAGCGGAACTTCCGGTTTTGATATCTCGTGATCTGGACATGCTAGGGTGATGATTTATGGATGGTAGATAGCTCTTGTGCTCGGGAAGAAGTGACGTAAGTTTGGGCCCCCTAGCGGCTTGCTCTAGAACTGCAGAGCCATTTATATGAAAATGTTTAAAGTAGGATAACTCAATAACTGGTCGACGGATCGTCTTGATATTTGGTGTGTAGGTAGCTGAAGTGATGCTTGACATAATTAGATGGCAATTATGCAAATTACGATCTAATTTGCATAATTAATGAAGGAATTCTATAATTCAGGTACCTTCCATGATAGGACTATTATAACCTGTAACATGTGTAATTAAGAATGATAGTAACATCGCCATATATTAATTATGTAAATGAAGACCTAATTTGCATAATTAATTAGAAAATACTATAATTCCATAGTGGTTGATGTTGGCAATTTCATACTTGCGCATTTTGAAGTTGACTGGATGTGAACATCATTCAACATAACTTATTAAAATCAGTACCTCATTTGCATAATTTATGAGGAAATGCTAGAATTTCCTTGTTAAGATAACACTGTCATTGGGAGGAGAATATGATCAACTGATGTAATTCATGAAAATGAGGATCTTATTTGCATAATTAGGGGTGAAATCTATCATTTGTCAGTCATAAAGGGTAGCCTCATTTGGCGAAGGTATGAGGTCGTGGAACTCTAGTTTTCATTTCAATCTTATGTGCATATAATGATACCTTTGTTCTGATTTCTAGATCCTTTGTTATATCATATATCAGATTTCTCAGTTATGCTAACATTTGTTCAAGTTTTGTTTGCTACTGATATTATTATTCTAAGCCCCTTCACCCAAGATGACCTACAATTTTGTAGGACATTTCCAACTGACCTATGACCCAAGTAGAACTTCAGATTGCTAGTTATAACTTTAATGGACTTAGAGACTGTTAAACGTAGGGTTTTTTTACCTGGCTAAGAGACAAACCTTACCATATAATATGCCTTCAGGAAACACATTCTACTATGTCAGATAGATGGCAAAATGAGTGGGGGGGAACCATGGATAACGACACGGGTTAAGCGGTTGATAAAGAAACGACAGGAAGCATTCTGCCAACGTAAAGAAGAAATGTGGAAGAGACTCAGAAACAAAATCATCCGCCACATCAAACTGGCCAAGGAAACACACTACGTGAACAAAGTACAACAGTTGAAAACAGAAGACCCAGCAAAATGGTACAAAGAGCTGAAGTCTGTGTGCAACGTAGTAAAGCCTCCCAGTGCCATCTATGTACCAAACGTCGCTCCAGACGACCACAAGGCTGTCGCAGACGCGATAAACAAACACCTGTCATCGATCTCCCAACAGTCCCCAGAAGTGTGCACCAGCGAACTACCAGCCTACCTCCCTGCACCCTCTCCACCGCCACAGATTCTGCCCTGGGAGATGTACATAGAGCTGTCCCGTGTCAGAGTTCGCAAAGCGGGAGGTCCGGACGGAATCGCTCCCCGACTGGTAAGAATGTTCGCATGTGAACTGGCAGAACCACTCACGGACATTTTTAACACCTCACTGATAGCAGGTACAGTTCCAGCCCAGTGGAAGGAAGCAGTAGTCACGCCTATCCCTAAGGAACTGCCAGCAGTCATCGACAAGTTGCGTCCGATATCTCTGACTGCAATATTTGCGAAGATTTGCGAAGGCATCGTAGGAAGATGGGTGCTGTCAGACATATGGAACAACATCGACAAACGTCAGTTTGGGGGAATCAAGAGAAGTTCGACCAACCACTACCTGATTAGTCTCACCCACTTTCTCTACCAAGGTGCTGAAAGAAGCAAAAACGTGGGAACAATCATATTAACGGACTTTACTAAGGCATTCGATACCATCAACCACCATCAGGCCATTTTGAAGCTACTAAACATGGGGACAAGACCGTCCATCGTGCCGTGGATAGTGAACTTTCTCACAGAAAGACGACAAAGAGTTCGGTATGGCCTATCACTCTCAGACTGTGAAACTCTTACCACTGGCGTACCGCAAGGCACAAAGTTGGGACCAATCATCTTCCTCTGCATGATAAATGATGCCTGTCAATCATTCAACGATCGGTGGAAATACGTGGATGACCTTTCGCTGGGAGAGAACAGACACAACTCCGAAGAATCCACCTTCAAGACCAAGCTAATTCCCTGGCGGAGTGGTCTGATAGTGCACAACTGAAACTCCGGAAAGTGCATAGTGTTCACAGTGTGCTTTATGAGGAATCCGAGTCCACCTGTACCCATCACTCTTTGCGGCAACCCCTTAAGAACAGTGGAAATCGCCAAGGTACTAGGTGTCTGGCTTCAGTCGAACCTAAAATGGGACACGCAAGTGTGTGAAACAACAAAGAAGGGCAACAAACGACTGTTCATGTTACGCAGACTTAAGTCATTTGGAGTCCCAGCGGATGACCTTGTAACAGTGTATTGTGGCTTCATAAGACCGATCCTCGAGTACTGCGCACCAGTATGGCATCATGGACTTACACGTAAACAAACTGCTACAATGGAACGAGTACAGAAACGTGCGTGCCGGATTATTCTGGGTCATAAGTATACAGACTACACCCCGGGGCTGCAGATGTGCAAACTTGAAACACTTGAGAAGAGACGGGTGACCCTCTGCACCAAGTTTGCACACAGCAGACCTCCTCCCCAAAACACGGCGACAGGAGCACGGCAGAAACCTCAGAAACTCTAACAAAATGACTCTTGCGCCTTGCCGCACTGCTCGGTATCAAAACAGCCCTGTACCATCTCTGCTGAGACTGATTAATGCGAACAAATAGCACGTTGTAAATCAACCACACTCAGATGTTCAGTTACTGCAATTTTTTATTTTAATACCTAGTAATATTTTAAGCTATTTGTTAAATATTGAGTTGTGCATTATTCCATGTACTATGTAAGTGAAACGTACTTCAGCCTGATGGCTGCGATGTATTACATAATAAACCAGTCATTCATTCATTCATTCATGATTTTCTCTCATGGTACCTCCAGTCAAAGAGGTACAGCCATTCTTTTAGAAACAATATTAATTTTTGTATCAATAATTATAAAACTGATTGTGTGGGCAGATGGATTATTGTGGATGTAACAATTGAGGATTATAGAGTATGTTTAGTTTGCATATATGCGCCAAATGAGGATTCCCCTGAATCTATCTGAAGAATTAGACAACTTTTCAGACTGTAATGAAAACCTAATTATTACCGGTGATTTTAACACCGTACAAAATCCACAATTAGATAGACTTGCAACAAATAGAACGTATTATCCAAAAGCCCACAGTGCAATATCCGAACTAAAAGGTAAATTTGATTTGTATGACCTATGGAGGTTCAGAAACCCCAATGCTGTCAGATACACTTGGCGTCGTCAACGTCAAGCTAGTAGGATTGATTACTTTTTAGTTAGCTTTTCTTTAATTAATAGGGTAAACAAATGTGTAATAGGTGATAGTTTTAAATCTGATCATAAATTAATTGCTATGTCTTTGGTTATTGCAGAATTCCCTCGGGGTAAGGGATATTGGAAATTTAATACTTCCTTATTACAAGACAAATTCTTTTGTCAGGAAACTGTGAAACTTATGAATGAATTCTTTAATAATAATAGAAATTCAGTTAACCCTCATATGGTATGGGAAGCTGCCAAATGTTATTTCAGGGGGCACTGTATCAAATATTCTAGTTGGAAACAAAAACAGTATTTATACAAAGAGAAACAATTACTTGATGACATAAATGAACTTAACATTCAAATTGACACTATGCCCTCTCCGTCAGACTCAATCCTCCAGGATCTTGACAATAAACAAAAGGAATTAGAACTTCTTTATAAACAACGTTTAAATGGTATATTGATAAGGTCTAGAGCCAGGTGGATGGAGTCTGGGGAGAGATGCACTAAATATTTTTTAAATCTTATTCACAGAAATTATTCTAGAAAGAATGTACAAAAGTTAAAATTGTCAGATAATACTTTTACTTGTAACCCTGAGGAAATTTTTAAAAAACAAACTGAATTTTATTCTAGTTTGTACTCCTTTAAAGACCCACCACTGCCTTTTACCCCTGAAAATTCTCAACAATTCTTCTCTATTGATTATGATAAGATATTGTCTCAAGAAGAACAGATGGGTTGTGAGGGTTTTATTACGGATGAAGAGTTATTCAAAGCTATTGATTCCTTTTTAAAAGATAAAAGTCCTGGCCTAGATGGCATCCCAGTTGAAGTTTACAGGCATTTTTATACAGTTTTCAAAGTCCCCATGCTTGAATGTTTTAATTATTCATTAACTCAAGGCCTATTATCAAACTCTCAAAGACAAGGTATCATTTCTCTGTTATTAAAAGAAGACAGTGACGGTAAAGCTAAAGACCCCACACTACTAGACAATTGGCGACCCCTTACCTTACTTTGTTGTGATAGTAGAATCCTCTCTAAATGTCTATCTTTAAGAGTAAAATCTGTTATATCTAGTATCATTCATGAAGACCAAACAGGATTTATAAAGGGTAGGTTTATAGGGGATAACATACGACGAATACTCGAAACAATTGAGCATTATGAACAGGAGGACAAACCGGGACTTATATTTATATCTGATTTTCAAAAAGCTTTCGACTCTGTTAGATGGGATTTTATCATAAAAGCATTAAAATTTTTCAATTTTGGTCCACAGTTTATTGCATGGGTTAATGTTTTATATAATAATGTGACTAGCTCTGTTTTAAACAATGGTTATATGTCAAACCCCTTTAGTTTATATCGAGGTGTAAGGCAGGGCTGCCCCCTTAGTCCTTATCTTTTTATAATTGCTGTTGAAATGTTGTCAATTAAGATACGTCAAAATCATAGCTTGACTGGCGTCTCTGTTAAGGGTAGATGTACTAAAATTTCACAATATGCAGATGACTCAAATTCCCCCTTTAATCCAAACTTTAATACCTACAAAAAGACATATTTCCTCAGCTGAAGTGGTAATTTCTCACAAGCGTTGGTCTGTTAGGTAGTAAAATGGTGGCAATGAAGCATTTGAATCGTCGACAGTAGACTATGATACAAAATAATCGTTGAAAACCTTTGCCTTATCTGCAGAGTCTACTATTAATGAAGTACCATCTTTAAGAGGAGGAATTGTAGAAGAAACTTTCGGTTTGTAAAAATATTTTACAATATGCCACCACTTATCTGGCGAACAGATGATCGTTCGCCAAGTGAATTAACAAGGCGATTGTGATATGAGGCTTTACTCTGACATATAGCATTAGAAAGTCGATTACGTACTCTGCGGTAGGCAGCCCAATTAATGGGAGAATTGGAGAGTGTGGCAATTTTATGTAATTTATCACGTAATCTCAGTAACTTGCGTATATCACGGGTCATCCAAGGTTTGTCCCTCGGTCTAACTAAGATAGATTTGCTATGAACACACTGGTCTTTGGCCTCAAGGATCAATTGGGCTAACTTTTTGGCAGAGTCCTCGACAGATGAGCAAGAGAAAAATATCGGACCATTTTGAGTGTGAACAAAAGACTAATAATTTATCCATATCAATATTCCGATAATCCCAGACAGTACGCAAGTACGGTTTAGGGGAGTACACAGAAAACAACATAGAGCAGACAGTAGGACTATGATGGCAACCTGATAAGGGTGCCAATATTTCTGTCGTATCTACATAGTTAACAGCGTCAACTTCCCGCAGGAAGACTTCATGTATCGTATCTGCGGTGCCCATCTGCCACTCCGTTACGTAGCTCTCCAGGTCCGCCTGGGACATCTTGATGTAACCCCCGCCTGCAATGCCCTCCCTAAAGATAACTCCCTGGCGCGGAAAGGACACAGTCTCAGTTGTACGCTCATGGGATGGGGCCGGAAGTACAAACCTGTAGAATGAAATGGAACGCGAAGTTAGATGAAAGTGAATTGTGTTAGACTTGTGCGACAGTAGCAAGTTCCTTTCGTCTTTTTGCAGCATTTTCTACGACCTCCGAGCGATTGCAGCGCGCTCTTCATTCTCTGTATGTGTATTACCCTAATTATGAAGGTCACATCTAAAGCAAAAATATCACGTGGCATGTTACCAGAACTTACTCTGAACATGTGTACCATCTATCATACGTACGTGTGCAGGACCAAACTGGAGAGTAGGCATCGTATTTGATACATGCCTTATTATATTTCAGCCATACCATAGGTATGGATGAAATGTATTGTATTCCCTCATGTTTCTTCTCCTTCTCCTTCTCCTGTCATTTCTTTAAATGGATTCAACTCTGTCATTTTTCAGCCAAATGACCTGAAATTTGGCATGAAGGTAGAGGAACCAGATACCCCCAGACGTTTTTTTCATTTTTGTGATACAGGGTTTTAAAATTGTTTTATTTGGGTTTTTTGGTCATTTTTAGGTAATAAATGTACATTTTGGGATCTGGAGCCCTGGTATTAAATCCGAATGACGCAAAATTTGGTATGGGGATACCTTGGACACATGCCCACAGAAAGCCATTCACGCTTTTGACATACCCCACTTCAAAATTGTGTAAAATAGGGCTTTTTTGCTATTTTCAGACAAGAAATATACATTTTTGGCTCTTGTGCCCTAATATTAAAACCAAATGATCTGAAATTTGGTATGGAGGTGCCTGGAGCACATGCTCACAGAACGTCATTTACACTTTTGACATACACTTCTGTAAAATTGTGTAAAATAAGGCTTTTTTGCTAGTTTTAGACAAAAATGTACATTTTTGGCTCCTGTGCCCTAATATTACAACCAAATGACCTGAAATTTGGTACCCGGATACCATGGACACATGCTCACAGAATGCTATTGACATGTTTGATCTATTCCATGTCGAAATTGTGTAAAATAGGGCTTTTTTGCTATTTTCGGACAAAAAATATACATTTTTGGCTCCTGTGCCCTAATATTACAACCAAATGACCCGAAATGTGGTACCGGGATACCATGGACACATGCTCACAGAATGCCATTGAAACATGAGACATACAGCTCTTTAAAATTGTGTAAAATAGGGTGTTTTTGCTATTTTTGGCCCAAAAATGTACATTTTTAGCTCCTGTGCCCTGATATTAAAACCAAATAACCTGGGATTTGCTATGGGGATACCTTTGACACATGCCCACAGAACTTTGTTCAAAAGTGTGGCATACACTATTTTGAAATTGTGTAAAATGGACCTTTTTTGCTATTTTCAGACAAAAAATTTACATTTTTGGCTCCCATGACCTGATAAAACCAAATGACCTAATATTGGGTACGGGAGATCCTTGGACACATGCAAACAGAACGTTATTCACCTTGCTGGCATACACCGCTTTCAAATTGTGTAAAATGGGACTTTAAAATGGGAAGGAAATGGCTGAAATATGCTGTATTTGCTCCGGAGCAAATGTCGGCCTTTCTAGTCTATGTATATTTTATTTATTTAGGCCACACCAATTTAATTTGTTGGTTCTCGGATTCGCCTCTTCATTTTTTTCTGATTTGCAAAAAAAAAAAAAAAAAAATTCTGGTTCTGAATCAACTCAAAAATGCTCATATTTTGCCTCCAACAGTTCAAGAAAGACCTGTTACTCCTAGTTGTTACAGTTATTACATCTACCAATGCACTGGTTTGATTAAAAGTTCAAAATTCATTATTCAAATTTTAACCCAGTCTTTTGTGTTGACTTCATGGCACCAATTCTAGCATTTGGGGCTATAATAGGATGCCCAGGCCTGTTTTTATTTTTATTTTTTTTCGCCCTGTCGCCTCATATTTTTTCTGAAAAAATCCGAGAACCAACAAATTAAATTGGTGTGGCCTTATTCTTTATTTCAGGCCAGAGGCCCATACTAAACAGGGACAATACAAAAAAAACAAGTACAAATACACAAATCACATACAGATGTTTAAAAAGTGTGGCCAGTAGAGGCTTCGTGTAAACACATCGGAATGACAAAGCGTGTATACAATGCTGTTTCTCGATGCGAGTAGGCGCGTGACAAATGAATAGGACAGTTTGCGCCACCTGGCGTCAAATGTGTCGATACATAAGTGTGCACAACCTTGATATTCATAAGGCCCATGGCCAAGAAAATATCGATGTTCCTTAAAGTCATTACACCATTAGTTGCTGATAAGATAGCATATGTGTTTAATCTATCTCTGTGTCACGGAACTTTCCCTGACATATGGAAATATGCCAACGTTATCCCCATTATAAAAAAGGGGGATCCACAGGACATGTGTAATTATCGCCCGGTTTCTTTATTGTCATCAATGTCAAAGGTCCTTGAAAAAATAGTTTGTAAACATGTGTATAATCATCTCATGCATAACAATCTCCTTTACCGATTACAATCGGGGTTTGTACGTGGTGATTCGACTGTGCGTCAACTAGTGTATTTTACTCATTTGATATTTGATCACGCAAAGCACAGGCATCTAAAACGACAGATGACCACAACGCCTATAAAAGGTTGAGGAATACAGTGGTTAGTGAAAACAGAAAAAAGTCTTTTACAAACAACAGATTGACTTACACAGTAGGAATAAAGACAACAAGCGGCTTTGGCACACAATAAATGTTATGCTGGGTAGAAACATTAGAAGGACACCAAACCCTATTGAATCAAATGGATAGATATTAACAAAACCAACAGAAATTGCGGAGTACTTTAACAAATACTTCATTGAGAAAGTCGAAAGACTCACAAGCGGTGACGATCCTGACATAGACAAAGCGTTACACCTATTAAAGAACATATCATGTCTGAATAGAATTGTTCCTTTAGTTTTAAATAAGTAACAGTAGAACAGGTACAAGAACAGCTAAAGTCGTTACCCCTCGGCAGCGCCACCGGGTGCGATAACATTGACAACACTTTGTTAAAGCTTTACGCCAATCACATTGCTAAACCACTTTGTCATATTTTAAACCGCTCTTTCACACAAGGCATCTTCCCCTCTCAGTGGGAGAGAGCTAAGGTAATACCGCTGATAAAAGACAAATCCTCCCCACTGAATGGGCCAAATAGCCGCCCAATTAGCCTACTACCTGCTATTAGTAAGGTTATGGAGAGAATATGTCAGAAGCAAATCCAATCTTACATGATCTCAAATGACATTTTTTTCCAATAATCAGCATGCGTATAAGCGATTCCATTCAACTTCTAGTGCGCTCATACAGATGGCTGATTACTGGTTGGAGGAGATCGACAAGGGTAACTTGGTAGGCGCCGTCTTGCTAGATTTCAGTGCGGCTTTTGATGTCATTAATCACGACATCTGTTTGGCCAAACTGCAGAGTTATGGCTTTGCTCAATCAGCCATAGACTGGACAAGAAGCTATCTAGAAAACAGAAAACAAGCACGTCAAGCCCCACACTGCAGGTCAAGGTTAGAATTTGGGGAACTTGAGTCGGTAGCCTGGAGCGCGGCTACAAGCCTGAGGACAATCGATTGCTTGGCAGGCATTAAGCTGAAGGTCACAGGCGACACAGAGATTATGCTGTGCTTGACGTTGGAGCACGCCGGAGGAGTGGACTGTAAGGTTTTTGGCAGGAACGCTCCCGTGTGAAGCTGCGGCAATGCCCACAACTGTTCAAACTCTTGATGAAGATGCAGAAATAAAGAGTGCAGATATTTTAAAAAAGGCAAATAGTTAAAACTCTTGTTTCTCCTCTCTAGTCTTCCTTTTTTTTATTAGTTAGGCCACACCAATTTAATTTGTTGCTTCTCGGATTCGCCTCTTCATTTTTTTCTGATTTGCAAAAAAAAAAAAAAATTCTGGTTCTGAATCAACTCAAAAATGCTCATATTTTACCCCCAACAGTTAAAGAAAGTCCTTTTCTTCCTAGTTGTTACAGTTGTTACATCTACCAAATTGCAGTGGTTTGATTAAAAGTTCAAAATTCATTGTTCACATTTTAACCCAGCCTTTTGTGTTGACTTCATAGCACCTATTCTAGCATTTGGGGCTATAATAGGATGCCCAGACCGGTTTTTATTTTTTTTTTTTTTTCGCCCTGTCGCTTCATACTTTTTCTGAAAAAAATCCGAGAAGCAACAAATAAAATTGGTGTGGCCTTATACCCCAATTAAAAACGGGAGAAAATATACTTCTTTTTTTCCTTGAAGGACAAAAGAAGCAGGGACGCGAAACGTTCTGAACAGACAGGGGCTCATAGTTACCGAGCAGAATGAGATTTTGTCTGTTCATTGGTCATGTGATGATATGCTTTTTACAGCTGAGGCTGTTTATCGGTCAATAACTGACAAGCTGTTGCCTCACACTTGTAGGATGTTATCCCCTAATTACCAGGATGCCTCTCTGGATGCACGATTTACTAAGGGGGGCTCAAGTTGAGGTGTTTAAGACCACATGACACCAAGCAACGACCTTATTTCATTAATTCCGATATACGTAATATTTTCGAGCTAAAAACATGTTTACGATAAATATGCACAGTGCTCCTGTTATTTTCGAAATTTGAAAGGCCCGCCACTGAAAGTCTAAGGCAGGTGTCGGAACGTGTAGTCAGGAACGCATGTTTGTTCCACCCAGCGTCCGCCATTTTTAGTCACAGAAAGTCAGCTGGAGAAATTTTTGTAAACATTTCTCAGGGATTCTGTTAAGAATATACCCGAGCGGTTTGTTGCAGTGTATATTTCTCAAACACCAGGAAGGAAGGTGTTACCCTTCGTAGATTTCTGAAAGACCCGGATTTGTGCGAACAGTGGACGAAGCAAGTTTGCAGGACAAGAGCTGGGCCTAATAAAGGAACACCATGGAAGCCAAGCTCGTCGTCCGTACTGAGCTCTGCGCATTTTGAAGTACTGAAGACTAACGTACATAGGTCTAGTTTTATACCGAAAACAGTTACAGAGTGGAATGCTCTCCCACCACATCTAGTGTTGGTTACCACAATTAGTCAGTTCAAACGGGGGCTGGCCCTAGACATGGGCCTTCCTCAAATCAAGAGTTAATTCTGGACAGTTCCCAATGTGGCAATCTTATTTATTCTTGTTGCTTTGATGTTTGTTGTTGTCACTTTTGCACAAGTTTGTTGATTACTTTACATTTCTTAAATATTTTTTTTCTTTTTAGCACCACCTACACCACTGGCCGCACCTGGGCGTGCACCTCTTCTTCCCTGAGCATGATGTCCCTTGCGGGACTTTAGCTCAGTAATGTGATAAGGTAAGAAGTGCTACGACTCGATCCCCGCTCTGAAGGAGCAGCTTGGTTTCAATGTTCGTATGAAGAAGATTTTGGTGCCCAATTCAGTTCCGCGCATATTTCCTCGAGTCACAAGCGCGAGCTCAGCCCCAGCGGCGGCCCGGCCAGTCAAGCGAAGGAGGTCTAAATTACACCTCCCCCCTCCATGTCAAGAGCCTTTAGCCAATTTGAGGAACTAGACATATTTGATACGTGTATATTGTCATATCAATTAGTAATGAATTTGTAATAAAGAATTTCAATTATTACATGGAAAAACTGTTATCATCAAAGATGTAATGGGAAACGATTTATATTTTTTCATTACAGACTCCACCTCACCCCGCTTCCAACAGTACATTTAGCGACTGTGGAATGAGACGGCACAGGAACCAGAAACACAACGCATGACGGCAGTGGAGATGCAGGCCACAGTAAACAACAAATGGAAGAATATAGACCAAGGCATCTCCAACTGCAACACCACTACTGGATCAGCTAACAGATCTAAAGGCGTACTTATATGTGGTGTCTGGAAAGGAGCATCATGTTGAGGCCCTGTTGAAAATATTGAAAAAATAATCCAAATGATATTAATAAGATAGTTGGCACTGTCAGGAGGTGGTATATAAAGAAGGGGGTTAAGGAAAATTTTGTAAAAAGTCAAGTGAACAAGCTGCCTTAGTCTAATATGTATGCATTGGAAGTGGCCAAGCAACAAGCTCCAAAAGCAATGGCTATGCTCATTGGACTCGGGAACGATTTAATGAAGGAGGAGGAGCAGATGCTGCTGACAGCAATGGAAAGCAGGCTTCAGATCTTCTCACCTGGCACGCTGCATCGAACATCATAAGTGTATGCCCTCGTCCTGTGGTTCACTGAGAAGGTGAATGGAACATCACTTTACCACTCATAATCTGGCAAAAAGAGAGAATTACAAACATGTTAGCAAACAAGGTTCAACCCCAGACTGAAGTCATAACAGGTATGCCTGAACACCACAACCTGGTTTAAAAGCCATGGTATATATTGGATCAGGCCATCAATGGTCTGCATGGAGAAGTTTCTGTTCATATTCGCTGGTTATCAATCAATTGCAAATAATGTTAGAAGTACAGTATACATTGTACTCCCGAACATGTTGCAAGTGTGTTTATTGTAACAGTTTCACATAAACATATGTGCCGTGGCAAAATTAAATAATTATTACAGTTACAACTGTTTCCATTGTTGGACAAATATGGCATATTTGCTGTCGTTAAAATAAAGTATTTTCAAAGGCAGAATTTTCAAAGACCTGGGGGGGGGGATAAAATGTTGCTTTGCCTACCATGACATGTATAACTCAAAATGTTTTTTAAAGTTGGCTTCATTGTCTATTTTTAAGTGCCTGTCCCTTGCAAATCTGGGAGAAGAAATGGAGGCAGTATGGGAATATGTGCAAACATCAGTATGCCAGGTTGTGCCATCCAATCTGCAGCCCAGGAACCTGCCTCAAACCATGGACTTTCCCACCCCAGACAGGACCATCATTGCCACCCTTGAGAGAACCATTCATCAGTTGACACTTCGTCAGGTAACAAATCAATCACTGTTGGCTAGACTGTCCCCTAGTTCAGTGTTGATGCAATTGGAGGTACCTACTAGTAGATACTAGAACTTAATATTGATCTGTAAACTGACAGATCTGTGTGTCTGGAAAATACAATTCTGTCTGAGCACGACTGTCGTAGGGTAAAACTTTTGTCTTTGTCTCTGTTAGAAAATTTGATAGGATTCATTTCACTTTTACTGATTATTATTGTATATTTTTGTTCATAGCTGAATGTGTGTATGCGGCTGGTAAAGGTGAGCAAGGATGGAAGCAGGGGAGATGCCATTGGCATCCTTTCCGACCAACTACATGGGTATCTCTCAGCATGCTCAGAATGCCCATTCAGCGTGCAAGATTTGAAGATGGGCCTAGGTGGTGATAGGAGGCTACTCTACTTCCTCCATCCGAACAGCAACACGGACACCTTCCGCATGATGAACGGTGTAGCCGTGCACGGAAGGGCCGTCCAGAAGAGAGCTATAGTTGTCTTAGGGACTGATGCCCCTTCACTGATGCAAGGTTGGTGTCACCAAATTTCATGCTGCTATACATAAAAAGATTTTGAACTGGTCGAGTTACCATGAAACCAATGTGAAAACAGGATCTTCATTTCTGCACATTTCAATTGTTTTCACATGGCATTTTTCCCAACAATCACCAATGCTGATGGATAATTTTACCCGTGCTGGAGAAAGAATTCTGTACATTTATAAACTAATGTCATTTAATTGGGACTTGCATGTTGGCAGGAGGCAGCCGGAAAATGGTAAATCAAGCCACTGAGAACTGACTTCGGATTAATTCCTAGCAGAACCATTTTTGGATTACATCAAAACTCACCTCACAATCGCTACAGATGGAAAAGTCATAAATCAGCATTGCTGTTTGTGGGAGGAAATGCCCTGTGCAAATGAGGGAAATGTCAGGAAATGACAAAATCAACGAAAAGGCAATTTTCACACTTTCAAGCGACCAGGCCTTTTTCGAACAAAAGAGATAAACAAACCTGACGGTTATCATGTCTGCTTGCTATGCAAATGATGCGAGGACGTTTGATCAAATATTTATATTTCAGCCATACCATAGGTATGGATGAAATGTATTGTATTCCCTCATGTTTCTTCTCCTTCTCCTTCTCCTGTCATTTCTTTAAATGGATTCAACTCTGTCATTTTTCAGCCAAATGACCTGAAATTTGGCATGAAGGTAGAGGAACCAGATACCCCCAGACGTTTTTTTTCATTTTTGTGATACAGGGTTTTAAAATTGTTTTATTTGGGTTTTTTGGTCATTTTTAGGTAATAAATGTACATTTTGGGATCTGGAGCCCTGGTATTAAATCCGAATGACGCAAAATTTGGTATGGGGATACCTTGGACACATGCCCACAGAAAGCCATTCACGCTTTTGACATACCCCACTTCAAAATTGTGTAAAATAGGGCTTTTTTGCTATTTTCAGACAAGAAATATACATTTTTGGCTCTTGTGCCCTAATATTAAAACCAAATGATCTGAAATTTGGTATGGAGGTGCCTGGAGCACATGCTCACAGAACGTCATTTACACTTTTGACATACACTTCTGTAAAATTGTGTAAAATAAGGCTTTTTTGCTAGTTTTAGACAAAAATGTACATTTTTGGCTCCTGTGCCCTAATATTACAACCAAATGACCTGAAATTTGGTACCCGGATACCATGGACACATGCTCACAGAATGCTATTGACATGTTTGATCTATTCCATGTCGAAATTGTGTAAAATAGGGCTTTTTTGCTATTTTCGGACAAAAAATATACATTTTTGGCTCCTGTGCCCTAATATTACAACCAAATGACCCGAAATGTGGTACCGGGATACCATGGACACATGCTCACAGAATGCCATTGAAACATGAGACATACAGCTCTTTAAAATTGTGTAAAATAGGGTGTTTTTGCTATTTTTGGCCCAAAAATGTACATTTTTAGCTCCTGTGCCCTGATATTAAAACCAAATAACCTGGGATTTGCTATGGGGATACCTTTGACACATGCCCACAGAACTTTGTTCAAAAGTGTGGCATACACTATTTTGAAATTGTGTAAAATGGACCTTTTTTGCTATTTTCAGACAAAAAATTTACATTTTTGGCTCCCATGACCTGATAAAACCAAATGACATAATATTGGGTACGGGAGATCCTTGGACACATGCAAACAGAACGTTATTCACCTTGCTGGCATACACCGCTTTCAAATTGTGTAAAATGGGACTTTAAAATGGGAAGGAAATGGCTGAAATATGCTGTATTTGCTCCGGAGCAAATGTCGGCCTTTCTAGTTCTTTGCCTTTCTCTTTACAGGAGATGGCGAGGCGGCTGCATAATGGCGAAGAGAACGAGTTAAAGTACAATGGAGACAAAGGGTAAGCCGATTTTTGGGTACCTTTGTTTGCTTACATGTATGTCGATTTAAATGCTTTTAAAAATACTTCCCAAATACTAAGTTCGAGCCTTCTAACTCCATGGTTTGAGTTTGGCTACTCCCTTTTAGTTTTACCAACAGTTAAAATGTTTGAGCTTTGTGTATAAGGAATGCTACTATTAGTATAAAGAATATCCAGAACTCAAATCAAAGTGTTTGGTTATGAATCATACTGAAAAAAATGCTTTGATATTCTTCAGACTGAAGACACCTCACAACGAGACAGTGACCAGCTTTCTTACACGCTCGAAAACAAGCCCTGCCAGAAGTAAACCTTTTGATATGCATGAGCAGTCAATTGTTCCACTGCTAGGAGATACCCCACGATGCCAAGCTATTTTAGAATTACAATGTACCGATTTTAAACCTCCTTGAATGTACAGAGGGATTTGTTTACTTTTCGCTTTCTTGATATTTAAGCAGGTAATCGTACAAAAAAAATGCTACCCAAGCAACGGAAAAAAATTATCAAGTCGCACACAGTGGCTTGAGTAACAATTTACACGTCGTGAATCTTTCTGAATATTGTACACCTTGAAGTGTTTTATAATTACTAGTATACTGTTGTTGTTTTATTGTTTGTTGGGAAGGCAAGCGTTATCTAGGGCAAGCTTTTGTCCTTGCTAAGGGTGACAAAAGATCAATTGATTAAAGCAGTCTTTCGATTTCTCTTTTTTTCCTTAGTTGCTGAAAGCAAGAGAGGGCATTCTGCAAACAGAGGAGGAGGCCAGCCTGTGGAAGGGGGTGACCGCTGATCTCATGTCAGATGAAGAAGGCAGTGAGGTCAATGGTGTGAAGATGTGGCTGGTGAAACCACCATCCTTCCGATCACCTCACTTCACTGCCTTGTGCAACACACTGCAGGCCAGGCTGGACGCAGACCCCAAGTACAGGGAGTCGCACACCTCGAGAAGGACGGAGGAAGGGGTGTTCAGCCCAAAGCTCCCCCCAAAAACTACAACAGCGAGCGGGCCAGTCAGCACCTCCTGTCGGCTTCCACACCCCGTCTTCCGCGCCATATCGCTGCCCCGATGTCAGACATCACCAACAACAACAGCAGCAACAACGTTAACAATCCACCCGTCGCGCAGCAACACAGCCGACCAAGTGCCCGAAGCTTGTCGTTTCACGACATCAGTCGAACCCTGGAGGGTTTCAACGAAGCCCTTGAAGTGACAGTTTAACCCCATTGTAAAAATCACTCACATAGAATCAACTAAATTCGCAGAGAAAGAAAACCATGTGCAGGCTGATCTATCAGAAAATCTGTTAGAGGAAGCCAGATCTAAAAAGAGAGAGACGGTTACTGCGTGCTTGAAGGTGGCCGAACATGCCCGGAAGCGATCCGTCCCCTTGATTGGGACTTAAGCACTCAGTAGCTTAAACCGCCATATTCCATTCTAGGTATACAAATTATCCATTCACAGTTGAGTGCAAAAACCAAGGGCTGTGGAACACCCAACTGTTCTTTCGCAGAACAGCAGCTGGCAATGTGTTGTTGTCAGCTGCCATTCTCTTCAAAACCCAAATACATTAGATTTACAATTTATTGATTCATCTACACATGTTTACTCAAGTATCAAGAAGCTGCAGGCCCTTAGTCAAACTAGAGTTTGTCAGGACCTGAACCCTGGTTTGGAAGTATTATAAACCATCTGCACTGGTCGGTGGTCTCTACTCCTGGCAATGGACAACTTGTGGCGGACAAGTGGACATCAGTCTTGGACCACATCCACAACAAGAACACTGGGTTTGAGGGACTGTTCCCTTCTTGTGCACACGGAGTCCTGGGTGGCAGGGAACAGCGTAAACCGTGGCTGAGTTATCGTTAGTATAATTGAGTCCTAAATAACGTAGGTCAGAGTCCTATTGTTTATATTTGTAATCCCAGTATCATTTTACAGCATGGGCAGGGCAGCATGTTGCATAATATATGTATACGTATAGTTTGTACAATGTTCTGCAGATAACAAGTTGTCTAATAATTATAAAGTAGAGATCACCCGGAACAATAAGCTGTGTGCAGATATACAACGTCTGTCATTCACACCAGACATCCTACCTCGAGGCATTCCATAGACTCCGCGCCAAAGATGGGCATGGGCAACAACAAGGGCCCAGGGTCAGACGGGTTGTCAAAATAATTCTATGTTGCCACCTAGAATCTGTGAGTGAAGTTCTGCTTGAGGGTTTTGAAGGGGGGATCTCTGTCTCATTCCCTGAACCTTTCTGTTATTACTCCTTTGCAGAAAGCTGGCGATCCTTCTGACCTCAGAAACCTCTACACTACATTCCACGCCTGTCAAGTCAAACACTGTCAAATATCAACAACGTTGTTCAACACCCAAAACTGACACGGGGAACGATGTTTCATTTACCTCTACCATTTCATCTGCCCCAAGCGATCCTAACGATTTTTCATACATTCCACCATCCGATTTTAAATCTAGCGATGACACTGACAGCGATGATGACTTAAATGACGAGTTTTACTGAAGGTGACGTGAACCTTGCATATACATTCATAGTGCATGGAGATGCCTACGCTGAACTCTCGACTGTATAATATGTAATTATGTTGTTATTGTCCAGTCATAATAGGGCACCAGTAATGGTGTCATTACCACTGGTGTATTCCTTTTTCGATTGTACTTATAAAGTGTGAGAAAGTCGAGGATGGCAAGTCAAACACTATTTAAAGAGCAACGCTGGCCATCCTCCAGAAGTATAACATTCCAGTGAGAAAGGTTAGTTGATTCCATGAATGATGAATCACAACAAATCTTAAATGAACATTGCTTAGTTTGTTTTTAATTCATGGCTTTGCACTGATTGTTTCAAATGTTTGTACTGTATAGGTACCAGGACTGGGTATGGACGGTGCAGCGGTGATGTCGAGCGACTTAAACGGCGTCACGGGACTGCTACACCGCGACAACCCCTACACTGTAGTTGTCAACTGTGCTTGTCACAGGCTACACCTAGCAGCTTCTTCCTTTTTAAGGACACTCGATAATTTGTTTACAAGAAACCACTCGACTGACAAGGATTAAAGACAATGGCTGACTGAGTGGGGAAGTAGAATTGTGTTTTGTCATCGAAAAGTAACAGTTGCGGTGTGCTTGTAATCCGAAGAAAAGAGAAGATTGAGCGGACGTTTTTACGGCCAGGAACACAAGCCCGTCGGACCTGGGTGTGTCCGACTGCTGAGGACCAAGAAGTACTACGGAGACTATGAGACGCCCATGCCGCTGCCATGGCCATGAATCTACCGTCTAAGTCCCACCGCAGTCATCAAGACCTGGATCCTAATGACGGCCAGTTCAGGCGCACTGAGATTTGCCTGACAGAGGCGGTGGAAGTTCAGGTGGCAGGCCTTACACACAAGTACACTGATGCACTTTGTCAGAACATTGACCGAAGATTTCAAGACAGCCTTCCAGTCGTCTCAGCGCTGTCCATATTTGACCCTGAGGCACTGCCACAACCTGAACCTGATCGCAAACACAATCAGCTCAGGGCTGAGTGGGGAAAGTTCAAGTACGACATGCACACAAACCTGAAGTCTCGACTACCAAAAGATCCTTTGGTAGCTGAGACTTCAGTGCCACACCACTGCTGCCAGTGCCACACAAACAACAACAGGGAGTGCCACACAGTGGTGTCTAGAGAGAGTTATGGAACTAAAAAGTTCTTATGGATATGTGTATCCATTGCTGGAACAGGAGATGAAACAACAGCGACAACAGTTGTCTATTCAGAAAGCAATAGCACAGCTGCGACACCGGCTGCTACTCTAAATATTTCCGAGAAGGCTGACAAGTAACCTTCATTACAATTATACACCAACGCCTCAGCAAAACAGTGTGATAGTCACGCTTCAAGTCCAGCATCATTTGGAGCACACATCGCAGCTGTGAACAGGTTAATTAACTTTTCAAGGAAGCTTGTAAAGGAAAATTGGTAAGTACATTGGAAAAAGTATCTGTTGATTATGTTCAGGCTCTTGCTGATATCGAGCAGAAAACATGAAGCAACAAGTAAGAAATAATAGGGAAGTAAATGGGAAGCAAGCTATTCTACTGCGTCAGCTGGAAAAAGGTAGGTTGCAGAATGCTCTTGTGAAACGAAGTCAGTACAACACCAGGAATATCAACAAGCGATTGAAACGTAAGGATGAAAAAATCAGTGCACAAGATAATGTTACAAAAAAACAGCAATCAGACAAAGAAGATATTGACGACTTGATCAGAGCAAAGGATAGAGAAATTCATGAGTCAAGCAAGGTGGAAGAAGTGCAGGAACAATTTGACAGTGCAATCAGAGGCAAAGTTAATGCACAACGGATAAAATCCCACTTCAAAGCTGCGGTGAGATTCCAACCACTGCACATGTGTGATGAAGACATGTACATAACTTCGAATTCAAGTGAAGATAGAAAAAACTAGGACAGGAGAACAGGGAGTTACATGATAGCATGAAAAGCTTCCTTGATTCTGAAGATGTCAAAATATTTGAAGATGGCAGATTCACTGCTGAGTGTATATGATGCTGTTAAGCATGGATACCGGATTAAAGAACATTGAATAAATCGAACAAATCATATGGACAGTGCACTAGTGCTAAAGAAACTACGTGGGCTTGAGTTAGGGAGGCTCCCAAAATACTCTACTTAAGACTGATGTTTGCAAAGGCCAGACGCCTCAGTCAGATTCAGATGTGAAGACATCAAAGTAGGAAAAGATGAAACCACCAAGAAGCATGGAAACTATGGCTCTGTTAGCTTCTTGTCCAAGGAGGGACAGTATGAAGCAGCAGTTTGAGACCAACTTTCAGGTAACACTGATCAGCAGGTGGATATGTTCCAAAAAGTGATCGCAGACCTTGAAAGTTTTCTTGATGTGAACATAAAACTTGTCAATAAGAAACATTTCTAGGTAGTTAGAATGTTACTCTTGAAATAAGAAAACTAGTCCTGAGGCCACACCAATTTTTTTTCTTAGTTAACGGATTTTTCTAGAAAAATAATGGAGCGGGCGGGCGAAAAAAAAATAAAAATTTGAGACTACCTGCCATACAGCCATGTAGTAAACAGTCCAGACTGCTTATTAATTTACAAAATGAGAGTATAGGGCACATTGAACACTTGTTGAACTGGAAGGACCATTACTACATTATCAACTTCGGTTACATCCCGTTTAATACAATTATTCGTAACATAATATATAATTTTTGCAAGTTCCATATCTTTACTGTATGACTAACAAAATTATCGACAACTGACAAGTCTCCGATATTCAAGTAGTTTCAACTTTATCAATCTTTTCATTTAGTTTAACAGTATCTAATCAGATTGCACCTGGTGCAATTTGGTGTACTAGTACTAGTATTTCATAGATATAAAGCTTGTTTTGTGGTGCTTTGGGGTTGATATTCTTTTTCGTACACGAGCAAATTTGCAAGAAAAACAAGTTTTACTTCCACCATTATAAAATTATATGTACTCTAAAACAATGTAACAATCACAAGCAAATTCATAGTCACAAACAACTTTAAAGGGGACAAAATTTATTCAATTTACATGTATTTACCTAGATCCTGCCTTGATCCAAAGTTACAGCTTTCTCAAACAAAGATAAACTTGCCATGTGGCCGCCGAAAATAATGACTGATCATGAGCCAACATGGCTTCCAAGAATTGGGGTTCAGAAAGTAAAACAACCCACGATTGGCTACTTAACATCATGTGACTTATGTGCAGGAGCGCCTCTAGCGATATTGGCATGAACTGCAGTAAATTTCTCTGTTCAAGGTAAACCGGCCAGTGAGGTCTAAACTATGACGTTTTTATTTTTATTTTCATTCGGCAAAAAAAGCAAGCGGCGAATCCGTTAACCAAGGAAATAAATTGGTGTGGCCTGATGCAAGAATTGAAATCTTACAAATAAAAAACCTTTCTAGGCAAAAAAAAGAATTTTCCTCTTACAGTAAGAAAGGTATTCTTGATGTAAGAATTTAAAACCTATTAATAAGATACCATTTCTAGGTAGTTAGAATATTACTATCAAATTAAGAGAACTATTCTTGATGTTATAAGAATTTAAATCTTAAAAAAAAGGAAAGCTCTTTCGGATGTACTGCAGCTAGGTGTTACTAGTTTACCGTGTACTGAAGCTAGGTGTTACTGGTTCACTGTGTTCTGAAGCTACATGTATTTGTGGTACTTTACGTTCATGTTTTATCTGTATTTGCATTAATGTTTTTAATTAAAAAAACGTTAAGTGGCGATTGATGTGTTACGAAAACATCTTAGAATAGGAAAACCATATTATCAACTGAGTTGTTTGAAATAGCGATCCCCAGCCAGGCTCTTGCGTTACATGATTTCGCCATTGATGGATTCTTGATCTGAACTGTGAAAGTCAGAGAAATGCGTGAAGTCAGAAAATTCAGCAGAATTATCGTCAACTAAGGCCTTGCGCCCTGTATATCTGCATTTCTACTGAAAATGGTTAGATGACGCTGCTGTACAAGTTACATGAATACCGTTAAGGCTGCATTTACGTTGTCACTGTTTGACTCAAGAATAGTTTCATGCATGCTGTGTTGACATATACCCCCCCCTCAAAAAAAAAACTCTCTTGAATTATGGTCTTGCTTGAGAATAGTATTCTTGGTGTAAGAACCTTCATCTTAGAAGTAATAATTATGTCTTGAGCTAAGAAAAGAATGCTTGGTGTAAGAACCTAAATCTTAGGACGTAAGAAACAATTTTTGGGCAAAAAGTTTGTTTTTTTCATCTTTGGGTAAAAAAAGTGTTCTTTGTGTATAAGAATGTATATCAGCAACAAGACAATATTTCTAGGCAATAAGAATTTCAATCTTGAGTGAAAAAAATTTGATGTAAGAACATGAATCTTAGAAGACAACCTCTCTAGACAACAGTCTTGAGGGAAATTATTTTTTATGTAAGAAATAAGTAAGAATGTAAAAGAAATATTTCCTATCCTATAATAATTTCAGTATTGAGGAAATAAAATTATTTTGGGTGTAAGCACTTTAATCTTGAAAGCAAGAAATGCATAAAATGAATAAGAACTTTGTTGTTGAAAATGTCAATATTATTAACACTTTCAGGATGCAGCATAAGCATATTTAACCTACTGTAATATGGTATATACTTTTCACCAAATGCAGGTACAGGTCTAAAAGAATCTCTTTAAACAGACTGGCCTACTGTATGTGGACTGATGTCGGTCTACAGCAAGGCAACATGACTTGGGCATACAGAAAGTACGGAGCAGGATACCACTGGGTAGCAGATTTAGTCTACAGGGCGATGGAGCTCCCAATACCAGAGGTGTGTTTAATTTGTTACATGAGGTGTATATTAATTTACCTGCTGTCATTTCTGGTAAACCCTCTGTCTCTGCAATTTTCTATGTACCCATGTCTCTAATGACAATTTCTTCAGAACCAATCTGATATTGTTCTACAAAGTCAATAAACAATGAAACACTTGTTGTGCACCTATGTGCTACACAAATATGTATACGTCAAGACCCCTCAGAGTTGATTTTGGTCCATATAGTATATACTTTGTTGTAGAAAACAGTTTGTTTACATCCTTGTGACCAACAGTTTATGCGTGAAAAATATATATGGATGATCGTTTCTTTCCTCCATCACGCATATATATATTATATATATATATATATATATATATAGTATATATATATCAAATAAATAAAAGAGGGAGCGAAGAGTACTGAAGATGAAAACATTTTCGGGATGAAAACATTATTCAGAGCCCTCGACGAGCCCTACTAAAAAACCCTAAGAGAGCCCAAGGAATGCGGTATGCGCACAGCAGAATGACTATTTTTTAACTCGTGCCCCAAATACTGGACCGTACCAACACGCCTAAGCGCGCCCAGATGAGGGGGTTGGGTACGTTCCGGCGACAAACTAAAGAGGTAAAAAAAATACACTGAAAGCCAATCAAAGTCAGAAAATACAAAGGTATAAATCTCAGATCCGAGCGATTGTCCCCAAACCCTGGAACGGGACGAGTTATCCCCGAAAGCAAACGACAGATGTGACAGTGAGGGCGCCTTCCTTGTACACGTGGTGCATAGGATGGGTGCCAAACAAAGGGATGAACCACAAAATGAGCCGTAACTCACGAAAACACCGACAAAATTTGTCGAACAAACTATCTCATGTCCTTACACCTTCGTCTACAATTGTAGTGAGGTTTCTGGATCGAACGAGAGCAAATTCGGGCAAAAAAATACCGACAAAAGGGAGGCTAACTGTTTACGAACGGAAATTATGGCTGCCAAACAAAGGAAACGAGGGGTACGTACCACCAAAATGAGTCATACCTCACGAAAACACCGACTAAATTAACCAAACCAACTATCCCCGTGATCCTTAGACCTTCATCTATAACAGTAGTGAGGTTTCAGAATCAAACGAGTGCACCTTCAGGCCTAAAAATCCGACAATTGAAAAAAAACGGAGAACACGAGGCCTAGACTCGGCGAAAGCGTCCGCCTGCTGCGCCTGCATGCCGACGGGCTCTCGTAGGGGTTTTCGGGTTGCCTCTTGCAAGGACTGCATTCCTTGGGCTCGCGTAGGGGTTTTCAGTAGGGTTCATGTGGCTCTCAAGTGAGTTTAAATACACTGAGTTTGCACCTATACACACTGAGTTTGCACCTTATTCTCGTTTTGTACTCACTCTGAAAAAGAGAGATGCCCGTGCTGTCAAAACATAAATTGTTCAAGCCCAGTGCCGTTAGCATCTGTGTTTCAAAGAGTCCGGGACTTCAAATAATGATGTGACTGATCTGCTACAGGAACACGTGAACTCCCGTGCTGATGAACATGAAAACATTAGAATTTCAAAACAGCTGTTGGGTGAACTGTCTTGGCATGCATACAACGTTGAGAATACATATTCGTACTTTTATTAAGGCCACACCAATTTATTTTGTTGGTTCTCGGATTTGCCTCTTCATTTTTTCTGGTTTGCAAAAACAAAAAGATTATAGTTCAGAACCAACTTTTAGAATCAGTATTAAGTCAATATGCTTCAATTACAGCCTCGCAAGATTCACCAAAACAGAGGAATTCTTCCACATCATTGAAGGAAGGCAAGGCAAGTTCACACATGCCTTGCATACATCTGAAGATGAAAAAGAATGTAAGTGTTGTGGTGTTTGATGTAAAAATGATTGTCGCAGCTAGAAGGGCTGCGGGACTCTAAATTCCCAGGACATTTGATGTTGGCTACATATCTTACTCTACCAACTTGTACTAGGCATTCTGAAACCATTATTTTCCAATTAAGGATGTGACATATAGCTAATTTTCCCCACTTGTTGTGTCACGGTTTACAGTGCTGTCAGGTACTAGGTGTTTAAGTTTACCAATAATAAAGGAATAGTTTTTTTATAACACCTGATGACCTTTTTATCTATCATGATCTCCTTGTTGATAAGTTGGGACTATGACTATGGCGAAAAACTTCACTTGTGAGTCTTGCCACGCCACCCTGAAGTTAAAGGATGACTTGGCAAGACACAACTTACACATACATCTGCATCATGTAATATATGTGTGTGGGGGGGGGGGCAGTACAGGGGGACACACCAGTTGAAGAGACATGTAAAAATGTCCACTAATATATCAATCAAATTATCAAAATTGCAAACATTCAGTCATAGCTTTCTGCAGGATACACAGACATGACTTTTAAAATACATGTAGCTTGGTTTAATGTGACGTAGAAGAACTGTTTATTTTGATTGATTTTTTAAAAAGACAATATTATCATTATCAAATAGATGTATAATTCATATGCATGTGCGTTGTAGAAAAGTGTTCGCTACAAGAGATGTCCACTATATCGTCTTATTTTTTAATGTGCAGACATGGATTCAAAACGAAAATGCCAAGATCCAGAGAGCTCGGAGAGACAAAGGCAAGAAAACCCAGACATGCCAGCCAAGAAAAAAAGGAAGATTACAAGAAGAGCCTCTAACCCTTGTGTATGCTTCCTGAGAAGGAAACTGACAGGTATTATGTTTAAGTTTAGAGAAATAATTTCTTTACCCTTCCGGACCAGATGGACTTCATATGATGAATGGGACTTTTGGGGGGTGGGCACTGCACGTCTACTGTCGGCTAGTTCTTCCACCAGCACGCTTTTATGCTACATAATGTAAAGTTACTGTTGCATGTAAATGTCTATATATTGTCTTGTTATTTTTAAGATGGGCCCTAGGCCTGATTTAATAAATAAATAAATAAAGAAATAAATCTGGACAAGCATCACATCGCCAAGAAGTTTCCCAATCTTCCGTTGCCCAGACTATGGGCATCACATGAGAACAACTTGCTAATAACAACTTACTACTCTCCCTGATGTGAAGAAAGTGACAAGCATCAGAACAGTCTGCTCCGTGATAGCCACTGGATCACATCGAAGAACATTCTCTGAATTCTCTTGAATAACTGTATGATGTTGCATATTCACAAGTACATTGTTGACACCATGGACCTAACACTCATATCCATACGCTTGTCTTTTTTAACGACCCCTTTCCTCTTGTTCGCTAGCCTGCCGTCAGCTCCACAACATCTGCGCTTCGGGCCATGGAGGGTGAAGAGGGAGGGGGCCATGGGCCGAATGTTCCAGGAGTTCAAGAACAGCTTGGTCATGAATAACGGGGACACTTACTTCAAGGGCGAGAAGATCAAGAGCACGCGTCCGATGCGACTGGCCCTCGATGGTGTGAGACAGAACTTGATAGACAATCTCATCCTGAACATCTCTGACAGATTCCCTGATGTCGGCCTCTTCAAGGCATTCAGGATCCTTGAACCCAAGTGTCTTCCCGCAGACGCGGCAGAGCGAGCCCGCTTCGGCCACGACAATATTCTCCAGTCAGTACTAGAGCACATGTCACCCCCGGGTAGGGAAAACGTGATCATGCCCGAGTAATGCAGAACGGAGTGGTCGACGTTCAAAGATCTTGTCCACGCGAACTACCAAAACGCCACCTTCCAGCACTTGGTCAAGATGATGACTACCCACCACTGTGGCTGCTTACCTGAGACAACAAAACTCCAAAATGCCGTGGCCGTCATTCCTATAAGCACGGTACCATGTGAACGGGGTTTCAGTATGCAGAACAGGATCAAAACTAAGGGCAGGGCGCGGCTGAAGGCAGAGAACCTGGATGTGCTAATTTTGGTTTCCAACAATGTATGGTCTAGTGACATGGAATGGTCCCACTTAGACTGGATAAGTTAAGCACAAGGCTTGAGTAACATACACTTCATCTAACCACCATCCGGTCCTGTCTACTTCTTTCACACTCCATGGGGACAGGGCGAGGGTACCACAGTGCAGATTGAAAACACGCTATCTGGTAACGCACATCAGGGGCGTAGATTTCCTACCCAGCTAAATTTTTAACCCTTGTCCTGTTGGCCTTTTTTACATAATTTATTTCATTAATTTCATTTTTAATCAGGTCATTAACCCTTGACTTCTTCTGCGCAGCTGTGGCATAGTTACTTGGGCATTCGGTGCGTTTTGCTGTGGTGCGATGCATTCATGTGAGAAATACTCCTAACCCATAAATATACGGGATCCGTATACAGGCACTATATATGTGCAACCCATATATATATGGGTCCAACAGGACAAGGGTTTTAAGATGATGGGAAATACTATATCGCACAATGGGTGACGCGTGATGCTAACTAACTGCCTGAACAGTTTCCGGAATTACTGCGTCCCGCGGTTTCTGCGCGCGCGGTGACTTCCCTTTCAACAATAATCCCTTGGCCTACACTCCGGCTACATTCCACGACATAATTAGTGTATACAACACTACAACATGATTACACTAGATCGCTATTTCTGACTGCACTGTGCCCCCCTATACTGTGCCATCCTGAGTCAGACTTGCAGTGCCCCCCCCCCCCAAGTCACATTCATTACATGTTGTCCATCTGGTCCGGATGGTTGAAGAAATTATTTCTCTCAACTTAAACATAATACCTGTCAGTTTCCTTCTCAGGAAGCATATCCGAGGGTTAGAGGCTCTTCTTGTATTTTAATCTTTTTTTTTTCTTGGCTGGCGTATTTGGGTTTTCTTCCCTTTGTCTCTCTCTCTCTGGATCTTGGCATTTTCGTTTCGAATCTATGTCTGCACATTAAAAAGATAAGACAATATAGTGGACATCTCTTGTGATTTAGGTAAAATGTAGCGAACACTTCAGCGTACATGCATATCAAGTATACATCAATTTGATAATGATATTGTCTTTTGTCTTTTTTCAAAATCAATCTCATCAAAAATCATGTAATTACATTCCAGTCTTGTAGCAGGAGGGACACCCCTCGACCACGGGGGGGGCGCCAGGAGGGGCACCCCTCGTCTGTGGATGGGCGCCAGGAGGGACACCCCTCGACCACGGGGGGCGCCAGGAGGGGCACCCCTCGACCACGGATGGGCGCCAGGAGGGACACCCCTCGACCATGGATCGGCGCCAGGAGGTACACCCCTCGACCGTGGGAGGGTGCTCTCCTTCCAGCTCTTACTTCGACCATGAAGGAGAAACTAATGGAAGGCGCGATGTATACCACAGGCGCAGCCCTATGCGCAGAGGGACTGGATTTAGTGAGTCACATTTTCCTTATTTTCATGACTAGAACTCATACACCTCAAAAGGGTGCAATGAGCCATAGAGTCATTTTTATTAATGATGAACTGTACCCAGTTCTTACTACTATATGCTTCTAAATTCAAGTGAGATCACACCGCGCGTAAAAGTGGTGTACACAAGTAACAGGATGACATTATTCCCAAATCCGTACTTTGCCTTTCACTCTTCTTTGCTTGTTCTTGAAACTGGAACCAATGCGCCCACATTAGTTGGTGGAGTAACTATCGTTAGCGTACTTCTGGTTGTGCTTGAGCATGTGCTGTGTACTGTTTGTTTCTGTTTTCTATTTTCTTCTTGAAGCTGTAATCGAGTCCGTTGTTGCATTAGAGAAGGTTAGGAAGAGAAAAAGTTCTTGTTATACTTTGGACGAGTTGTGCTCCGTATTTAGTAAAGGGATAGTGTAAGCAGATAAGAAACATTGATGGGATGTGTATAATAAAGATTTAATATTTCTGGTTAAGCATAAGCACCAGGTGTTGTTGCATGAGAGAAGGTTAGGAAAAGTTCTTGTTATACTTTAGCATCAGTTTTTCAACTTTTTAAGTGTCTTGAAAAGTAACTTGTTACTGCCATAGCCCTCTACCCACGTTCCCGCCACGGTAGTCAGAGCTAGACTGAGGTCTAATAGTTGACGTTATACTTATAATTAGCTGAATGGATGGCGTGCTTTTATAGTACATGTTCATGGAGTTATCAGAATGTACATGCTTCTGCTATTGAGTCCCCCTTTACTTATAATCTGCTCATGTAATAAGGAACACATAACAGAGCAATGTCTTATTCGAAATTTATGTGTAATTTGTTTATTATAAGGTCTTCTGCTGTCACCTGTGTGGTCCAGAACCACCAGTGATCACATGCGGCGGAACTGCAATCGGGTTTTAGACGTGACTTCCTTGCGGCAATGGAGGCACCCGAAAGCGCTCAGGATGGGCCAAGTGTAGCTGAGTGGAAGCATGCTGACAGCGCCTTCATCAAGACAAAACAGGCAAGAGAGCGCTAGCTGCTGTTGTGGTATGGTGGTGAGAAACGCGGGCAGAGGGCGGGGAGTAAAAACGGACTAAGCGATGGGGAAATCAAAACTCTTTTCTTGCTGCTATGCAAGGAAGGACACGCCAAGCTTGTAGCTGTTTTGTGACAGAGGGTGGCAGCCGCACGTGTCCATTTACGTACAAGAGACTCCTTTCCTAACTGACCAAGAACACTCCAGACTGGGTGGTATGGGTAGGAACAAATTTTTCAGTGGGGTTTGTCAAACTGTGCTTGGGAAGTTTGAGGTAAATTTCATCAACTTGCTGAAAAATGGCCCCGAAAAAGCGTTAACGTTAATGCTTCAGCGCATTAGAGAAATCTATATATTGTACTGATTTTTTTAGAATAAATGAGATTTGTTTGTTGCGAATTAAAGTGTATATCTGAATTATTATATAAAAACAACACTCTTGTCCACTCCAGTAATCTATGTATTTTTCTCATAGGGAAAACAAGTCACTGCGTTACAGCAGATGCCGGGACTACATGGACTAATCTTCGCAGTGAAGAAAAAGAGGACTACAGGAGGAAGGCAGAGATGGAGAGCAGTGACCCCCCTACCGATGAAGAGAGGCAAAGGGGGATCAATGCTTTATACAAGCAGATGCGTGTAACAGTTGAGTTTCTTTAACATGTCTTATATTAGACTAGTATAACTACTGTAAATACTGTAGCTAGGATTGAAAACTTATGAACAATGTAGGTGTCCAATCACTGGAAATTTCAAAATATGTGGGGTGTTTTTATGTTTGTGGTGTCTATTGAGGTCTCACAATTACAAAGTCTAAACACAGGCAAACATTTCTTTTGTATGCATCTATCAAAATATCAAAAAAGTACTAAAGAGACATGCGATCCACCAAGTTATTCACTTAGATCAAGTTAAAACTAAGACTTCCTCTCGGAATGTGGAAGTTGTTGGTTTTTAATGACTACAAATACTTTAACAACATAAGATGACGCAAGAAAAGTAGAAGGGTAAACTGTGATGCCCTTGGCAGTTCTTTCTCTTGCTCTTATCTTAGATACTAATGTAGTACCATGCATTACGCTTGAATATATATTGTCCAACAGGTAATATTGAATTTAAGACTTCCTGTACATGTAGAGTTTTCTATTTGCACAGATGACAGCACTCCAAGAGGCCGGGTGTGATGCCATGTTTCTTGCCTACAACCATCATGCCAAACTAACATACAGTATGGGGACACGGTCAGGCCTTGACTTTATGGAAGTGAATAAAGAGATCGAGTGGAAGTTTGCAACATCTGCGGCGTGCTTCAGACTGCAGGCAACACGGAGGCAGTGGACTTAGTTATGAAGCTTTCAAGAGGAAAGGCAACACTAGGCTGCCCAGATGCTGCATCGACTCTGCAGAAGTGGACCCCTGTGCTCTTCAGAAGTTTGCGCGACATCCCCGAAGACCTGCATCATACTTGTCATGCGCGGTGACAGGGCCGGAGGAATCACGTGATGCACTCACCCTACATAAGGGCAAGCGGATTAAGATATTCCATTAGTAAGCAGTCCAGATCTTCCCCGTTCACCAGACGGCTCAGCGTGTCTCCGGGACCGCCACCCGAAAATGTCGAAGAAACCGCGTCTACCCTCGGGAGGTACGCTATAGTACACTTCCGCATGTCATTGTGTATGATAATGCATTTAAGCTGCATCATGGCCAACCTGAAAGGTGGACCTGGCAGAAGTGTTGGCCTTGACTTGAGTGAGTGAATTCGTCAACAATGATTTCAAAGGTGTGTGTTTTACTTTATGCGCCTAGTAACCATTATAGATCAAATCAGAGGATTCAAAAATGGGTAGACATTGAGTATCTTATTTGATGTTACCATAAGATTGGAAGTGGATTTTTATATCATATTACACATTTGCATAGTGTAACTATTTCCTCATTTTTTTCTGACTTAGAGAGAGGGTGAGATTGTAGCAATGTGGTTTGACTCATGCTATTATGTACGTTCAATCATGTTTTTAGTGACAGTGAATAACTACTTTCACATATACATCATCTACATAATAACATGTCGTATTTGGACAGAAATGCTAACATACACGAGGTCAATACACAGATACGCAAGTTCGAAGATGTGCATAGATGAGCGAGCCATTCGGACAAGAGTTGGATAGGTCTTCACAAGAGCCGGTCTTGGGTCTTCTGTCACCCGTACCGTCATAACTACCCATGATGGAAGATATCAGGGCGATGTTGCCAGGTTTGTCGACGACTTCAAAGGAGACGGGCTGTTTGAATATCTACCAGGCCGATGCCACACAGGATTTGAGGACTTCCAATACACTACAAGACTGAAACTGCCAGAAAAAGGTGGGGGGTAAGATCCAACAGCTCTCTAAAGAAACGTACATTTCCCTAGACTGGTTAAGAAAGCGCGACAAAAAGCACCAAAAAGATGGGGCGACAGGGCAAGAAGACCCTCATGGATGACGCACCAGGCCACCCAAACGGAACCCTTCGCAACATTGAGCTTAAGTTTTGACCCCCAACACGGCTCCAGTCGATGAACCAAGGCATCATACAAGCGGTGAAGCTAAAGTATCAGAAACGTCAACTAATTTAAGCTTCTAGAAGCTCCTTGCTCCGACACAAAGACAAAAAAGGCATCATGCAGAGAGCTAAGTACCTCAAGGGATCGAACATATACATTAATGAAAATTTTTCTAAAGCAGTGCACCAAAAGAGGTAAGAGGCACAGAACTGCTACCGGAAATGCGAGTGACAAAGACGGATGCAATGTGGCTTACTTACAGTTCGATCGGCTGGTCGTGCACCCACCGAAAGATATATCTAGGGGACCTAACATAAGTTTTTTTTTTTTTTTTTTCAAAACTATCCGGCTTGTGATTCATCCTGCCCACGGTGGCTGATGATGTGTAGGTAGGTCCGTACGGTGTCTACAGAAACAACCTTAACCTCAACTTTTAATCTGCTGACGGTTTGATTATAGAAAATTTTTCCCCAAATTCTATTGATATTCATCGTTATAATTGTTAATGTTCCTTTCCGTGCGGAAGGTTCTGAGGACAATGACCGACCAGCTGCCAGCAGAAGAGCCGCCGAAACCCCGCCGCACTGTTCATACAGAGGGGTTAACTATCAACGGCATGGTGTACCAACAATTGACAACATGGGCTCGGAATTCTAAGGAACAGTACTGGTTAGTTATTCTCTTTAAAAAAATGTGACTTTTTTTATAATTTCTCTAATATTGTGCACGAACTGTGTACTTCCACCCAAAGACGTCAGTACACAATAACGTTAGAATAAATCAGTGTGATGTGGTGAAAAAAAAAATCAGGCAAGGGACGTGTTGCTGCTCTTCAGTGGGGAGACATGATAGAGCGTTGGCAGCAAAACGGATTGACAAATGGCAAGTTCAAAAGTCTTGACACCCTCCTATCCAAGGAAGTGCGACACTGAGCTCGTAACTGTTCAACTGCACATGTCCCTCGAGGAGAACTCCCCCCATTTCTTGCATGGAAACCGTAGGCAACATGGTCATAAAGGATAGAGGATATAGAGGGCATAGTTATGAAGCTGGCAAGAGGAGAAGTTACTGCCCGGCAAGCGGCTGCCCAGATGCTGCTTCAACTCTGCAAAAGTCCACACGTCTTGTTCAGGAGTCCCCGAGACATCACAAAGGGACATCCCCAAAGACCTACAACCTGCATCGAATCCACGAATTCCTAGATCAAGCCTTTCAGAATGTTCTAGCAGGTCCAGTATCATCCATGCTCTCCTTCTTTCCAGGACTGGATCAAAAGGTCGGGCTACCAAGGTACATAGCAGACGCAAAGCCGTCCAGTCAAGGGAGCTGCCATGAGGAATCATATGGCCACCCATCGCTGACCCCGGGAATTTTTACGATGTTCTGTAGGCATGATGTCTGCTATGGTTTCGACTGTACGATAAGCTGCTAATCACCCAGACACCAATTGGAATCTTCAGGACACTGTTCAACACACGGCCGCATGTCACTGCATGACAACGCATACAAGCTGCATCAATACACATTGAATAGCGTCGTCGCACTTTTTCCGTAATACTTTAGAAAAAAATTATTTGGAAAAACCAAGCAGATGAGCTAGGGACCACTGATGCTGTGATGGAAAACCAATCACTGACCACTGATGCTGTGGTGGATAACCAAACACTGACCACTGATGCTGTAGTGGATAACCAAACACTGACCACTGATGCTGTGATGGATAACCAAACACTGACCACTGATGCTGTGGTGGATAACCAAACACTGACCACTGATGCTGTGGTGGATAACCAAACACTGACCACTGATGCTGTGATGGATAACCAAACACTGACCACTGATGCTGTGGTGGATAACCAAACACTGACCACTGATGCTGTGGTGGATAACCAAACACTGACCACTGATGCTGTGGTGGATAACCAAACACTGACCACTGATGCTGTGGTGGAAAACCAAGCAGGGACCACTGATGCTGTGATGGTTAACCAAGCAGGGACCACTGACCTATTCCTATACTCCACAGAATGGGCATCGTCCATCCACAGTACAAATCAACATAGGTAACATGGCAGGTACAGTGGTAGCTATTGACGCATCATGCTGACTACACAGGGATGTGCCAAGGCGTTGGTTCTCGGGCAGCCCACAGACAGGTAAGTTATATACAGCAGGTATAAAAACTGTCTATAAATCTATTATTTATACGATACTTTCTAAAATGAAATAATACAGTTGTGTCGCGTTGAATTTCAGCCATCATTGTTAGTGATATGTGTTCTTGCACGTTTCCTTTTTCAGCTATGTCAACTTCTTCATGTCGAACATTGATCAACTGCTGAGAGGTGGTGTGACACCCCTGGTAGTGTTTGACGGCCGACAAACTCTGCCAGCAAAGGCTGCGGTAGCTGAGGAGAGGAAACGGTGTGTATGGATGAATTTAGAAAAATGTGTCTCAGATACTCCATTAATATTAAAATTACATTTCTGATGGCTTAAAAAGTAAACTCGGTGTTTTTATTTGCAATAAAAGAAAATATGTTCACACTGGAATGACAGTTCTGACTTTTCTATCCAAAGGTGTCTATTTTAAGTACAATCTAATGACTTTCACTGAACTTTGTATGTTCATTCCAGGAAAAGGTATGCAGCCAAAGTACGCGCCTTGAGCCTGAGTGCAAGTGCGAGTGCTTCGACAGCCTGGACTGAGTATTGCCAAGCAGTGGAAATCACTCCTGAAATGGTGGACAGACTTATGGAGGTCAGTATCTTTGTTAAAGTTCCAAACTAGGTCAATTAAGGCCATTGTCTATTCATTCAACATTTTGCAAATGACGATAAATAATCATCGTTAATTTTGCATCAAGGGACAGACTGTTGTCTGTATGTATAAGGTAGAGGCTGTGATAGGTCTATAGAACAGTTCTGATTTACACTCTGATACAAACTGTAATATCTTGCTAATTACTCAAACTTATATTATTGATACCAAACGGTTTGTACTAGATTGACTTACTACACAGCCTACCAATCATTTCTTTTTACTATTTAATGACCCATTCCCACCCATCTGCTGTTCTCTGTTTTTGTTATGTACTGTTATTGTATTCTATGTTTGGTGGTGAGGCTAACATTAGCTATAGCTAGAGTACTTCATCACCATGTTTTGTATTGTCTATGTTGATTCCGCAGAAAAAACAAAAAAAAAACAGTTCTAGACTTGGGTTGATGGCTTTCAAAGAGGCCAGCTGGGAGTAAGGTCAATTCTGTGTGACATCTGAAGTCTGGTCCAGCGCCCAGATACTCTTTTCGATGCGGCTTCTGCAATGCATCTTGTGAAAGATCTAGCAGCAGCAGCAAAGAGGGAAGGGCATAGGAAGGTGGATGACTATCAGGCGGCTGCTGAACTGCTAGGCTCGACGTCAGCATGATGAAGCAGACAGGGGCTGAGTAAGCGGTCGCCACGAGACTGCTACAGGAGCGTCAGAGCCAGGCGTCTCAGAGACAAAACCCTACAATCCCACATGGACGGCACGTTCAAGCTGTGTCGGTAACCCTTCGTGTAGCTCTACACGATCAGCGCCTTTATTAGAAAGTATGACTGCATGATATCGGAATTCGTATACAAACAGATAGAAGTCTTGTTTAATATAATGCACACCCCTAAAACTGTCCCTCTCGTCTTTGTGCTGATGTCGAAACGGGGAAAGAAAGACCACAGACTACTTGCAGAAGATCGTCTTATTCCTGCCGGCGCCGACATACATGTCCCATGATTGACTTCGAGAAGAGCATGTTGTCATGATCAGGAATGGCCCGTGTATTCCCCGACGTCAGGAAGACCGGGTGCATGTTTCACTAGACACAGTGCGTGTTCAGGACCATTCAGGCAAAAGGGCTACAGACGACATACATGAAGAAAGGCGGAACTTACAAGTGGCTACGCCTAGCTAATCATGTCCCTGCCTTTCCTCCCCGCGAACAAGATTTCTGGCACCTAGGGCGAACTGAATACACAGGCTACGACATTGACCAAGTACGTGGAGTACACCAGGCTCAACTCATCCACCCATCCATCCATCCATCCACCAACCGCCTGAACCATCTTCAAGAAGACGGTCGGGACCAACAATGACGGTAAAGGAGTGGCACCTGGGGCTGAACAAGCGGGCCATCTGTCATTCTATATCCTGGTCCCTCAATTATACATGGAGGTTGCCCTTGTCCACCTCAACATCCGGCCGGTGAAAGACAAGAAACTGTCGCGCACCCAGCGCAAAGGAAGCCGGGTCGCGCAGGAGAGGATATGGGAAGCATGGTGCAAATAGGAGGTCGGAGAGAAGACTACTTATGGAACTTTTGAGGGCATGCTCCCATTTCTGTGTTACTCAGACTGAGAAAGGAAGAAGTGGTCGACAGTGGTGTTCACAGGTGTTCATTTGCATCATAATAACCCATTGTCCTGCCTTCATTTGCATACAGACCAGACAGTGCAGACAACTACTGTCTGGGGTTCACTTGATTCATCATCTTGTAACCCGTATGTAAGAGCATTAGAATTCAAATTATTACATACCTTTCTCGCTCTCGAAAATAAGCTATACAAATGGAATTTATCTGACTATTCACTATATTCATATTGTAACAGCGAGGAGGAAACAAGGTTTGATATTTTTGGTAATTTTTCTCTACTTGTAAAATTTTAAGGGATGTGGAAAATTAGATAGAAAGTAATGTCATTGATCATACTTACACTTAGAGCCATTACAGTAGGTACTTCAACTAATTTTCCTATTGTTGTATTCAACTAATGGTCCTATTGTTCTTAATACATTGTTGCTATAGTGAATCTTCACCTATGAAAACACTGTAGATTAGCCACGCTTGATGGATACATAATAGACTATGTAAAATAATACATATACCACGAAGTGAAATACCATGGTTAAAACTGTGGAAAACTTGAAAAACACCTGGTTACATGGGATAATCATTGTCTTCGTTAATTTTTGTGGTTGGAAATACCAATGAACATTTTTCCTTTTACGCAAGGAATGAAATGGGGCCAAAAAGAAACGTTACTCACAAGCCGACAAGGCTGCTGCATATTGGAGGCAGCTAGAAATGAAGAGGTTTCCGTTTACGGTCTCGCAAAAAAAAAACACATGGAATTCCAAGGTCCACCCTTTATGATCGGCTCAAAGGGTGAGCAGAAGAAATGATGGGCAGGCCATCAGTGTTGACGCGGGAAGAGGAGAGGGCACTTGTTGGTATACTAAATATTTAGCAGAAAGGGGGTTCCCCATAACGGCCAGGGTCCTAAAGGCCCTTGCACATCAGATCGAGCTAAAACAATCGAAGTCCCGCGGGGAGTCATCGAAATTCAGTGAGTCGGAGCCAGCAAAGAACTGGTGGAGTGGGTTTAGTCGGCGACATCCAGACCAAACCTCTGCTCGCCAGATCAGCTCGATAAGGAGCGAGCAATGTTTTCCACTGAGATAGTTGTATTCGAGTACTTCTGATGGTAGACGAAGTATTGAGAATGCTAAAGACAAGAATCCGCACGTCATTTACAACTCCCATTTCACGCTTAAAGTCCTCGAAGCTGCTGCAATCATGTTGTCATTCTTGGTTTGCCACCACACACAACTTACATTGTTGCGAGCAGAGATGGTACTAAAATTAGATCAAAGGTACAATGGATAGAAAAAGGGGAAAGGCCAACTGCTTCTTCCTCCCTGATAGGTAAACATGGTGTTGGGTGCTAAAGACAACAAATTTATGTGGCGAGCACAGCAGATGACGTACCCTTGCTACTATGCATTTCGACTTCTGGTCCGTAAAAGATATATACATTGGCCGGAAGTTTAATCCCAGTATGAATCATGGCGGCATTAGAGGTAGACCGGACAGCTGTGGCTCCTGACTTTTCTTCTTGTAACATCGTAAGTTTGTACTGCGTGGAGGAGCCCTTGTACCTGACATGGGAAAGCCTTCATATTGTCTCTGCTAACCTGCGATCTTGCCACATTTCTCTGGCCACGTCAATGGGACAGCGTGGCGAGTTAACAAGCCGCAGTTGTTGTTTTGAATTGAGAATGTTCTTTGGTTTGATCCTAATTTTAAACAATTCTGCAAGTAAAATACAGTGCAAAAACACTACGTGCAGATAACATCAATTATGTAATAATTTTAGCGGTCTCAGAGACCCACCTTGACGACGGAATGTGTAATGGCATGCTGAGTATCCCTAATTATATCTGGGTAAGAAAGGATCTCAAAGATAAGGGAGGAGGTGTAGGTTTGTATACAAAAGACACGATTCATTATAAGCTTAAACCAGATCTAGAAGTCCCGGATATAGAAGCGATATGGATAGAAATTAACATTTCATATGTTAAGCCTATTTTGGTAGGGTGCATTTACAGACCACCTAGTGCAAAAATTGACAATCTACACAAAATCATACACATGTTGGACATGGCTACACGGTTTTAGAAGATTTCAATGTCAACGTCTCGACACATGGTGGTAATATACATGGTATAAATAGGGACCTCTGACCTCTCCACTGCATTTCATAATGTTAATTACGTAGCTTTAATTGTTTTGCATATAAGTAAGTAGGCCTACGTGTTGATTGTTGTTAAGATTGTTATTGTTAAACTGCTTTTTAAGCTTTTTGTTGTTGTATATATTTGTAGCTATTAAGTTTGTATTTGATTATAGTTCATTTTTTACATGTAAAAAAGGTCTCCAGGAAGACTAGTAAACAAACTTTGTATTCCTAATGGAGATTCCTAATAAACATAAACAGGAAAGACAACCACTGTCCCCTGCGTGAAAGGCTACAGTTGGAATCTTCTGCACTCGACTTAGATCAACTGGTTAAGAAACACCCCGTTCTATCACCATCCTCGATAATACTCGTAGGATGGGGGCCACCATCCATCGATAGATATCGTGGTAGCGGAATACTCCTATACTATGGCGTATACCATCCTCGATAGTATATCGAGTCTGAGCGATGGTGCCATACTCTGGGTGGTGACGGGTCACCGTCCCATGATGCTGGAGTGACATAAAGGTCAGGCCATCAGATTTCCAATATGGCGGCTTTCCGTGAAAATCTGCTGAACAGCGGCAGTCGACTCGTAAAGTTTCTAGAGACCAGCAACTTTTGAGGTTATTTGTGGCGCCCTAACTGACTTTCTTATAAGCTAAGGGAAAATTAGTCGGTGAGTGAATGACTCAAGTACTGTGGCGATCAGAGCCTTAGCCGTTGAGCCGACTTTGACATAGGAAACTCGCGAAAAAATATATACTTTAAACAAGTTTAACGTTAACATTTCTGGACGACAAAAACATACCTAATAATTTCATATAAAGCAGGACCGCTGCTTGGCCGACAGAGTCGCCTATTAAAGAATAAGACAGGACTCATGGACTAGCCTAGTAGTCGTGCTTAGCGACTCTGTGGCCTCAGAACCTAAGCAGACCTGTGCGAAGCCTGACGGGAATCCAGGAATGAGCCAAGATGGCGGCGCCCAGTGGTGACGCGCCGGATTGAGTAAAAGAATACTCCATACAATAAGTCGTAGTACGGTCACGATATGTCAAAATGAGATGGAGACAGCAGTGAGGAGGAGCCAGTCCAGGTTGGCAGGTTCCATACCTTATACCTGGACCTCAACTCGGAATTCAAAACCTTGTGAATTGGTCCCCCGAAGGACAACCTGAAAATTTGTTGAATAATTTGAGAGCAGCTAAAATCCCAAACGACTTTTTACGTTGTGATGTCGATATCATGTGTGTGTCTGTGTGTGTGTATGTGTGTCACAGTATGTATGTGTGTGTCTGTGTGTGCTGAATAGATTATTAGGTGAGTGTCATGGAAATGTCATCATGGCGAAAAATGTCCAGACTAGGCATGATGTACAAAATGACTAATAAACTGGTGGATGTACTAAGTAACTAATACCAGCTCGGAAAAGAACAAGAAATAGTCATACCTTCAAGTACCAGAGCTATCAACCAAGGATTGAGGTGTTCAAAAACTCATTTTTTCCTAGAACTATCGTAGAGTGGAACTCGCTGCCACCAAGTACAGTACTAGTAGGGGCATCGTCACTAGATAGTTTTAAACAAATTGATTGTCTAGAGTTAGACGTTCAAAGGTTAGGTGTGACAGGTCGTTTGGTGTAATTTAGCCAGCTGCCGCCGCGCCGCGTGCCTGCAAAGCTGGTGTGTTGCAGCGAAGGGTGGTTACACCGGCTATACAGATACAGCTTAATAATAGATATGAGACTGGTGTGATGAGGTGTGTGAATGCAAAAGTTTGTCTTTCACTGATTGCCCTTCCTACAATCAAGTTAGGACTGTGTATATAACCTCCATTCATATACATACTAGCTACCATAAGGTAACATTATATAATCCACTACCTTGACTCTGCTCACAAGATATGCTGGATTATGCAGAAATGTATACCTCAGGTGGTTGTTGCAGCAGTTTATGCTCTACAGGTCATGGATAAAGCAGAAGTACATTATAATACTAAAACAGACTATACAGACTAATAAGTGATGTAAACTATTTTTAACATATTTTTAGACAAAAGCAGGACATTTCACTCCCCATCCCTCCCCCAGGTAAAATAGTAACAATTATGTTAACTGAAATAACTGAACTTCACTCATTCTTTTTTTTAAATTCAACTCCCCTCCAAAAGAAAATAACCCTCCCCCCACCCTCTAGAGAATTAGATTTAGTAAGAGAAAACAAAACATTTCATCTCCACTTACAGTGGTGGATTGAAATAATAACCAATCGGATGAAGCTTGGAAACGTGATGTGAAGACTAGCTGACTGCTAGTACCTGTGTCAGGGACCCCGCAGCAGTATAATCAAAGACTACTACAAACTACTGCTGGAGTGGAGTACATCGCAGGATTACTTATACATCCTGATTCTTTCTTGGTAAAGGTAGGGCAGAATTTCGGGACATAAGAACATATGGTTTTGTACTGCCACCTTTTTCACTGACACAACTGTTCCTGATCAGTTTTAGGAAGAAACGTGGAGGCCCAACATTTACAATTTGTTTTGAACATGATTGTTGCTGTAAAGCCAAAACATGGAGGAAACAAAGCAACTAAATCAATATACTCACCCCTCCCAATAAATTATCAAACACATAGCACAGACATGTATATCATTAATTGGGGATAGTACATATAACATTAGTTGGGGAAGGGCTGGCTGGTAGCGCCTACATGTCAACCAGTTGTAGAGGAGCTTTCAATAGATACTTAAGCCAAAAGGCAATTACTAATACATGTAGGTTCCCATTAGTCATGTAGGCTGTATGTACATGCTGAATCAGATAGCATCAGTACTCTCAAGAAGTCCCCTCCAGATATTCCCAGCATGCACCGTGCTACCATTGATGTACACATGTATGGCAAAGGGTGTTGCAAAAAGGATTTTATGGGGTATGGAGAAAAAAGTACTTGACACGTTCTTTTGGTATCTTTTCAACAGTTGACCGACTTGGCATCAGACATTCATGCCAATGAATTCACACTGAAATGTAGTGTGAGTCTAATGTAAAATGATCAATGTACAAGTCAAGCTACAAAGTGATGACTGTACATTACAATACCAATGATTCCTCTGTTTAGGCTGAAAGGTTGATTCCTCTGAAACCTAACAAGAAGTCTTGTTTTGTAGGTTTTAATTGTATTATCTATGGAGTTATTCGTTTTACTTAACACGTGTCGTGAAAGTCACCTCATGTAAAAGTTTACGATAACTTGACTGGTTTAATCAAAGGCTAACATTTAAAACAAGAAGCAAACACTCATAACGTTACATAGAAAAGTTTAATTTCTTCACAGCTCAATGTCATTGTACTCATGTAGGAACAGTACTAGTATGTGGTTTTATCACTCATCTTTAGCAGTTCAGTCTCAGCAGACTAGCACTAGCACTAGATTGATAACAAGTTACCCAGTACATAAACTGTTGACAGTCTCTCCCAAAGTATGGTGAATCAACAGGCAAGACCAATTTCCAGGCAACAATTTCAGAGCAGATATAACCCCTGTGGGAATCATGTAACAAATGGTCATAGGGTATTTGCAGAGAGGACAAAAGAGACACGGCAGCTAAAATAGGTTTGGTAAACAAGGTTATGGTTACAGCATTTTTCGGTACAATATTTCGATATCGCGAAACGATGACCGATTTCCCCCAAACCAACTTTATTGGGTTCGGGAGACCGCCCCGACATCATAAATGCATCTTGTTTCCCAAAATATCATAATTTCGTCAATTAAGGGCAAAACAGCATTTTTCGGCATAAAATTTCGATATCGCGAAACGATGACCGATTTCCTCCAAACCAACTTTATTGGGTTCGGGAGACTGCCCCGACATCATAAATGCATCTTGTTTCCCAAAATATCATAATTTCATCAATTAAGGGCAAAACAGCATTTTCCGCATAAAATTTGGATATCGCGAAACGATGACCGATTTCCTCCAAACCAACTTTATTGGGTTCGGGAGACCGCCCCGACATCATAAATGCATCTTGTTTCCCAAAATATCATAATTTCGTCAATTAAGGGCAAAACAGCATTTTTCGGCATAAAATTTGGATATCGCGAAACGATGGCCGATTTCCTCCAAACCAACTTTATTGGGTTCGGGAGACTGCCCCGACATCATAAATGCATCTTGTTTCCCAAAATATCATAATTTCATCAATTAAGGGCAAAACAGCATTTTCCGCATAAAATTTGGATATCGTGAAACGATGACCAATTTCCTCCAAACCAACTTTATTGGGTTCGGGAGACCGCCCCGACATCATAAATGCATCTTGTTTCCCAAAATATCATAATTTCATCAATTAAGGGCAAAACAGCATTTTTCTGTACAAAATTTCGATATCGCGAAACAATGACCGATTTCCCCCAAACCAACTTTATTGGGTTCGGGAGACCGCCCCGACATGATATATGCATCTTGTTTCCCAAAATATCATAATTTCATCAATTAAGGGCAAAACAGCATTTTCCGCATAAAATTTCGATATTGCGAAACGATGACCGATTTCCTCCAAACCAACTTTATTGGGTTCGGGAGACCGCCCCGACATCATAAATGCATCTTGTTTCCCAAAATATCATAATTTCATCAATTAAGGGCAAAACAGCATTTTCCGCAAAAAATTTGGATATCGCGAAACGATGACCGATTTCCTCCAAACCAACTTTATTAGGTTCGGGAGACCGCCCCGACATCATAAATGCATCTTGTTTCCCAAAATATCATAATTTCGTCAATTAAGGGCAAAACAGCATTTTTCGGCATAAAATTTCGATATCGCGAAACGATGACCGATTTCCTCCAAACCAACTTTATTGGGCTTGCAATACTTCACTGACATTATATATGCATCTAGGTAGCATAATTTTGTCAATTCATCCAAAAGAATGTGATACCGGTACACAAGTTGGTTCCTTGACTTCAGATGTGCATCTGGTTTATGGTTTTTTTGGGTAGAAATGATGACCAATACCCTTGAACCAACTTTATGGTATGCAGAATGATACCCTATATTCATAACATGAGGTCCGCACCTTGTTTGTCCTAGAATTTAGAACCATTACTTGTTCATATCTGAGACAAAAAAATACGATTTACCGTAATCGCCAAAACCTTAAATGATAGAAACTCAACAATGAATTGTGGATCCGGCATGGGGATTTCCGTATACGTATCGACTATCAAAGCATCCACAAATTGATTAGTCAGATTTGAAAGAAATCTGTTTAATTCTAAGCGATCTATGAACTCCGCCGTTTTGGCAAGGCGTTGTCCGACAATACCGTATGTTTCTCATAGACGTCGATTGTAGGTCGCGTCTTACAGAAGTGCGCTTTCTTTCATAAAACAAGAAGAATCTGATATATCGGCACGAAACTTGCACAGTACTAGGCTAATATACTGCTCTTGCTGTGTTGTTAATAGATTTGCTCTTCCGTCATCCTTTGTGGACATACAGGACATTCACCTGTCTTCAATTTCAGTCAGGCGCAAATGTAGTCGGTAGCGTTGGTTCCTAGAACACTTTAGAGCCACATAGATCGCGTTCAAAGCAATACAGGTAATCCATATTTTGTAACCGGATAGCCTACAATACCATGTAACTTTAAACAGAGTAAATTGGACCGTGTCCTAAACAATTTCTTTAATTTTGACACAAAAACCCGTTAAAAATTGCCCTAGCGACATGTATCAAAAGTGCAGCGTGTAATAATTGAGAGGAATTCGGGCAATTATTTCAATAAAATTTACTAATAATCACGTCAAACGCACTTTTTGTCGTTAGACTTGCCATGACATCTCATCTCCATCTTTTAATCTAGTTGTAACACTTTAAAAACAAGTGTAGGTACCCTAGCGAGATACAGTGCAACTGCAGCAAAGGAACATTGCGTCGGCATATACGGCCTCGCTTTGCCAGCGTCCACGACGTTTTGGTTTTTCATATCTCAGCTAGAATACAACGACGTCTTTCAAATTTGGCTGGTTTACTTCTGAGAGCCTGTGCTACATAGTCGTTGTAAGAATTCCCGTGCTGACGTCATGGTTTATCACCGAGTAATTTGTTGCTGAGTAACTGTGGAGAAATATCAATGATGACAGGGTATCATCTAACCAAGGAGGTTCTCCGTCTAACTTCCTTGATCTAACCCGCCTAACGTCGAGTTCCTGTTTTCGAAACACTGTGCTTATCAAATAGCTTTGCTGAACACAAGGAAAGTTGATTTCGACAGAATCATTCATGGCAGGCACTATTTCTAATATTTTGTTTGTAATCAAACCTTACTAAGGTCTTATTGCTAATTGAATAACACACACAAACACGAATTAACACACAGACACGCACAAATTAACACACAAAGACATACCAAAAATACTACCTTCATTTTTCATGTAGGTAATAATAGGTGTCATTCAACTTTGACGATTAATGCATTATGTATGCAATGATACATTTGAACATTTTTATTAAAAAATGCTACTGCACTTGAAAGAAATGACCGTAATACATTTGCACCAGCAGCATATCGTGGTTGAACAAAAGTTATGAGCAAAGTAACTGAAAGACATAATCTCCAAGACATAAACATAACAAGACTGGCAATGAAAAGTACATTGCCATGGCGACGGAAGATGTTGGTAGGGTTTGTGTTCAATGTATGGCACCGTCAGCACAAATATCCTCATCAGTAGTGAAATCGAGGCAGCACTAACATCGGGCATAACAGTGGAATTGTGCAAAGGGAACTCGACCAGCTGGGGTGAGCTAACGTTAATCACATCAGGACATAGTATACTTTATAATAACGATATATAAGTACCTGTTCAGATGCAATGAAGCTGATGACTATAGATGTTTATTCTTATACTGGTGCAGATGATATACAGTATTCTATGATAAGGAAAGTATACAAGTACCTTGTTACCTGTTAATATAAGTCTAGTCAGATATAGTACAGCACAGTTCAGTATATCACCCCTACCATCCCCTAAGTGTATAGTGAACAAGCCCTGGGGCTCACAGAAAACATTCCATATCTCCCAAGGGTTTCCAGCAATTTCACTTAGTAGGTCAATGTGGGCATACATTGTAGATGTGGGCCAGCAAAATTCCAGGGCTGTGAGACATTCCTCTGGACATTCCATACCTGTGGATAAAATTCCTGTACAATTCCTAGAATTCTTGCAAATCACACACAATACTGTACCATTTGGCTCGCCCATGAGGCGTCGCCAAAAACACGGGTACACTTATTCTGAGACACCATTTTATGTGAAGCCATGTTTCAAATGTATACTTTTCAGATACAAATTTCTGCACAGTATTAATTTCATGTACGGTACAGTTACATGTAACTACTGGTATATAAGCAAATGATTGAACACAGTTAATGTAATTTCAACAAAGCTCCAGATTGATATACTAGTAACCTAATTTTACTTAGTATTTTGCTCAAGTTGGCACAGAAATTGACACAGGCTTTATCTTTGACATGTCTTGACAAGTCCCATCCTTATATTCATACATGTACTTCACCTACTGTACATCTTTAGTTACTTCAAGAGTACACAAGATACTACATGCTGTCATGAAGTTGCGAATATGATCTACAATTCAAGTTCATAAATGTGCAAGGACCATCCTGAAAGCCAATGACTAAATGTCATTTCAAACAACAGTAATATAAGCTTAGTTCACCTTGGACAACTTCATTGTGCTAAAATGGCATAGTGCAACCAATCCCTATGTTGTGTTGTTGTGAAAGCTAAAAAGAGCATCAGATTCACTATCTACATGTATCAGATATGCCAAGTCAGTAGATAAGTACAAGTCTGAAGCACTGCCCCTTGTGGGTACATTAGGAAGATCTGGATTTTTTGTAACCCTTAGGCAAAGTGCAGATGGCTTTCTATCGCATCACGCTTTCCTACTAGCATTGCTACAGCCCCCACAGTATAAGCAGCACTATATGCTTGCAATGATTCTCCAATTATTTCAAGTTCCCTTATTCCAGTCCTTATAAGCCGGTGCATTCTCAGCTCTTCCTCTGCACTTTTCTTCAGACACAGTGCTTCAATCGCCTGTCTTTGTACCAATCTAGGGACAGCACCCTCCTCCTGAGGATAAATAACATAACAAGACAGTATTAAGTTACTTTATTTGGCAGTCAGAGATCATTAAAACTCCCAGATGTGCATAATATACAAATTTGTGTATGACAATGACTTACTGATAACAAAAGATGATGATGATGATAGCACTACAAAAGGTTGACTTTCTAACAGGGCTCTCATGTTTTCCCTTCGAGTATAATATATAAGTTATATATTATAACCATATTATCTTGTAATGAGAGTAATCAGTTGTGAATCCAAGCAGACTCCTACATCATTTAAACTTGATGTATGGGTATGAAAATTTTAGACAAACTCACCAACAAATCTAGCTGTGTGTAGCTGTACCAGGCTAGGTTGGCTGGCAGGGCATCCACAAAGTTAATCACTTGTGGGAATACTGAGTCTTGTGGGCACTTGCCAATGCTGTTGTACTTGAGCCTCTTGTTGACATTCTTCAGCTGCCAACCCAATTTTGTGGGTATGGCCTGGCCATCTGGAGGAAATATAAATTGATGCCAATTCAAACTCAAATACATATTCATGTATTATGCACATCAGATGGCAGAAATATATATAAACGACACTTTGTATGACTTTGATAACCATCCATGAAAACAAAATTGCAAATGTTGCCAATCTAGACTAAAGTATCCTCCCTCATGTTTAAGTAGAACAAACCTGGGTACTTCTTCAATGACAGAAGGAAAGTCCTCTCTGATGCATCTCGCCAAATTTTGTCCACCAGAGCCTTTTTCTCCTCCCGGTCAATGAGACGTAGTGTAGACTTGAACTCATCATGGTGTTCCTCCCATCGACTGACTTCGTGTTTTCACCAGCTTTTGCTCTTGTCTGGAAAAAAAAACATGCTTGTGTAGAAACAGGACATACATGAAAATGTTTTATGAAGAGTAGTTGATCATGATGGGTGAAAAAGTATTCTTCCTAAATTATTAAAGTTTGTAATAGAATATTTCAGCACATATAGAGAGCCACATATAGAGAGCACACATAGAGAGCAACAGCCTAGAATGCTGTTAATTTTAATAATTTGTAAACATGTCCTACAAACATAACTTGCTTTCCCACTGTTCTTGTGTTACTAGAATATATTTAGCTCTTGATTATTTGCTTTGAACCTTGTTGCTTTAATCAATCATCAATAAAATGATATCAGGGGAAGAAATGCTTCCTTCCCCCAGTTTGCACCAGTTTCCCATTCCCATGATGCATTGTGCCTGGGGGTAAAATCTCCTAGGTTGCATAGTGCAGGAAGGTATGTTGTTAACATTAAACAACCTGTTTTTCTGTGTGGTTTAAGGTGTTGGGGGCATTTTATGCTCAGCATTAATTGACTGACTATGGGGCAAATCTGACAACAAATAGATAATGAAATCTTTGTGTTCTTTTCAACATGAAATATGTGGTTTGCAAGGTTACAGTGGTATACTGTCTGTCAATAGAAAAGAGACCTGACTATATTGGTCGAAATAATTCAACAGATTATGTTGTAGTATGTAAATATTAAGGAAGCAATATTCATTCTATCTATCTATATACATGTACGTATATTACTGGGCAAAGCCCTTGATGGGGCATCGCGCCCAGGGTAGATTCATGTTTCCAGTGGTAGATTAAGCACTTAATACCTGAGGGGGATATTTTGCGGGGTGTATCACTCACTAAAAAGAGCCTTCACTCGAGTATTTTTTATGTTTACCTGTTGTTTTTGCTACGTTTCCTCTTCTTCTTCTCAAAACAATGATCTCAATGACCTGAACCAGACTGTCTGTTACCATGGTGACTAGAGTTAGGTTACATCATGTTGCAATTTTATAGTAGGAGGGATTTAGACTCCTGTCTGACCATATATATGAATGTGTCTGAGCATACCATATGCGAAGGTAAACATAATATTTAACATAAAGGTAAGCATAGAAGGTAAACATAATATTTATTTTGCTTTGCAAATGTTACCTTTCTAGTTACACGTTATATCTCGAAAAATACTCGTAAATGCAGGGTGTTTCCCATTCCTAATTGCATGGGTAATGTATCTAGAGCGTTAAAGGTGTTTTAACCTCTGTACACTGCTTTTTATTAGGCTTGGATGCGGTCGGTGGTCGGTGAAACAGTAGGCAGAACCCACCCCCCTCCCCCACACAAAACAAAATTCTTCATGTGCTATATGGCTCTTCTTGTCCTGAAACTAGATTAAAGTTACCAGTCTTGTGCTGTAATAAGATAAGGGATGTGAAAAATGTTTATATACGTATTTACCTTAGAGATTTTGGCAGCAAAATTGTGGCTTCCTTCCGAATTTCCCCAAATTTATGCCATGCCGCCGCATGTAGTACGGTCAGTACTAGCTTGGTGCGGTCGTGGGGTCACAGGTATAAGGTATCACTGTCCTGCCAACCTGGACTGGCTCCTCCTCACTGCTGTCTCAATCTCATTTTGACATATCGTGACCGTACTACGACTTATTGTATGGAGTATTCTTTTACTCAATCCGGCGCGCGCGTCACAAGTCAAGTCAAGTCAAAGTTTATTGCACAACGATTGTCACGGGTACAATGTATGGCAAATGATAAAGTTACTAGTTGGTATGCGTCTATCATAATTCTACATATATGGTCAACGGTTATTGTGTTTGACAGAGTGTTAAAAAGAAGTGTTGGCTAGAAAATAATTCAACTCTACACATACGTTCTACATTACGTTAAACTATACTTGTAAAGGATACAGTGAGCAGCTATACCTATACAAAACCTATTCTATGACTACTACACAAAGTGTCGACTAAATTACTTGCTAGGAAAGTTACAATTCTACATATAAATGCTACAATACGCTACACAATATACACGTAGTTGATAAAGTATTCAATGACTCTACTTATTTAGCTATTATAACATTTCTTATTTGCATGGCATTATAAATGTATTGGCCTATATATACAGAAAATGTGTCGGAGCATGACATAAGTACATGGAAAGCCTCTCTAGATGTCTTGGGTAATGTTTTAGTAGTCTTACATTTGATCATCTGCATCAATTTGAGTCTCTCTTCGTTGTATGTGGGGCATGTCATCAGAAAATGATACTCATCTTCAACACCATCTTTGCATGTAGGACATAATCTCTGACTGACTGGTATATTATTGTGTCTGCCTTTTTCGATCTCTAGGCAGTGTGCTCCGATTCTTAATTTTGTGGTATTAAAGAGGACGGCCTGTCGCCCTGGGCGACACAATATAAAGTCAATAAGGAAGTACTCCCCACTGTGGCTTCTCCAGCAGCTTGAATAGTGAATTGACCCCAATAACTACATAAACTCATAAACATCCCAGAACAGAAACAAAGGCAGGGACTTATTAGCATAATACTGGTCGATCTATTTTGAACAGATTCAAATATTTTTCTGTACTGGTTTTCATAGTGACAATATCAAACCATGCAGAATGATCCAGATAATTGTAACTAAGTCACATAATGAAGAAATTGCTATCAACAACTTTCAGTTTCTGGAAAACCAACCTTGTGTTCAAATTTCCACTTTCTACACAGCCCTTTGAAAAGTTGTGTAATTGTAGATATCTGTATTCATTTTGTAACTTGAAAGTATCTTCCTCACAGCTGGATTATCTTTGATAGTAAGTGTGTCTAGAAATATGTCTTGTAATTGTGGTGTCTAAGAAAACAGTATACATGTAGAATATGGAGCTCTATTCTAACAGAACTGTACAAGTAACTGCCAGCCAATGCATATGTCTGACACTACAATGTACTAGACAGAGCTTGGCAAGCCAGTGTTGTCATTACATTCTGGACCCATGACTCCGACTATCTTCTTACAATCATATTTGAATTCTTTATCTGTTTTTGATTCATTTCTAAATGTCTTGAAGAGTAACTTGTCTTGGGTACTGGCAACCTATTAGCCAGACCTCTACCCATGTTACCACCACAGTGGTCAGAGGTAGACTGAGGCCTGGTAGTTTACGTTAGCCGAATTTATTGGGTGATTTTATAGTACAAGCATGCTCTTTAACTATAAAGGATTTGTTTTTGACAGATAGGAGATAGTTCTCAATGTGAAAGTTCTTTTTTATTTTTGAGTATGTTTCAAGTTTATTAAAGCTATTTATCTTTTGCCTCCAGTCAGATAGAAATTCGTCCTTAAGGCGCTCTTTGAATATGGATCCGAAATATTTGGCGTCTGTGATGGGATTCAACCAAATATTTTGGAAACCATGTCTACAGAGTGTGTCTCGTACATGGACTACCCAGTCTTGCTCTTGTCTAACGGCTTCGTGATATGCTTTTTTAACTATTCTGTCATCAGGGAGGTTGTTTAGTCTTATCCAATATTTGATCAGTTGCGTCTGGATATCTATGTACAGTGGAAATACGCCTAATTCGCCCCTTACAGCAGCGTTAACTGAACTTTTAGGGACGCGGAGAAGTATCTTACAGTAGTTTAGAAGAACGTATTCTAAGTCGGAAATCTCGTAAGAAATAGTAGGCTGGACTACTATTATGTTTTGGTTAGCTAGGGTTTTGGAATGGTATATAATATCTAACTTGTCATTGTAGTTACTAAGTCGGATAAGAATAGGGCGGTTAAATGATGGCATGGATGAGTCGGATTGTTTCCCTACACGGCGAGCCTTGTTGACATTTACATTCCTGCCCAATATCGGAAATATAATATTGGATATTAAGGTTCTTATGTTTTCATTGGGACATTCAGTAACTCCGTTGAGAATGAGATCTCGTGACTGAACAGTTGGTCCTAAAATTTCACTACAATAAAGGAGAATTGGTTTTACTAGACTACTGAACAGGTCAAGAGCTAAAGGAATGGATGGGTTGTGGTTTGACATGAGTAGGGACTTAAGCTTAAAGGACGCTCTAAGGGCTTTTATTCTGAGTTGTTTTGTTGCACGATGAAAAGATCCTGATGGTGTTATATCTACACCGAGGTATGTATAAGAGTTTGTTATGTTTAAAATCTGACCCTGCAATTGGAAGTTGGGGTTTCCTTTATTACCTGTTCGCATATTCCTAGAAAAAATCATTACCTTAGTTTTATCTCTATTGATTGATAGTTTCCAGAGCGAACAGAAGGTATCAAGTCGTTTTAGGCATTCTTTCAGACCTTTTTCTGATTTTGAAAAGAGTACCAGATCGTCTGCCCATAGGAGACTGTTAATTGGAGTATCACCGAGAATGACGGGGTCGCATAACATCAACTGGGCGCCGCCATCTTGGTTCGGGGTCATTCCCAGGTTCCCGTCAGGCTTCGCGCAGGTCTGCTTAGCGGTGAGCATTCCCTGAGACGGTGACCCGTCACCACCCAGAGTATGGCACCATCGCTCAGACTCGATATACTATCGAGGATGGTATACTCCATAGTATAAGAGTACTCCGCTACCACGATATCTATCGATGGATGGTGGCCCCCATCCTACGAGTATTATCGAGGATGGTGATAGAACGGGGTGTAAGAAAGCGACTAGAATTGTCAACACAACTAGATCATGCATAGATCACGTCTGATAAATTTACAAACACAAAGTCAGTTCCTTTAGGATACACCGATCACAACTTGATTCAGGAGAACTGGCTTCTTCCACATGACTTGTATTTCTTATCTGAAGTTGATGTTGACTTCCTAGCGTATGGTACCTCACCTATTTAGACGAAAGAGGGTTTTCTCTATGGTCGCCCTTATGGCGGTGTAGCTGTCCTCTAGAGACAGAATATTGGTCAGGGGTTAGTAGTGAGAATACTGACGATGATCGTATTTTAGCCGCCAGAGTTATTTCTGGTAACAAACAATTGCTTCTACTCTATGTGTACATGCCGACATATAGCATTGATCATGTTGAGATGTGTACCGGCTTTGAGGAGGTCGAGAGCAAATACGGCGTACTGTCCACCCTACTAGAGACCAACTACAATGCCCTGACCATACCCAAGTCATCCACATAGTCCAGAAAGTCGATGGGGAGACGATGTCAAACCTGGCACTGGAATCGATGGGATCCCTACAGAGGCAATCACAGCGTGTAGATATGTCAACATGAAGGAAGTTTCCAAACGTTATTGTTGTTATGTGTAGAGAGGAACCTATCCACATCCAATAATATTCCCACTGACGTCACAATAGGTTAGACCTATCGCGAGATCTTCTCGCGTGAGGTCTGACCTATGACGTCATCCCTGATCTATCTTTCTTTCTTGGCAAAACCATCCGACCGGCGGGACGCGTCTTTTGCTTGCTCTTCAGGATGACCACGCCGTCATCCAATAACAGTAACAGTTCTGCTATGAACTTCTTACCAGTACACGACAAGACGACGTCTGAACTGTACGATATCAGACTGATTAACATCTTCATTCCAACCCTCATCTGCCAGTGTCAGACCTGGACCCTAGTAAACAAAACACTGCAGGGGCTAAGAATGTATAGCTTCAATCATTGAATATTATCATTGGCAATATTGTTGAGGTACATTATGCATATCAAAAGGATTTTATTCCAGAACCACCTAAAACTAATGTGTACATTGCAGCATTTACTACTGCTACTGCCCGTCTCAAACTGTACGATTCCTTGGACAAGCTAGGTGATGCTGTTCTGTACTTTGACACAGTTTAATCTATAAATGTGATGGTACCAATAAACTAGAGTTGGGGGACTATCTAGGTGAATCCACCAATGAAGTTGGTCACATTGTAGGGTTTTGAAGCGGAGGACCTAAGAATTATAGCTACATTACCGCAGATGGTACATCAGTGTGTAAGGTCAGGGGGTTTACTTTCAACTACCACTGAACCAACAACTGATCAACTTCAATGTGATGAAAGACATGATACAGGGTAGCACCTGAAACCATTGATACTGTAACAGAACAGAAGATCACAAGGGACACTAAGGCCAAGAAGACTGTAAACAAGAGGGAGGTGAAACGGTATAGGTTGGTGTACAATAAACGTGTTCTCACTGACGCTGGCAACCAATTCGGAGGATAGCAAGAATTCCCACACTTTCGCACAATGGTCAACAGCCTTCTCCATATATCACTATATATACATCCAGAAACATGTGACACGTATATGTGCCTAATCCGATCCATAGCAGACCGGGGTGCGCAGTGGAACATGTATGATGTACCCTTCCGACAACCCAGGTTCACCCCCCCCCCCCGAAGCCTTGCTCCCTTAGCAGCGCCCAAACAACTCAGAACACCCCGTCAAAATGGCGACGATATTTCTCCCGCGAGATCAAAACAAATACATACCCGCACAGTTTAAATGGCGGCTCCGGCGAGACAGTACAAGTGCGTGGCCCTCCTGACCTCGGGAAGGGAGACCAAATACTCCCGGAAGAGAAAAGGGGCGGGAGGGAACGTTTCTGTCCCCGGGGAGGGTCAGTCCCTTCTGTGTAGCAGTCAGTCCCAGTGCTCGACCCCGATGAAAGCCCCAGCCGGTACATGCTGGTTGTGATGGACACCAGTGGCACTGTCAGGGCCATTATGGTGGACACCACTGAGGAGGACTTGGTGGTGGTCAGCGAGATGGTTGTGTTATTTTACTGATATTTAGATGCAACAGTCGATATTAGTCCTCTCAAAATTATATATGTTCAAAAGGCAATGGAAGGAATAATGTTCATGGAAATCAATGGAAAGAGTATAGACAAATGGTGATGATGTAAGCCCTTCTTCTTACTCTAGTGGTTGGGTGGCCACCATCAACATGTTGATGTCTTTGCCACGCTTTGTTGGAGTGCTACTAGGGAGTGTACGATATTTAGCGGGGGGGGGGTGAGGGCCGGTCGTCTGAGGGGGAGGGCCTAGGTAAACAATTTTGAGCTGGGGGGAGGGCCTAGGAAAAAATATTTTACCTGGGGGGAGGGCCTAGGAAAAAAATAATTCCAAGATCCATGAATCTTTCCGACGTTTTGATAATTTCAAAAACGTGATCTCACATGTACCGCAGTGATTTGCCGGCCTGTGGAATCGGCGGAATGTTACGTTAAAATAGTACGCATCCCTATAATTTTAGTGGATTCGCCCAAATCCCCCACAACCCCCTGCCTTGGAAAGCTGGTAGTCGAGCCTGGCGCGAAGCCGAAATTCGACGATGCAACCAAACTAACTCGCGTTTCGTAGCGGCTTTCGTAACGATATCGATAAAAATGCAGCCAAGCCTCTTCTGAAGAGAACATTTAATCAATTTTCGCGGCATAACGCACCCTTCCCAGCCGCACAACGGTAGTTTTTTCTTGTTTAAAATCGTATATGCGTCGTCGATAAAGATCCCGCCCCACGTTCCGCTCGAACTTCTCGGCGTGGATGTGGACGCATTAAACAAGGTATTTTGATTGAACCAAGGACTGTCACAACATTTATTTGCCTCTCTGAATGTCCTTCCAAAGTAAATTGAAAGCAACCTGACAATATTGTTTTCCCGGTTGTGTAAATAGCACGTGGAAGAAGATCGTGGACGAAATATAGCCCGAAAAAAGAGGAATAAACTTAGCTCGGTGTACCAGCAAAATTTACCCCTTAAAATGCAGGAAATATCGTTTTAGAGGGTTAAGATTTAAAAATTTTGGACACATGCAAACAGAATGCTATTCATATTGCTGGCATACACAGCTTTTGAATTGTGTAAAATGGGACTTAAACATGGTAAGGAAATGGCTGAAATATGCTGTATTTGCTCCGAAGCAAATGTCGGCCTTTCTAGTTGTCACTTGTATTAGACATCATCGTGTGGCGTTCTATCTTAGACGTGGACTCCTTGCAAGGGGTATTTTCACAGAAAAACTGTTATTGAGGCGACGAATTAAATCAGAGGTATTTCAAAGATACACAGATTTAGTTCATCTTTCCTTTATCATATTTTTAGGAATGGCTTCAAAGTTGAAACGACGCTGTTGGTCAGAAGGAGACATGGCCGCAGCATTTTATGCCGTGAAGAAAAAAGAATTAAGTCTGGGTCAAGCCTCCAAGGCGTTTCACGTACCCAAGGAGTCCCTGAGAAATCGCGTAACCGGAAAAACTAGAGGAGGCCGGGTTTTTCGCGTACCTGACAACTATGTCGGAGTTGGGGTTCGGCCTCACTCGGAGCTTTGCCGGGGTAGTATTAGTGAGATTGTTTAAAGCGGTGGGCAGAGACATCCCATTCAACGGTCTTCCATCCAGCAAGTTCTGGCGCAAGTTTGAAACTCACATTAAGGAAAACAGACCCCCTCAGCTTGGCCAGATCCAAGTATGCCACACCAGGAGCTGCAAAGAAGTTCTTTGGTCTATACCAACAGCAGCTGGAGAAGCTCGGTCTAGAAGATCGACCAGACCGGATTTTCAACGTGGACGAATCATCCATACACCTTGACCCACAAAACGAAAAGGTGTACGCCGCGAAAGGTGCCAAAAAAGTGAGTGCCCAAACATCTGGCTACGCCCAACACATCACCTTCGATGCAGGGGGAAATGCCATTGGAGGAGCCACCCCCCTATGATTGTATTCGAAGGAGCGCAGCTCCGCCAATCTCTGCTTCCTAGCCCCGGATGTGGTTATCCAGGTGCTACGTTCACGTGTGCAAAGAATGGATGTATGAACGGAAAGCTGTTAGAACTTAACGTAGAACTGTTACAGGTAATTTGATGTTTTTCTTCCTGATAATTGTGTGTCAACCTTTCTGTAACTTTGTTTTTGGTAGATTTTAACATTTAAAATATGTGGCATATTACCGTAGTTATTAAGGTAACGTGCTCGAGGTTTTAAGCAACAAGGTGTCCATACACATTGTTATATAACCATGTATCACTGAAGTCCAACATTTATGTCGACCTACTTTTCAGGAATAACATCAACTCAATACAACCCCGTGCGTGGAAGCTTAGTGGAAGCATCACAGAACTTTGCATCGTTGCTGGCTCATCAGATGTCACCACAGCAGGAATAGTCACAAATCCTCCAGGTACTCCCCAAAACTTGGCCTGGCGCAGTGACATCAAAGATGGGAGCTGTCCCAGCTGGCAGCACCCTCGTCCATCAACCACCCAAGTCTCAGCCCAGTGATACCGTGATGTTTGTTCAAGACAGAAGGACTTTGAACGTTTAGCACAACGTTTCCAGAGAAAAACAGTTAGGACAAGTGCTATGGAGCGAGGGTTACAGCTGGAGCCCACTGCTGCCAATGTGTACGCTCAACACAAAAGAGCCAATGTGTACCCTATAGGCTTTGTTATTAACCCCTCAGCGCCGCACCTAGGTTGTTCACCTGACAGACTGGTTTACGATCCAAGAGCTCCTGATGACCAAAAGTGGGGTTTGCTAGAAATCAAATGTCTAGACAAGGACTCTTGTTATCAGGACTGTCAGTATCTCGATCAATCTGTGAACAATATCACCTAAAGACTGTACATCAGTATTACTTTCAAGTACTTGGTCAGCTTGGTATCACTGGTTTCAAATGGTGCGATTTCATGGTGTATTGCAAAGATGATTTCATTGTTGATAGAATAACTTTCGATCAGTGTTTCTTCGATGATATGAAAAAAAAAAACTGGATTTGTTTTAGTTTGATCATCTCTTGCCTTGCCTGGCAAAGTCATGTTTTGAGAAAAAGACTGGCATTTTGATATCCTGTTTAATTAACTATTTAGAAATGAAAAAAATTCAAATTTATCGTGGTCTTACAGTAGAAAGATTTTCTTCATTCAGTGACTTACCAAGCATACAGTCCGGTCCTTCAAACCTTACAGTCTGGTCTTACACAGCTTGTACTTACATGTACAAAACTGGGGTGTTACGCCTAAATGCGGTTTACCAGTTATGCGAAACAAACAAACAAACCTGATGAAACTATTCATTGATGTACAGTAGAATCCATACTTGCATTTTGTAACATATAGTTTAGCAACCAGTATTATTAATACATTTATGTAGCAAAACCTTTTTTTTAAAAAGGGGATATATATTATGCAATATCTTTCATTGCATGAAAATAATAGAGATTACACTTTATAACACTTCATGGTAACTTGGGTATATACATTAATTTAGTAATTTCCATGCAGATGTTAACTTTGTAGAGCATAGCAATGTTTGCAGGCTATCACTATTGCAAAGGTTGCACATTGAGAACAATGGTCCTCTGAAGTTAGTCAACAAAGCACAAACAGTCCATATTTGGTTAACTGACCCTGCTAGTGTTAAAGGTAACACACTGTCAAAGATGTGAAATTCTTTGATGCGCCTGATTGCTCTTTCTACATGAATTCGAACCCTTGCAATGTTTTGTGTTGCTTCTACTTCTTCGTTGCTTAACTGAGATCTATTGCAGGTCAAGAACGGTGGTATATTCAAAGTAGCACCTTTTTGGACAGTAGCTTACTTATTGTGAAACTTCTAAAAATTGTATTTTTTTTTATTACTTTTAGAATCCTTGGAGTTGACTTTGAGCTTGTCTTGTTGTTGGGATAGAGTCGGTAATGAGTTTGTACATAATAAGTGGGCGGTAATCATTATTTGATTTTTATTCAGAGGAAGAAACTCACCAAGGACAAAACCAGTCCAATGCACAGGGAGGTGTCCCTTGAGAACATTAACAAGTTCTCATGGGAGGAGATAAGAGGATGGGCAGAGGAGATGGCACCCTGCAAGGCAGAAGTCCTGAAGACTATGTTCCCCAAGTAAGTGTCTCATTCCAACACACACACACATTTTGCTATAATCGTAGAATAATACAATTTGAAGAATTAAACTGTTTTATTATAATATTACATATATTATGAAAAATTATATTGTATCATGAAATTGTCTTTTAGGCCAAAGTCTGAGCAAGAGACGGAGAGGGACAGGAAGATCGGCATGATGCTGCCCATTGCTCTTTACTCCAAGAGAGTTAAGTTTGTCCAGGCATGCATATGCACAGGCATATTTTTTTAAGAAAAGCACATCTTTACCAGGAAAGATATCGAACAACTTATTTGTTTTAGTTAAGTTAACTGATGCATGTTGACTTAAGATACATTCCTGCATGTTGCGTATATTGGTTCTGTTTTAGAAATTGTATGTGTTGCTGTTTATAGTACAAAGTGAAGAATTATTCCATACTCCTGAAATATATGTTACAGTAGCATCTTATTTCTCCATTGTACAGAACACACAGAATCAGATCGTGTTGTAGCCGTATAGCAAAGCATATTCTGTACTAAACTGATACCTGGTACACGGCTGAGGTGGACGTGAGGTACACGTGTGGTGCTTCAGAAGTTACAGAACACTTTTCATGGCTTGGGTCAGAACATGGTTGCCTGGACAGCCCTGCGAATCCCCAGTGTTCATGTCACTGACCGGGTCTGGGACGTTTTACCTCTAAGTAGTAACTGTGAATACCACAATTGTCCAATGAAAGTCAAGCACGTAGATTGCACTCGCACACATTATTGCTGTCAACTAATTATTAGAGAATACGTAGGCTTTATTTGGTGCTCCCGACAGAATGGTAGCAAACTGAAACAAAATAAACCGTTGTAATGTTTCATGCAACGAATTTTAACTATCAGTCCAAGAAGAAAATTTGACTATTTGAAAATTCAATCATGAAAAAAACATGACTCTAAGTAAAATAGATGGTCAATAGTCCGTTATTAATCCTTTATTTGTGCATACTGGTGTTCGTCATAAATGTCTATGCTCATTATAAGTACAAAGGAGACAGAGATGGTGTCTTATGTGCTAGGATATGCACAATCAGTGCACAGTTTATGCACGTTCCAGCCCTGTTCATGTTACAAGAGCTGTTATGGTGCATTGCAGCTATGGTACGAACATCAAGACTTGTTTCCTTATTGCTTGACTCATTATGAGATTAGATGGGACCTTGCTTACATGCCTGGTTGATATATTTGCAAGGTTAGGCAGATGAAAAGTATTCCTATTTTTCATAACTTATCAAAATGAAAGTATGTATACACAATCTTTATTTCATGTGAAAATCAATCTAGAGGTAGCTAATCTGTGGCAACCAGGATGGGGGTTGACCTGTCTACATACAGAGTATGGATAGGCTGATTCAGCAACCATGGATATGACTCCTTGTACAATCAATGTTGAAACTAGCGGGTGATGTGGGTGGGAATTCCGGGACAAAGCAAAGGTAAACATCAGATATTAGCTTTAATGTTGCTTTTGTATTGTGATACCTGTACATATAGAATACAACACAGTGTATTCCGTATTGCCCTCGGTCTCGGCCCTCCCGGGTGTCGGATCGGCCTCCAGCCGAACACCGTGCTGTATTTTATTTATATCATACCCACCCTAGAAAATACAAGTTTATTGCAAAAAAAAGAGACAAAAGTCCTGTGATTACTGCACGTAGCTTTAACGGATTTATTCAACAATTCGAGGATTTCTGAAAAAGTAATTCGATTTTACAGCCATCCTGAAGATCAGTTTGAACCACCAAAGTACCAGGTGCCGCGCGGAATCGCGGCGCCAGCAAAACTTATCTGACACCTACAGATTTTCCTTTTTTCCACGTACTATCCCTCAGTGGAACTCCCTACCAGACTCGATAGTCACGACTCCCACAGTTGAGTCGTTTCGAGCCGGGCTTGCGGCCTGCGCGCCTTAGCCGGAGCCCCCCCCCCCCCCCAACTGTACCCCTCGCGGGGTAATCGAGGGGTAACCATGATGACGATGAAGAACTGTTGGCATCTGAGAAGACAGGCACTGTTGCTGACAATTATTCAACAATTCGAACATTTCAGGAATAAAAGTGTTCGTAATTCGATTTTACAGCCATGCTGAAGAGCAGCTCGAGCCGCCAATAAAGTTCCAGGTGCCACCCTGAATCACGGCGCCAGCAAAACTTATCTGAACTGTTGGCTTCTGAAAAGACAGGCACTGTTGCTGACACAGGCCCACAGGGGCTGCTGCTGATCCCTCTCAACAAATACTCATGTGCCACAGATCGAGGAACAACAGAAAAAGATGTGCGATCTCATTATGGGGAAAGAGTCATCCAACTTTCACCAAACATCCAAGTTATGTTGCATTAAACACAGTCGTCAGACACTTCAACAAAGAAGAATGGACTTGCACCGCTTAAGCTTGAGAAGTGCTAAATGTGCATCAAGTAATTAATGCTTTTGCTGTTTTATTAATTTGTAACTTTGAATTTTTAATTTAAGATTTCCATGCCGACTATCAAGTTTGATATGTGCAAATAGCTTCGGCACAGGAAATAGAAAACTCCAAAACTGTTGTTGTGGTAGTAGTTGCTGTTGTTCTTGTCCCTTAAACGTCTGTTATTTCACCAATGTGCTCTCTTGCGAGCTGTTATAAAATCCGTCTGCCTGTGGGACAGGTATAATTTACTATAAACAAAATGTAAATGGTCCCATTCTTTTATAATATTCTTGTTGAATGGTCTCTACCAGGGTTACATATTTTATGAGTATAAAGTATCTATCAGTTTTTGACACTGAAGTATATGGGGGTAATAGATTTAAATCCTGGCTGTTGTGTCATTTTCATCCATTCCATTGTTGAGGAATGCAAGTGAGGTTTATTTCTGATTTTACATTGATTAAATACCCATGGTTATAGGGTTGACATGTTCATTAGGTGTTAATTTCACAAGATTATGAAGTGACTAATAGTGTAAAAAAATCTTATTGGCAGGAAAATCCTGTCAATAGCCTTAACCTTAATTGTAGAATTTTTTTCTCGTTTTTAAAATTATTGTCATTTCACTTTAACAGCAAAACCTGTCAGTCTCACTCTGTACTTACAACAGAACCGGACTGGGCCACCTACACAGAACCTTGGGCACAATAAGGTGCACGTGGACATCACCCGCAGTGTCAGGGCAGCAGAAAGGAACAATATGCGAAGAAAAATTGAGGAAGAAGATCATTCAAGTACGTCTCTCTTGTTTGCAACAGAAGTTCAAATTGTTTACCCGGTATGTACTTTTCATATGATGCAAATTGGAACAATGGTAATATTTTTTCATCCGACAATTTTTTGGGATAAAAACTACATATCTGAAATGTAAATTTTTTCATAACAGGTTACTATGAAGTCAACACAAAAGACTGGGTTAAAATTTAAACACTGCATTTTGAAGTTTTAATCAAACCACTGCATTGGGAGATGTAACAACTGTAACAATTAGGAAGAAAATGACTTTCTTCAACTGTTGGAGGCAAAATATGGGCATTTTTTAGTTGATTCAGAACCAATTTTTTTTTTTTGCAAATCATAAAAAAATTAAGAGGCGAACCCCCAAACCTCAGTTTCCCTCCAGGCCAGCCTAGTAGGGACCAATTGGTGCGCAGTATTTCGGCCACATCCCCAACCCGCGCTTTCCAGAATAGCCTTCAGTGAACACAGGGATTCTACGTACGCGTTGTATGAAACTATCAGGTGAAACCAAGGTCAAACCTCATGAAATTTTACGTTTTTAACAGCAGCGGTCTGCTGCTCATGGAGCGGACAATCCTTGAAACGGCAGAGGAGAGAGATCATTAACGCAGATGTGGAGTTCCCAACTAGAGGCAAGCGGTCGCCGACCGGTCACCAACAGAAATGGAAAGGGGATTCCTCGCCCACAAAGCTGCACCCCCCCCCCTACACACACACACACTGTTAGTTCACCGGCGGCTTGAATTCTAGTCAGCCGTTACGCCCGCCAGTCATGGAACATAAAAACATGAACGAGTCCTACATTGTAATTGCATAAACGATAATGTTCTGAGCTGAATCAACACATTCAATCAAGACGAACCATTGCTTGTGAAGAGGGGCATGCGGGCCAAACAAAACGCCATCGAAACATAAGAATGCAGGTGCATTTTACTTCCAAATATGACAATCAATGGCTTGAACGAAGTTACAAGTCCGCCGTTTTAAGCTGTGCTAGCAGGCCAACTACGAAGAATAAACACTATTATAAAGATATTAACATGTCTTTTTGAATCGAATATATAGACAGTTGACAACTATATTTTCTGGACAGAGAAAACGAAAGAACTTGGAAGCTGGGCATGGCTGAATCGAGTTAAATTCAACGACTTCAGAGCTGAACAGACTTCCACCGTAGATCAAGGCAGTCTCTTTACGCCAATTGGTTAAATACGTTTCCGTGCAGCCAATAGAAATTGTCAGCGGTTTTGGCGCGCTTTGTTGTAACCGGATATGCGAGCAGCTGACCATACAGCTGGGCCGCGGCTTTATCACTTCCAGTGGTAGCCGACTTCCGTGCACCTACAGAAAATAGTACCAAACGACCAACAATTCATATGCTTCTATTAAAGCTTTAACGATTTCAGTTCTAGTAGCCTTTATTTCTACGCGAATAATAGAGGGTTAAGTCCCAAATTTTCGTTTTCATTTTGACTAATTCAGAAGTTGGCTTGACATTTATGCGGATGTATATAACGGTAAAAGGAGCACTTCGGTCGCGTCGAGCTGGCACGTCGCGAGGTCGTGGTTGCAATGAAAGCTTCGTTCGTCTTTTCGTTTTGGGATCAAAAAACGCGTAACTTGTATTCTGTTTACTCTCGTTCTGATATTAATAGGTTAGCCATTGATCATAACTGTCTTAAATTGCAGCTTGTAAAATCAATGTCTTCGTCAGGGGCTACTTACTAAAGGTCTTCGTTCTGCTCGAGTACGCCTCCCAGCCACTCTAGCTTTCCACCTTTTATTGTTTGGCCAGCATAGTTGTTGCCGGTTACTTGCATGTACAAGGCCCTCCCTCTCTATGGTTGTGTCACAGGCCTGGCACTGTACCTGTGACCTGGGGCGAATTGCTAGGCGGTCCTGAAGATCTTTCCTCTGCATACTTGCCATGCAGCTTTCACAACAGACCTAATATAGTGAATATTTGTACAATTTATCATGATATTTGTCTTTTCCTAGCAAGTCTGACAAACAAAACTGTCATATATTTGTTTTGTTAGACGTTGCGCAATGTTGCTTTCTTTTTATGTGCATTTTTTAGCTCTGTACTTGATTATATGACGTGCGTCGACGGAAGCATTCTCTCTGCTATTTTGCCCCGTAAGCTATCTTACATAGACTTACTGAATTATGCGTTGTACAACGTGGTAGATTCTAAGAGTCTAGGGGGCCATTTCATTCTGTACACAGCCTGTCTTATCCCATTTAACTATCTTAGCCGTTTGGAATATATGGCTATGAGCTGCTTTCGTATACCCCCAACGCTCCTTCGCTTTAAAACGCTACTAACTGCAGCCTTTGTCGTCAAGTTACGCTTTGTCTTCATTATGGATGTGGTTGGGCAGTTTCATCTGCGTATTCTTTATCATTCTGGTCCTTTGCAAATGGCCCCGCATGGTGGTCCACCTTAACGTCATAATTTGATTTTGAATGTACTGTTTTCCGTATAGGTGTTGGTTGGTCATTGCTTACTATCTAAAGATGCTCTCTTGATTGTTTTTAAAGTTCAGGATCCAGATCAATGTTCAGTTCAAACTACATTAGTATTAATTTTCATCGTGTCATCCACTATTATTTAGAAAAATATCTAAAAACTCTCCTTTACTTAAAGACCACATGACACCAAAAACCTTTTTTCTAACTCAACAATTGAGCAATGTATTTTTGTACTGCATCAAGAGGTTCACGCTGTTATAGCACATTTTTTGCCTTCCTTCCTCAAAGTAGAGAGTTTGTGTGTTCTATCCATCTTGTCAGTCAAGAAGCAAGATAATCGTGTTTTAGTAGTCTACTGGGAAAAGTCTATTTTATCTCTCCTCTAGACACTTCTCTTCTGTGCTGTGGCATATTACAAAAGTCAGCTACAGCTTAGAATAAAGAAAAATTCATGTGAAGCCAGAGGTAATATGTATAGATAATCATTTTCCTGTATTTTCAAACACTTCAACAGTCTTAACAAGTTATAAAACAATAAAATTATAAATGCTCTTCTTTGACACAAGTCAGCTACAGCATAGGTGTGTTTAAAATGAAGAAAACTTCATGTGAAGCCAGCGGTGACATGTCTTGACATTCATTTTCATGTGTTTACAAATGGTATTTACTATTACAAACACATTAACATTTTTAACATTTTATAAAATAACAAAAGTATAAAAAAAAGGTTCTACCGGACTGAATACTACTGTGTGTAACAGCTTTTTCTAAAACGTTTTGTATACTTGTGTACAATAGAACCTCGGCAGTGGCAGTCTTGTCAATTGTGTGGCCAAACGCGAGTTTTAGGGTTACAACCCTGGCATTTTGGCTTTCTTTTGTGGCCCATTGTCTTGTGCCATTGCTGGGCTGGGCCTGAACCTCAACTTGCCCTTGTTGTTGTTAGTGGGCCAGTGTACGTTACTATCAACGTTTTATCTTACTAATCTTATTTATGTGCCCAGGACAAACTATCAGAACATACATATCAATTGATGAGTCAAGCTTCCGCTGCTCTCTTCCCTCAAGTGGGCCATGGGTACACTCAGGGAACCCCCTTCAAATTCTCAAATCGCATGGATGTTGTGGGTGTGGTTATACACTGATCTCCACTTGTCTTATCAACTCTACTGGTCTCCCTGGAGTTGACACCACTGACCAGTAGAGGCGGTTGATGATGCTGGAAATCGAAGGTTTCAGTGCCTGGCAGTCTTTCAGCTTCCTCAAATTCAGCAGCTTCATCTTGACACCTGAAAATATTTTTAAAAAAAAATTGATATTGAATGTCTCTAATGAAGTGAACTCAGTACCTTGGGTATCCCCGTGTAAGGCAAGTCCAGAAAATGTTATTCAGACATTGAAACAGCTTGGCTTGTCAGACCCTGGCTTGACATTTATGTATGGCTGTTCAGGAAAGATAATGAATGCACAGATCCTTTCCCCAACACACTAGGATTTTTACAACACCCCCCCCCCCCCACACACACACAAAGCAACAAACCTGTAAAGTATCCAATATTTTCAACATTTATCTCATATGTGAAGCAATAAACATGCAAGAAGAAGTTGTACTTTCCTTTGGCAACATGCCAGATGTCAAAGTAGTGTTTGATGTGGGAATAGTTTTCTCGGACGATCTTGTTGATGCCCATGTGGCGGTCAGTCACCAGTGACCCTACGTCCACGTGCTCCTCCATCTTGTTTAGTGACCGCTGTAGCCCCTTCAGCTCCACATGATAGCTCCCCCCGACTTTGTTGCTCTTAAACAGAAATAGCCAGTGGAGTTACCCTTTGTATCACTGGAAATTGTACCCTGTAGGTCCCGATACACGATAGGGGCCATTGTACTTCCTGGCCAGTTTACGGACGAGACCTTAACCTACTTCCTTGTTCAAAACCATCACAAAATCAAGGCTCACCATGTACCTTTTTAGTAAACAACTCTTTAACTCTAAACAAGCCTTTTTAAAGTGGCTCTCCACTGACTTCAGTGTACAGTTTCTGAAATGCATCATTGCAGGTCCTGATGGAAGACTGGGTGAGAGGGTCCATCGTGGAATGTCACCGTCCACCATGCATCCTTTCCACACAGCAGGAAGTCTGCCAGTCTCTCGCAATGCGCCTGACAAGCCTTGGGGTACTTGTTGATGATTTGTCTTGAGATCAATGTGTCCGTTCTGGCTTTCTGCTGGGCCTTGGCTGCCTTTGACACGATGCTTTGCTGGTATGATGCAGTATCCTTGTCACTGTTGACATTCTCACAGAACGATTGCACCAACATGTTGCCAATGACTTGACCAGGTTCTGTGGAACACCCTGTTGTACGTGTAATACCCCGTAACTGATTGAAAACCCACTCTTCTGATTCTGTGTGTGTGGAACTGAGGGGCTCAGTCCTGAATATTAGTGGGCTATGGCAAGTCAATGTATGTAAGTAGTTGCCGTAAAGAGCTCGAGGTGTGATTTTCCGTGGATTAGGAATGATCTAGCGTAGTCTCACAGCATGGAGGAAGGCTTGATTGTGCAATCAAAGTATCTCGCGTGGGCATCTTTTGTCAGCAGGAAGATAGCTGAGTCGCTGGATTTCCAGGAGAGATGTTATGAGCTCCATGATCTCGGGCGAGGCTTCGTCTTCCAACACAGCAGCCAGAGTTACGAGGGCGACGCGATAGTCGTAACTTCTTTTCATCTCCTTACTGCCCAACGTAGTGTTATAAACTTGGTCAATGAGTTGCTTGATGTTGGGAGGAACATGCAGAGGTAGCTCTTCAAACAGATGTTTGACTTGATTAGACACGTCATGAAGTGGCTCGCATGAGAGGATTTCATACTTTTCCAGGTCACCATGTATTTGGTTGTTAGACAAGAAACATTTGGTCAATGAATTATTGAAATACTCTAACATTGGGGCATTAAATACTGAAAAACAAAAAAAATTAAAACTGCTTGTACAATTCCACAGAAATCCCCTCAAATCCAGGCGATTTTTCATTTGAAAACGAGTTGATAGCATTAAGTAGTTCTTCCTCTGTAATAAGGCCACATGTCTGCTTCTGCTTCTCTGACAATCTTTTATCATAATCTTCGGGGAAAAAGTCTTAGCAGTATGACCTTCTCCCTACTTGCACACAAACATATAGATGCTCCTGAAATATTCAAAAACTTGAAAATAAAATGTCCTGACTTACAAACAAGTAATAGGCCCCTTCCACAACAAATATTCTTGTCTTTGTCTACTTCAAATGGTGCATCTCCTCCACATAGTACATTACGCAAAGGCCTTCAAAGGAAAATGCCTCAAGTCCATGCTTGCAGAAAACTTTAAAATATGGGCTATGTCTTTATTAAATACAAGAAACTTCCAGGAAAGGAGTAATACATGATGCTCGCAAATGCCTACAGACATGCTGTCTATATCATGTTGTCCTGCCATGGTACTGATCCTGCATTAGAGTTGACATAATGCATCAAGGTCAGCCTTTCTCTCTTCCCGGCTTTTGACTCGCGGTTACCTCGAACGGTTTCCAGGCCTGTCCAGTCCACTGTGTCCCACCAGGCACTAATTGGTGTTCGACAGTCTCCTGGTCCATTGCAGCATCCTGCATAGCAGGATACCTCATTCTCATCAAATGTGCATACAACAGAAAGCCAGCACAATAGATTTTACGGTGTCTGGATTTCGACGTAAGGTTGTATGCAGACATCCAAATCGGTTTCCTAGTATACCGAACGCATTTTCTACAACGCGCCTAGCTCGCGAGAATCGGTAGTTGAAGATCCTTTCCTCACGAAGAAGAGCTCTTTTGGAAAATGGTTTCATGAGCCACGTTCTCAGCGGAAAGGCGTCGTCGCCCACGATGAAATACGGCGTGTCTGGATCGCTGATTGCTGCTGCAGGATGCCTGCTACTGCAGCAACAGAACATAGTGGACTACTACTATGTCTTGATCGTCACCTGGCAGAGGTGCAAGGCAAGGAAATCCAATGGAGCCGTCTTCTATCGCCTCTTTCAACTCTGAGCCATTGAATACCTGACAATTTGATGAATACCCTTCAGCTCCAACATCCACCCACAGGAACTTGTAGTCCGCATCCACAAGGGCAAGCAGCACAATGGAATAGAATCCTTTGTAGTTGTAGAAAAAGGCCATTTATGGGACATCTGATGGCAACATGCTTCCCGTACAGGGCACCAAGTGTCTTTGGATTTGCACTGTTTCTTTGGATTGTAGGCTATCGCTGTTTTGGTAGTATCCGTCAAGAACAAACATCTTGTTGTGGACGCGATCAAGCCACAGCAGTGGGTAGTCCATGAACGTATTAAAAGTGGTCTTGATGTGACGATTAACAGATATATCTTCCTTAACTTTCGGGCGCTGTCGTGCAGAGTGCGGTCTCGAATTCGTTGATACTTCTTTACTTTAGACATAATGTCGTTCGTTCCAACATGAAATGCCACCGTATTGAGGATAGATTGCTCCTCAGATAGTTTTCCCAGTGCTATAAGGGTGTCAGGAAGTTAGAGTAGGTGCCCAGATAGGTTTAGGTATGTCTGCGGTTTAGCTCAAGAGATCCGGTTTTAGCTTTCAGGCGTTTGAATCTCCCATTAGTACTACTTGCTTTGAATTAGATCTGGGGCTCCGAGAAAGTAACATAAGATTATATAAAATTATTTAAAACGTATATTTATATAATTGATAACAATGGTCCTTACCGTGAAAGAAAGCATATTCCCGTACTTTAGACACATAACACAGAATAGCATTGTTCAGCTCTTTTGGGGCAAGTCATCGTGGCCATATCTATATTTCATAACAGTGTGCCAAAAGTGGGTAAAAAAACTAAAACATGTCATGTCGACCCGTCCAGCACCCATGTCAGAGTTCTTTTATCTTGCCTTTGTTTTGCATCGGCGCCTTTCTCATACGTATTGAGCAGCTGACATCTTACAAAAGATTGTGACATGACATGCTACTTCACTACTATCAACTCTCCACATACCTGCAATAATCTGGCAGGCTACCACTGCAGTGGTGCTAGTGCATGAGCGGTCATGTTCAAGCAAATATCAACATGGTATAATCTTCTACCAAACATTACGTTCCAATTTGGAGACACACCGCCTATGTTTGATGAACAGACACCATTGTTTGGCTTTTGTACCAACTGAGAACCTGCTCTTTTGGCTTCCGTCCTCTCCAGGGCGTAGAACCTGGTTGCATCTCTTGACACATCATCGGTGACATTGTTGTCGCTGCTACCATTGCAATTTTATCTTCTGACGGATTCGTCATAAAACAGAAAGGAGATAACAAACGCAGTTTGCCTAGAAAGTGGGAAAACAAATGAATATTGTGATATCGTGATAAGAAAAGTGAAGTTTCAGAATACTGATATCCTCTTCTCCAGCAGTCACGGAGAAGGTCATCCTCTGTAAGGAAATACAAATCATAGTTCAGGACAGGCACATTTACATATGTGGTAAATAAACATGGTATACTACGACACATTTGGAATTGATTCTGCTATGGTCACCAACAAAATGAGGCCTCTGTACATATAGGTGGTAACTTTACTCCACCCACAGCTGCATGCCCTCATCACCACTTTGCTCTTATCGGTTGCCGGTTGGGCGGCACTGCGGACCCTTAGTCGTTGCCGTTACATCCGTCCCAATGGGCTCATCTTCCATCCCCACTCTCGCTGAGCCCCGGGGCTGTCTTTTCCCGTGGTGACTTGTAGTAATATGCGGGTGACCACTCCTCGTGGTCTGACCAGTTGGGTTACAGGCCCTTGTCCCTAGTGCATGTCTATCTAAAGATCTTGCAGTAATTTGGCATGAGGTACAGCTCGCCGGTACAGCTGGCCGGAACGAACACTGGCTTGATATGTTGGCCTCCCTCAACTTCGCTAGCAGGCGTACGGTGTGCCTTGAAATCAAAGATGACCAGGCCAGGATGGTCCTTGTCCAGGCCAAGTCGCTCTTGCTGGGCGGCCATGTACGGGGCGGTAACGTTGTCCACATCACCGTTCCATGCTGTCGGCCGTTGACCAGTGGGATGCAGTGTGGAACACATCCCACTCCTCGGGGAAGTTGAAGCAGGCGTACGTCTTGCCCTGGTAGAGGACCTGGGAGGGAGCAGGGTCCCGGACAGGACAGGCTGATGGCCAGCACCACCGTGATCTGGCGCTTGTCTTACAGTCCGATGACCGGAACATGGCAGGCCCCGGCCGGCCTCCTCCAGCGTCCAGTCTCCCACCGGGACGATGTTAACGCCGGTTTGGTCCCATTTTTCCCCCCTTTTTTTCCGTGTCCGCCACGGCACTTTTATTGAGTATAAACATAAGCGGGCATCGATATCATCTAGCTTGTATATAAGTGATTACAGATGCCTAGTAAAAGTAAAAGTATCTCGCTCGATGAGCTGTTACAAATTATTCCATAAATAGTTTCTGGAAAACATAAGGTTGGGACGCTTTTTTTTAGGAGCTTTTCCTGTATATCATTTATTTTCAATAATAAATTGACATCATTTCCAAATGCAGATAGGGAGAATAGATCTCCAAGAACCCTTACCGGAGCAGATACATTATCCCCAGGAGTCCAACATAGCATCTTCCACACAATAGATGTCTAACATTATAAAACCTTCTTGATCAAGGTTTCCAACAACTGTTTTTCACTTAATCCTACATTGTTTTCCATCATTTGTAGCTTTGGTCCAATGACAGCGCTGAGGCGGAATTTATCGGTTTCAACTTTGCCTTTCTCAAGAATAACAGAGATCGGAACACTGCTCCTTTTATACTTTTTTCTGTGCCTCCCTAGTCCAGGACGCTCAATCTTTCATAATATGTTCAACCGAAGTACACAGGGCCGAATGCACGAGGTAAGAAGGGTGGAGGCCCTTCTTAGCCTTCTGACCGCACCCTCTTTCCTCGTGCTTTGCAACCCTTTTGGTCTGTACTACATCTTCTGTGACACACCATGGCTAGCCTGTGCAGTGCATCATCGTCTACACTTCGCAATGCCTTCTCTGTCTTGTTATTTGTAGTGGGCCATCTGGCTCCGAGGAGGGACCGACGTGAACCGTCCACTGTCGCGTCCAGCCACCTGTCTGTATCCAATGGTTCTCGCCGTATTGCACGACGCGTTCGCATACGTTTTCCTCCTTGCCAGTGCTTGAGATCGTCGCCTTGATTACGTCAAACCTTGCCCATGCCTCCTGGGCGTCGCTGCTTCGACCGATAAACTTGAAGACAATAGCTTTTTGTGTCCCTGGCTTCCTCTGGTACCTCTAATGACTTCTCAATTGCTTCGCCCAGGGCCTTCACGATATGGAACCAGCAGAGCAGCACAGGCATATCCATCCCGTCCAGGGCCAGCCTGGAGGACCCGTGTGACACATGCCCGTGTGACACATGCCCGTGTGACACATGCCCGTGTGACACATGCCCGTGTGACACATGCCCGTGTGACACATGCCCGTGTGACACATGCCCGTGAGACACATGCCCGTGAGACACATGCCCGTGAGACACATGCCCGTGTGACACATGCCCGTGTGACACATGCCCGTGTGACACATGCCCGTGTGACACATGCCCGTGTGACACATGCCCGTGTGACACATGCCCGTGTGACACATGCCCGTGTGACACATGCCCGTGTGACACATGCCCGTGTGACACATGCCCGTGTGACACATGCCCGTGTGACACATGCCCGTGTGACACATGCCCGTGTGACACATGCCCGTGTGACACCTGTTACTGTTTGAAAGTAAATGATCATGCACGACAAAATTACTAACAGTTAGTTTCTCCAGTCTGTCTTCACTGTAATCATAATAGAAAACACCTGCTCACATTCATCCGTGTTCATAGGGAAAGTCAACAGGAGACGAATGATAGGTTACAGCCGCTATCACATCCACGCCATGGTGTCTCTGTATAATTATGCCCAAAAATTACAAAGGCACACGAATAAAGAACACAGAGCACCTGTTACTGTTTAAAAGTAAATGATTATGCACGAAAAATTACTAAGCCGGCGTGTGACACTTTTAAATTATAAAATGATATAATATGCTACCAGTCGAGGACACCGAATCTTACCTTATTTATTTATTTATTTATTTTATTTGTTTATTTATTCATTCGCACATACATATTAAAAACAAAATTTGCAAAACATAATATACCAGAAACAAATAAACATGCAGGGGTAGAGAAAAAGCCATAAAGGCTTGTTCGGGATCTTTCCCCATGTAAACTTACATCGTACATATTCTTACATCGTAAATGAAACAAAATCATGAATCAATTAAACAAGGAAATCAGCAAAAACAGTCATATAAACAAAATGATCAGGTGTAACATAAGTAAAGAAACAATACGTAAACCAAACAAAATCAATGGGTATGGCTAATCAAATTGATAAATAAATCAATCAGTTGTAGAACGATTCTCATTGCTGTTCTGGCTTGACATCAGCTTGTCGCTCATCACCCTCGGGTGTAAGAGTGAGGATGAGGATGTCGTCTAGGCGTCGTGATGTAGAAGCATTGTCTGCTGCATCCATGAGGAGAAAATGGCAGCGTCTTCCTCCCTTGCTAACGTAACCAGTTTCCCCTTTATTTTATCTATACCCCTCTGGTGGCCCAAGGGGGGGGGGGCAGACGTTGTCACTGGTATTCTGTCGTTCTTTAGGTCGACTATCTCCCTTCGTAGAGACATGATGAGCTCGGCCTGTACTTTTACTGCATCGATGGAGCAGGCCCGGATGAGTTTTATCTCTTGTCTCATGACCTGTAACTCCTGCAGACACACGGTGATGTCGACATGTTCAAAGTCTACAGCAGGAATACGGAGGGTCGCGGAGGCAAAGGTGGGTAGCGTCGACAGGCTGGTGGAGTGTAAAACACGCAATATGTCCGACATGTTAGTGATAGATTTGTTGGCACCTTGTCGTTTCTTGAAACTCTCGTTAGGCTGACAGGTATCATACACCAACTTCTTTGCCACGTCAATCTCGCCCTCTGTGTAGGAGTCAGGACACAATTTCGAGATAATGTCCGTAGGAATCCTGTCCATTTTGTTCACAATGAAACACAGCAGGTCATTAATCAATATTCGCTGCGATTGGCCCCGGTTATTTTGGTTCTCCTAGTCCGGGGAGAGACGTTTCTCCGAACAGCACTGACACAGATAAGATCACCCTGACAGAGCTGAGCTCCCGATAGTTCACGATAGTCCTCGCAGAACGGCATCTTTGAGAGGTGGGGGGAGGGGGCTTTATTAGCGTCTCCCTAGGTCTTCCCAGTCCTCGTAGTGTGTCACACGGCAACAGAATACGACACTACTCACACATGGGAGTAGGCTTTAGAGAATCTTGCAGTCGTGCAATATTCCCAAACGGACAAACACATGCAAGGAAATGACTTTGAGCTGAGGAAAACACAGGATTCCCACAGACCGGCAAGGCTACACCACCATCTTGGAAACCGCCATGATCATGGAAATAAAATGGGGTCCTAGCAAAGCAGCTACAATATGCACTTATACGGATCCTGCCTGATGTCTTCTCCACACCAGTATGGTGGATGTTTGTGATGGCCTGCGACGGCATGTATGTTGCTTTCAGGAAGCATATGTCGCTGTCAGGGCCGATAGGATGGTAGTGAACTTCATTGATCCAGTTGCTCTCAAAATGCGCTTTCCCCTCTATATAATCATTGAGGAGACCGTCGCTCTGTGTGGCGTGCGTCAGATTCTTTATACACTGGTCAACATGGCAGCAGTACATACACTAAGAAGGCTATGGACTGCTGAATTGTATTGACCGTACATTTACATATAAAAAAAAATAAGTGAAGTACTATACAGGCACAAACAGAACATACAGATTCACTACACCAACAATATACAACTAAGTCTGCAGTTGACTGTAACAGTTATAGAGTTTGATTGTCCTCGGGCTGCTGTTTCTTGGTTCACTAACGCACTGGGCTTCACAGAGCAGCCATTTGGCAGTGTCATTGTAAATGTGGAGTTCGTTTGGTTTGTCTGGTGACACTATGATGTCTGGTGCCTCATCTTCTATTATAGCAAGATACTCTGCCTTTTTGTCATGCAGTTAATATTACTATAAACAACCTTAAAATTGTGTGTATTTGCTTGTTCCCTGTTCTATATTTATATATTGAATATACTATATTCAACATTTAAACATGTGAAAAGTTATGGAGAATGACAAAATCTGACAGCGACTGTTCTGGTCGGACACACACTGTTTGTTTGTTTTTTTCCCTAGAAGACGTTTGAATGCTTCTTCATACCCTCCTGGTCATGTGGTGACATTAAGCCGGTTGTTCTGTTGAACTTTTCGCATGATTTGGGCTTCAATGTTTCTGTTATGTTGATATTTGCCCAACATACCATTATACCGTTCGAGCAAAAACACCAAAAAGGCCCACAGTCTTTTATGCATTCTATACATGCAAAAGTGCAAAATGCATATTTGGTGTACAGTGCTGCGGCCCACACACTGTTTCAAACACGGCTAAAAACCATTGGCTTTGCAGATGATTGTCCGCCTTACATAAGTCGTCGTGCGAGATAACTCGCAAACATATACAGCAGACGACAAGCCTGGACAAACACCACATGTTGTATTGACGACTTTCTATCAGCCCTTTCAAACAGAACCAGGAATACATGCATGTCCAGTTTTCCGCCAAATCCAGAGGCGATTTTACGCGGAATTCTGCCATCTATGCTTTGAATCATATCAAAATTCTTCTTGTTGACAATACCCAATTCTGTCTATACCTTGAGTAAGTGTTCGGGTTTGCCCAGTAAAAGATTGTGCATAGGATCTGCCACACTGTTGTGTTAAATATTTGAGTGTAGCATAATTATGGAAAGAGCTGTTTATGGCTGTAACATAACGCGCGTGTGCGTTGTATGTGTGTGTGTGTGTGTGTGTAAAAGTTGGACCGCACCTTTTCCCCCTGTATTCTTTCGAATATAGTATTGTCTTTGGCCCTGGTATCTCTTTGGAAAGAGTCAGCCTTCACAGTGTAGCCCTCTACGCAAATTTTCCCTACATCGCGCAGCCATTTCGAGGTGATATTTCAGATAGATGCTTGGATAGTTACACACTTGTCTTCTTTTGTGTTACGACAGTAGAAACAGTTTTTAAAAGAACAGTAACTTTCCTGTTGTTTATTATTATACAAAAAATGATAACGATTCGACACACATTAATGCATGACTTATGAATCTGTAAGCCTGGTAACATGCAACAAGCTAACTCTACTCTGTATACGTAACATTTCCCAACTTTTGGCACATAATTAATGCATAAATAATGAATCAGTAAACCTGGTAGCAACAAGCTAAATCTACTCTGTAACATTTCCCAACTTTGTTTTTTCTGTGGAAAAAAACAGAAGCTATGTGGCTGAGGGCATATAAGGATAGAAACTACACCCATATAGGTGTTCATTGGCCAAACAAGCCAATTAAATGTCTTGGGGTCCATTTTTCCTATGACAAAGAAATGTGAAGAACTTGATTTTGATGAAAAGCTAAAGAAAATGAGAAACCTACTAAACAATTTGGTCAGGAAGGTAGATGGCTGACTCCACCACATACAATGGTAACAAGCTACAAATGTATGTCTGGCAGCTTTCAACCATCCATTGTTGCTTTCTACAGCAACTTTCACAATTTGAGACATACCATGTATCAGCTGGACGTAAGAAGTGTAGACATCCTCATTCTCCAAATCATACCAATTGGCCACGATGTTGAGGATCATCTGCTGGACATCCTTCTTCCTCTTGAGGGTTGAGGGTAGGGACAGTTTTATGGTACCATAGCCTCTCTTGAGTGCCATAACTACAGAACAACAAAAAACGCCAACTGTCATTCGGGGCAGTAACTCGACTTAAATAAAAACAAAAACAAAATTATCTGGACGAACTTTTCATTTACTCACACTCATTCCCTTGAGCATCTAAAATATTATAAGTATTAGTCAAACTCAAAGAGTCAACATGAAATTGGAGATTTTAGACTTCTAGGAAGTGCTTTTGGCTATCCGTGAATAAATTGGACCTGTATTGTATGATCATTGGGAAATACCCGATTGAATTACATCATAGAATTAATTGTTACTAATACCATTGTTTGGCATATCTTACTCTGATGCTACACCATACTTTATGTTTCATACTATGATTACAGTACTGGCGACCTCATTTTACAACCTACCAGTCAGGGCATACTGGGTCACATCCCTGTCAATCAACTGAAACGCAATCTCCGCCCCACACATCCAATCCTTGTTGTTGAGGACGAGATACATGTACATACAAATTCTGCCTATTATATATTTATATATATATATATATAATAGGCAGAATTAGGTATAATAATAGGTAAAATATATATATACCAGAGCCACCCAAAACAATACTTCCGCCCCAGAAGTAATACGTGCATTCTGACGTAACTTTATCCGTACCTTGTCCCGTGCGTGCACGTTTGCGCCGTTTTCTATCAGAATATCCACCGCTTCCAGGTCAGCCTCGTAATCCATTACGGAACGAAATCGTGACAAAAATCATCACTTACGGACCCGATCTGGCACTCACAACAAGCTTATATTAGTGACAGGATTTAACACATCCATCAGATCCGTAGTGTATTGTTTTTATTTTTTGGAGGAGGGGCTTCCGGTATATTGTCCACTTTTTTTTCCTTTGTGAAGGTGCCAATGAAAACTTTGCTGACTATCTCAGTCTTCTCAGTGTCAGTCGCCGCCACAATTGACCCATCATGTAGTTCTGGTATTTTCTAAAAATCTATTATAACATTTAATAACAATACATAATAGCAACAAACTCAAGCTACATTACTTATTTTAATATATCAGTTCTGGTATTCTTTCATTTGTTTTAATAATACATGTTGCTGTTGTCTCTGTTATGCCTGCGTCACATTGTCGACGAGCTTCGGCCGTATGTGTTGATCGCCGAAAGGTCGCCCGATTTTAGATCGACCGAGGATCGCGCGTATTCTTGGCTTAGAAATCGTCCCCGTCACATGGAGCGAGGCTCGGGCGATCGCTTGGGAATATATATATATACATCTATGATCTCAAAAATCGGGCGACTAGTCGCTGATATTAAGAATACGTTTCACGTGTCAGCGAGCTTCGGCCGACTCCTAAAAATGTGGAACCTTCTATCCTGCTTTAAATCATATTAAAATCCGTCTTGTTGATAGCACCCAACTTTGTCCATACCTTTAGTAAGTGTTTGGATGTAACCCAGTAAAAGATTGTACATAGGATAGGAGTGCAGGATAACTCGGTAAAATACCCTAAATATCGCTATAACAACAAAGGTTCGCTATCTTCATTTTTAAAATGCTAACAAATTGCAACAAAACACTTGCTATGGATTAGTTCTCTTTGTCGCATAGTGGCCACATATTTCTGCATTTTAACTTCTGTTTTATATTGCGGCCGCACGTATCAATAGCGGTTTCACACTGCCGCCAGCTTTTCTTCTGCTGCAGCTCAGCCTTCGGCCTGTGTTCAAATACATGCTGCTTGATGCCACTAAGAAGGGCTGGGTTTAGCTGTTTTTTTTACCTCTGGTACCTCTTCGTTCCTTCGCCTAACTGACTTTCCAGAACAGTTGCTGACCGCCAGGGTCTCCTTGCTGAACACGACCCGCGTTAGCTTTACAGCCACATGTCTGTCATTGTGGCTGATTCCGCCTTCTTCTCCAGCATCAAATGTGAGGTCAGAAGTCCCGTCTCTCCACTCAGATCGGTGTAGGTTCCATTGTTAGTTGCATTTAATTTTTGCAAGCTTCGAGATGGTATTGAGGGACATAGATGATAATACAGAATTGGATGTAGTTTCCCTTTTCTGTACTATCGGAAAATGAGTTACGAGGTAAGACTTGGGAAAGGTTGGGAGGGAAAGAACTGTTAGTTGAAGTAGGGCGAGTGTGACTTGCGGGTGAGGTGTTCTGTCTGTCAATCAGAGTTTGTGTGTTTCTCATGATCTGATGCAGAATGTGATTTTGATTTGTCAGCATTTGTTTCGCGTGTTGGACCTCTTCAGCAAGTTTGTCAATCCTCCTGTGTATGTGTCATATGGTGTGTTCGTCTGTCTGCTTTGGTGTGGAACGTGCAAAAATGTGTGCGTCCTCCAAGATGGCATCGGCATCAACATCGCTAAGTAGATATTCCAGAGTCTTTCCTGCCAGGAGTCCAGTGCCCTCAAGAGAAGACGTAGATATAAGGTGGCTCATTCTTCTGTTTGACGGTGTATGTGTAGCCATTGCTACTGATGAGTATTGTACAAGGGTAAGAAGGCCTCCCTGCCCAGGTATTTGAATGTGTGTCTGCCTGATCTCCCAGAGGGTCTTGTTGGCCTTGTTCACTTGAACTTGAGTGTGTCTGCTGAAGATCAGGTTGCTGTTGATAGTCACTCCTAGGTCTTTCTCCTCGTGTGTACTTTGCAGCGTGTGTAGCGATTAATCCTCTTTTGTTATTGTATACTAATGCGTGGGGTTTCTTCTTCCCAGATGCATTGCCTTGTATTTGTTAGGATGAAACTTCATCTGCACTCTGGCTGATCAGCTCTGTAGCGTGTTTAGATCCACTGGTAGAAGTGGAATGCAATCACTGTCACACCCTCGGGTAATTGCGTAAATCTTTGTGTCATCAGCGAAGAGAGAAACAAAGTTGTGGAGTTCATCTGGTATGTCACTGACAAACATCGGAAAGAGGAGCGGACATACCATCGATCCCTGGGGTTATTGTTTTTTGTTTGTTTAAAAATTAATAATAATACTGGTTTATTGTTGCTTTCATACATGTTACATTTCGCAGGGCACGAGCCCTGAATTGATTGCAACCACAGAACGTGCCACATGGTAAAATATCCTTATCTAAAATAACAAAGTGGTCTCTAGTCTATCTATGGTACGGTACCTTCAAAGATAACTTTAAATTTCTATTTGTACGTTACGTACATATACAATGGTTAAGATGCTTAATGTTTTGTGCCGCGTTTATTGGCACGCTATTTGTAGTGTCTCTCTGTCTTTGCAAGCTTTCCTTGCCAATCTAAAAGCCTATACATCCAACCATTTTTTGTTCTATTTTAAAACTCCTCGTGCCCACGAGTGGACTGCAGTCATTTCCATAATAACGGCCTGGAGAGTACCCTGAGTGGTCTGAAACTTATTTGCAGGTCCTTTTTTTCTGATTTGGCTTCTTGAATCAGCTGTGTTATTATGCATGAATGTGTGTTCCAAGCATCCTCCATACCCCGGAACCCCACTTTTTTTTTTATTTACAAAAAATAAACATAATATAAACATAAGGTGAACCATCCAAAACTTAACAGCTCAATAACGACACAAAAGTAATATTACTAAAATGAAAACATGAATCAAAAGATATTAAATCATTATGTACAATTAGATCCCCATTTTCCTGTGTTTATCAATCTCCCCCTTTCTGGTTGCAATAAGACTTTCAAGTTTTTCGAAGAAATTAACACATTTGATAAAAGTTTGTAAATTTACTCTTTTAGATTCTCTGTATGTTCTCGTACCGTCTCAGGTGCAGGTGCTCCCTTCTATCATTCCCCCAACTTCATCCACAGAGCATCATTTTCTCTTTATATGCCTCTGTAGTTCTTACATAATTTATTGTAGATGGCTTCATGCTCCTTCATGCTGTAATTCTTGGTCCTCTGTCAAGACCATGACTGAAAGCTTCGACATGGCAGCCTTAGAAGTGTCACCGTTCCAAATTCTTTGGGCAGACCCGGGGCATTTTCCACCCTCCATGCTTGTCTTTATCGAGGGCTGCCTTGTCCCAGAACAGTTACTGCTTATAAACTCATCTTTCGTGAACACATGTTTTGCCAGTTTCAAAGCAAACTGTACGTTTGGGAGCGCAACTGTGTCTACGTCCCGGACGCTATGCTAGTAAGATGTAGAAATGTTTCTGAGTAGAAACATGTAACTGCGCTGTTTTATGTAGTAGCGCCCTCTACGTGAAGCTTTTCATACTTGGACACTACTCATTAGATTTTCTCCGTGGCGTTTTAAGTCTCTACTTATTACAAAAGTCGTCTAACTTATTGTTAAAAGTTGTCTAACTTATCATCCATGTAGACCAATGAGTGCCAACACCTCCCCCACCCATTCCAGCGGATCAAGTGCCTCCACAGGACCCCTCCCAACTTATTGGGACCCCCTTCCCAACGCATTGTAATCCTTTGTCGGATTCAGAAAATATAACAATATCATCAGCATACAACAGACACGACACAAATAGATACTGTAGTGATGGTGGTGAACAATCATCATTGTCGAGCACATTCACAAGGTCATTGATGAACAAATTAAATAGAATAATCGTGTGTTAAAGGCACCCTGCACAGCCTGGAACGCCACCTTTTTGAATGGAATGTCTATGTAATCATTGTCCATCATGTAACCCAGGAGCCTTCTGGCTAGAATAGCAAAGAATATCTTGTTTTCCACTGACAGGAGGGACAACCCTAGCTGTCTAACGCCCTTTTTCGTCACAAAAAGGTAAAGTTAAACCGGAGAGGGTTTTGACGCAGGTCTGTGGTTTTGAATACATACATTTTACAAGTTTATAAAAATTACACCCAACCCCTGATGCGGGGACGATAGGTGTTCATGTTGGTTCTGTGTCGGCGCGGACTACTGTGGTTGGGTTTTGTGGGACGTGGCTGCTGCGACGATGAGGATGTGCCGTGAAGTGCATCTTGACAGAGCTATTGGGAAGGCGTCGCCCATGGCGTCACACCAGGCGCCGTCCAGCAACAAGTTTTCTAGCTGGATTATGGGGTCCGTGTCCTCGGAAATCATGAAAGAAAGGTAATCGTCTAAATGTTTGACCATATACCGTAGGAGTGAACTTCGGAGTCCCTGGTGGGTGATGTGGTTTGAGGGTTCTCCGGTTGACAACGCGTGTGGGACTGCTCTAAATAAGCAGTCGCCGGCGCCGTCTTTTTCAACATCCACCATATAATCTTGGACAGCATGTGGTCTACGCGTTTCTCCAACGTACGAAACGGAAATACTCATCACATTTTTTTTGCATTTAACAGAGTATTGATACTTTTCATTTGTGAATTTGAAAGTAAACCAGTTACAAGTTACTTGGTTACAAGTTGTCTGCGGTCTTTTCCACAATAAAGTCTGTGACAGTGCCCTTAAATGGGGTTGTATGTACTTGTATGTCCATGTATGTACTTATATGTAAACGTAACACGTGGGCCCAAAAACCTAAACCAGTAAAGAAGAATATCTGCGGTCCTCCTGCAGCTGCCCCTTGTTGCGAAGCTGGCTGTTGCCCGCCTTGCAGCTGTAGTAAGTTGCCGCTCCCGATCCGACAAAAAATGTTCAGTCGATGAATATGTGTATATTTGTTCTGTATCGTCTAACTGCAATCAAAATTGGGCCTTTGGCCGAACTTTGTACAAGGTGAAAATATAACGAAAACAATAACATCGACATTCACGCACCAAAAAGTAAAATTATCATCATAACTTACATTGTCGCGTTCCAAGCTCGATAAAGTTCAGAAAGTGTTCAAAGCAGTCATAGCGGGACGTCCCCCAATCTCCACAAAGAAATCAGAGGAATCACGCGATCAAAACAAACCTGTGAGCCGGCCGGCAAAATCAGATGTCCCGCTTCACTCGTGTGACAGTCACGTTAGATCACGTGACAAATCTCCGGGCCTGCCTGTTGAGTCTTTGGTAAGAAAGAACATGCAACATTGTGTAAAATCATCCTGGTTCAGATGTGCAGTATGTTGTTCAGGCAGTTACATTTGCCACCTCAAGTTAGGCTGGCTTAAAGAAAAATACCAATACAAAAAGAGAGTCAGATAAAACGTATTAAAAAAACATGCCAAAAATAAGCCGAAGTCTAGACCCCTGCTTGGAGAGTAGTGCTTTTAACTTAGTATCTTTACACTTTCTTGAAGAAGTCCTCCAATGTGGTTTGCCTAAACTCTGTTCTTCTCTTTTTCCACAAAGCCAGTCTACGAAAATGTCCGAGTTCATGCACAAGAGTCAAAATTCTTTTCTCAGTAAATAAAGTCTACCCTATTACATGATGCAGGAATATCCATGAAGTATAAAATACACTACCGTTGTTACAAAGTGATTCTAATCCTAGACTATTTTAATATTTCATTGTAGCAGACATTTCATGCTTTAGAGCCAAAATATTCCAACTCCGATATAATCGTCATGACTAACATTCCTCCTCGCCAAACACAAACTTCTCTTCTAGTTATGGCTATATATCCAGTGAACCATCCCTTACACAATAATTCAAATGATAACAGATCATTGATCATAACAATAATCGTAAGAAATAATTAAATCACAACAAATCATTGATCATAATAATCAGCATAATAATAATCTAAATCATAAATTATTGATAAATAATCATAACAATCATTTAAATCATTACAAATCATTAATCATACTAATCATAATTTAAGTCATAACCAATCATTGAACATAAGAATAATCACAACAATAATTCCAATCATCACAAATCATTGATATATTAAACCATAACAAATCGTTGATCATAATAATCACGATAATTCAAATCATGGCAAATCCTTGATCATTTCAATAATCATAATTTAAGTCATAACCAATCATTGATCATAACAATAATCATAACAATAATCATAACAATAATTCAAATCATAAAAAATCATTATTCATAGCAATAATCATAAGCATAGCGTTAATAATGAAAGAAAGATACTCAAGAACATAAGGTGCCCCATTTACCACGATGCTTTTGCAGATTTCCCCTTCTTGTAGGTATGAAATATTCTACCGTATGAAAGAAGTTTACGTAATTAAGAAAAGATTCAAAAGTAACATGGTTGGCCTTTTCTGCTAATATGAATACATCTTTCAGCTAATAAAATTACAAGGTTACCTATGACAGAGGCTTCTGAATTTAAGTTACCGAAGATAACATTAAAGGAATTGATGAAATCAAATTTTAATTTTGTCCCAGAAAGAAACTAAGTGCGGACACTCCCAAAAGACATGCTGGTAGGTTTCTTCTTCCTCATGGCAAAATGAACATAATGGACTGTCTATACATTTCCATATATATGTCACAGGGCAGACTGGAATCCAGGACAATCTAAGATTGTCCTAGGACAAACTGGAATTCCAGTCTGCCCTAGGGCAGACTGGAATTCTAGTCTCTCCTAGGACAATCTTAGATTCTCCTAGGACAGACTGGAATTCTAGTCTGCCCTAAGGCAGATTGGAATTCTACTAGGAATTATATTTGAATTCCAGTTTGTCCTAGGGGAATCTGGAATTGTCCTAGGAGAGACTAGAATTCCAGTCTGCCCTAGGACAAATGGGAATTCTATCACGCAACAAGCAATAATGTATTGTTAAATCATTTAAGAAGCATACTATTAGGTAAAACCTAGTAGGCGGAGTACATTGTACATTTATCATTACTATTCAAGGTGAATTACAATGGATAAAATGTGCTGGTTAACCTCTGACCCCCCCCCCCCCCCAGGCCGGGATATACTAGTACCACTTGGCCTCGGGGGTGCTAGTTGATTTACATCAGTTATGTTATTTACATCAGTTATGTTACACACGGCCATTGTTACATTGTTACCTATGCTGAAATTGATTTAAATGTTAGTTGTGAAGATTCAGTATATTTTGATCAAGGAACGTCCGTGTTTTTATGTAATTTGAATTTGCCCTAGTAGATTAGAGATTGTCCTAAAATATGAAGTAATTCACCTAGAAGTATAAGTAATGATAAATGTAGGATTTACCTATGCTGAAATTACGGATACATGTATACTGTAATTGACTGAAATTTTAGTTCTGAAATGATTCAGTCTATTCATCAATACATTAATTGCTTGTAGCGTGATAGAATTCCCATTTGTCCTAGGGCAGACTGGAATTCTAGTCTCTCCTAGGACAATTCCAGATTCCCCTAGGACGGACTGGAATTCAAATATAATTCCTAGTAGAATTCCAGTCTGCCCTAGGGCAGACTAGAATTCCAGTCTGTCCTAGGGCAGGCTAGAATTCCAATCTGTCCTAGGAGAATCCGGAATTGTCCTAGGAGAGACTAGAATTCCAGTCTGCCCTAGGGCAGACTAGAATTCCAGTTTGTCCTAGGACAATCTTAGATTGTCCTGGATTCCAGTCTGCCCTGTGACATATACAATAACCTGTTTGTTGGTAAAAATCTATGGACAATTTTATATTGAAAAAATCTTGTTGTCGGGTCAATTGTGCAATGTATAATAGAAGTATAGACTTGTCTCCAGGGGATTGGGGTGTCACAAAGGTAAAGCCATGACAACTGAACATTATGTGAAATATCTATCAAGTTATAAGACTTTAAAAAGAACTTATACATACTTTTTTAATCTTAATATTTCTAAGTCAGGTATTATCATATTGAGTTGGAATACAAGTGAGAATGGTGGAAGAACCGAGCAAAGTAGATTTCCATTTGGGGGGAATTGCAGTATATAACTGCAAGTACTGAAAGTGACTACAAACATTATCATAATTAATACAAAATTGATTATATGACATTATAAAGGAACCATCTGAATTTAAAACATCATTTACAAATAGAATTCGTCTATTCAAAAAAAGCATTTGAAAGGAAGGGTTTTCCACCAATAAGGATATTGGAATTCATACATAATAGCTGTTGTCTAATCTCAGCTGGGGTTGTGGGGGCCTTCTGTTGATATTTACACCATGCATATACAATATCATATAAAAAGGGGTTTAGTCTCAGGTGCTCTAAGCTATCCATCTGAAGAAAAGGAAATAATGTAAATCCAACAGAAACATATGCATTTAATGACCAGGAGGTAAACCAATCAGGGTTAAAATATAATTTGGGCATCCATGAAGCTTTAAAAGCATATAAACTAATCAAATTCAAACCACCATTTTCAATTGAGTTATAAATTGTTTTTCTGCTTACCCTTTCTGGCCCCCCATTCCAAATAAAGGAAAATATTTTTCTCTCATAAGTTAAAAAAGAAGATTTACTAGGGGTGGGGAGCACCTGGAAAAGATTAGTGAATTGGGTTTTGGCTAGTTTATGTAAAGGTGCTGCAATCGTTGAGACGTTCTTTACAAACTTTCTGTAGTAGGAGCAGAATCCTAACAATGACCGAAGCTCGGTTCTTGTACCTGGGACGGGCCAATTTTTTGTCTTGTTCAAGTCCTTGTCTCTTTCCACACAGCCAGTCTACGAAAATGTCCGAGGTCACCAATACTTTCTTATTGTTGGTGTACGTCACCGGCGCGGCAGTGACGCAGCTTTCACATTCTTGAAGCATCTGGGCGAGATTTACCAATGACAAGTGGCTTTTTCCTTGTCCCCGACCATGTTGGAACACAGCATAACCGTGAGTCTCTCCTTCGACTGTTTCCCCTTGCTACACTGCTCACCTTTCACACACAGCGTTTTCGTCGATGTGGCTCGGTAGAACAGTCCGGACTCGTCCATATTGTGGCCGTCTTTTTTTTTCAATTCAATTCAATTTATTGAGAAAATCAGCCTCGCAGCTTGTGCAGCTGAATGGCACTGACTTTTACACACTTACAGGTACTAAATAACACTACCCTAAACAAAAAAAGCATCAGACAAACAAGGGCATAAAGCAACCACGATTAACGCAACAAGAAAGAAAAGTCCTCATTAGGTCTTCACGCAACAGACTTGTTATACAGGCGTATGGCCTGGTGTAGAAAAGAGTTTTTGAGTCTCTGTGTGCGGGCGGCTGGCACTGTGATGGCTGTGGCATTTCTCAGGGTTCGCCCTGTGGCCCTGGTCCTTGCTGGTGGAACGAGGTCGTGGAGGGGATGATCCTCCTCCAGCATGTTCTTGAGCAGTTTCACAGCAGCCAACTCACGCCTTTCCTTCAGAGTCGGCAGAACAGGCACTTCCCGTCTTCCCCCCATCGATACAATACGGAGTGCCCTCCGCTGCACTCTTTCAATCAGCCTTTCCTGCTCTCTAGTACAACCCACAAGTAGCACATGCCCGTATTCTAACACAGGCCTGATCAGCGTGATGTAAACCTGGATCAGGTCCGCAACACTGGTACCTTGTTTTGTAAGGAGTCTTAAGTAGTGGAGCCTGCGGGAGGCCTTCGTTACCATTGAGTTCACCTGGTCGTTGAAAGACAAGTTCTTGTCCAGTGCGAATCCCAAGCCCTTGGCGACATCTACGCATGGCACTAGTTGTCCCCCTAAACTCAGACTTGGTGGGACAGGAACTGATCTGTTGAAACAAATCTGTAACAGCTGGCTCTTACTCCCATTCAGAGTCATCCTGTTGTCAGTCGCCCACACGTCGAGCTGGGCCGTTTCTTCCTCCATGGTCTTGTCACTGTCAGCCACAGCCACTAGGAGGGTTCGCGACAGGCTGACATCGTCGGCATAGCCGACATTCAGAGTACTCTTGTGCACCGGAGACCGTGTACTCATAAAGAGCAAGAATAAGTAGGGCGAAAGAACGCCTCCCTGCGGGACCCCTGATGTTAATGTGCACCAGGTGCTAAACTCGCCTTGGGTCATTACTCTCTGCTGTCTGTGCTCGAGGAAGTTATGTATCCATGCCACCATGTATGGACTCACTTTCAGGTTGGTAACGCACATCATGAGCAAGGCATGGTCCACCCGGTCAAAGGCCTTGCTCATATCTGCGAAAAGTGTCCTAACGAGAGTCGGCTTTTTTGAGTCGAGTGCGGATGTCCAGGTTTGCACCATACGCACCAGCGCTATTGTAGTCGATGACCCCTTCATATAGGCATACTGGTCTCTGATGACGGCGGTCAGTGACGGGAGTAGTATCTTCAGGACACACCTCTCTAGTAGTGACACACCTCTCACACCTCCCTTTGTGGGGCATAGCCGCGGATGAGCTCCAGGATCTTCTGTTTCTAATGTTCCACTACTGTCATGTCTACACATCCACTCTCCCCCACCATTACTAATTCTATTAGTATTTTTAAGAGTTTATTTATAAATCAAAAGAAAATACATGTACATATGTAGTGAAGCTTCAATTACAACAAAACGTACAGAATATAATAACAATGCTGGTAACGAAGGAGTCAACAACATAAAGTACCCCATTTACCACAATGCTTTTGCAGTTTTCCCCTCCTCATAGCTATAGAATATTCTACTTTGTGGAAGACGTTTACATCATTAAGAAAGACGTTCTATTAGTATCTTTAGAAAGCTCAATTCTGTACTGTCTCGACTCCTTCTGAATATTATCAAAGGGGTGATCATAGGTTGGGTAACAGACATGACGTGCAAACATCCCTCTTGCACAGATTTACATTACTCGATTTATCCGGAAGTCAGAAATACCTCACCGCCTCATGAAGCCCTCCACCCATGTCCAGATCCTGAGCGCATCGTAACAGTAATATATAAAGCATGGGAAACAGTTTCAGTCATATGGCAGTTCCGGCGTTGACAAATACTGGACGGTGCGGTGGCTGTAGCGGCGGGAGCTGTCTCTACCCCCGGGGAAGGTGCTGAGACTGGAGTGGACTCACCAAGCATGTGTCCTTTCCCAAAGCGCTGGTAGCACCGCCGGATCGTACCTCTTAGGAATGATGTCCAGCTTTGTTGCCTCTTCTGTTCAGGTGTACGAGGGTCCACCGAAAGGACATATAGCACGTTCTCGTCCCAGAACCGCCATCTGCTCTCCTCTTTCCCCACTGCGCTTCCCGCTTTGTGGTAAGCCGTATCGACATCCGAACAAGACTGCGCAAAGTCTCGATTGGCATTGAATCTAGTCCATAAGGTTCTTTACGAAGATCCACCAGTAATGGATCTTCTCCGTCTGCCACAGCTTCCATCCCGTCGACTTGGTCTTATCCCCCTGCCAGCTTCTTGGATTGGAAGCACTCGATGATGGCGGGAAGGTGCTCCGACACCGCCTGTTTCAGGTGTGTCGTCCCCCAGTGGACGAACCGTGGCTGCAGCGTGGACTTATCCTTCACACACGCTATGATAACGATATCATTCATTGCGTCCCTCTGCGAACGCCGTGGCCCTGGCCTCTAGGGAAGTCCACTTACGGATGTTCCGCACTGTCACGTGTTCCGTCATCTTGTTGTACTCGATTTGGTACTAGTACTGGAAGTTGTCACTCTGGTATCCCATCTTATATCCCAGATCACAAAAGACTCTTTAATCTAATCCCTTTTATCATGATAATACTTACAATGGCCATGTTTTTGAAAGAAAGCACCTGTAGAAGCTCAGGTGCTAATTCACAAGCGACCCTATGGAACATTATTGATCTCACCGCTGGAGCCACGCGGTCCATTGTCTTACTTAAGATCACAGTCGCACGTAGAGGTGTGAAGAAAACACGAATAAGTATAGTCGCACACTTTTCTTATTCATGTTTTCTTTACACCTCAGTTTCGTAAATTTACAAAAGTATTAACACACGAAAAGTGAACAAAATTAAAAGTAGAAATCACACTCATTTAATTCCCCTTTAGTCTATTACCAAATCATTGCCATGGTGAACACTGCAAAGTGGTATTGCTTTCCAGGACTTTGCAGACGGCAGTGACGTTGACTTTTCCCGGTAATCTATGGGCTCGTCCAGACTTTCCTCCTGGAGCCATTCGCGATAGGCTTTGACATGAGGACAGTTTCGGGTGCCATAGTCGCAAGTGGGGCAGTGAAGATATCGCTGACATGCTGCTGTCCCAACAAGCGCTCTAATGTAATCACAGGACACCATTGCTAGAAGTGGGTCCGCTCTAATGAAGGACACAGGGTTATCTTCATCCTCGACGTCGTCTTCTCCACTACTGTTCTGTTCGAGCTCTGTCACATTCTCATGGTCGAATAAACTAATCAGGCGGCAGAGAATGCAGTAACTTGAGAGCCTCTTCTCTACACACAAACTCATCGAAAACTTCTGTCACAATTTCACTTGTTTCAATGTAACTTTGTCGCTAGTTGCTGGCTTCTCGGCATGAGAAGATCCACTTGCATTTGTGAAGGCCGTCTCCATTTTCTCAACAACTACGTACTTGCCTTCCTGTAACTGGCTTCCATTTCAGTCCCGGATGACCCAAACCTTCACACCATCATCAACTTCGAAAATCCCCCCCTTTGTCCGCAGATTCATCTTGTATGTTACAAGTGGGTCACTCAGAGTCGTGCTTGATGATTCGAAATGTAGTTTCTGGCGTTTCTCCGGAACCCGTGTTGTCCCTTTGTCTCTTCTGACTAGAAGGACTGCGCATGTTCTGGTTGTCGCGAGCACGTATAAAACTAAACTTTGCTTTCGGAGTTCTTGCCTTTGCAAGACCCCGAACTTCCATGGCTCCTCACGGTATGTCAAACAGCATTCAATTTAACTGATAACAACCAACACAAGTGTTTTCTTTTCTTTTATTAGACAACTTTGTACCTACGCACGCCCGTAGAAACACTATTTTCATGTGATAATGTATGTGATTGGATGTAAATATGTAACGACAGCTAATGCCTTTGTGTACCTACTTCATAAACCGGCCTAGCGGGCCGATGCACTGCGGTAAAATGTAAAATAATACGTCTGCGTGGCTTACGAAAACTCGAAGAACTGCTAAATATGAGTTCCTTAATTAATATAACTATCATTATTTTATAATACTTGAATACTTAATTTTACCAATTTCGGCTAAAATATTACATGGAATCATTGCAATGTGCCGCTGTGTTCCTCATAACTTACTGTACAGGTTAACACACAGCTAGCAACGTCAGCGTGAAACAAATCATTAAAAAATGAGAATTATTATGAAGAGGGGTAGTACCATTATAGTTATACACAATGCATTTGAATAAGAAAAATGAATATTATCTACTAGCGCGCCGGACACTTTATGACGCTACAGCTCTATCATTAACTACGTTAGGCCACACCAATTTATTTTGTTGCTTCTCGGATTCGCCGCTTCAATTTTTTGCATTTTTGAAGAAAAAAAAATTATGCCCCGAGTAGGCAACTAACACGAAACAGGTTAAATCCCCATTGAAAATGGCCATACAACAGTTTAACCAATCAGAGACCTTATTATGGTCACATGCTAAAGAACAACCAATCAGGGAGCACCATTCCAAATTCAACATGGCGCCATATTTAGAAGCCTTGTATAGTTCGTGCGCCAGTCAAACTCTCTAAAACTAGACTAAATTCGTTGTTTAAAACTCTAAGTTGAGTTTAATTTTAGGTTTTAGTTCTAGAGTAACAAATTATGTCGGTCCAAGAGGATCCTAAACAGCAGAATTAAGCGATTGTTCGGGCTTTTGAGGACAAAATTTCACCGAAATATTCAGGCCATGGCACATGGTAGACGATGGAAACAGCAACAGTCTGCAGGTTGGTGTTATTCAACTGCTTTAGCAAATGTTTCTTAACAAATTATTCACGGTCTTCCCATGGGAAATTTCTATAATAAATATGGAAGGATCTTAGGTCTTATGGAGTACAGACAAAAATTTTGGGAGTACTGACTTTCTGATTACACTGCTGCTTGTAATATAGCATGCAAGGATGTATATGCATTACTAAGTTGTATACAAATTACTATTTGCTGATGTTTTTTTTTTTATTATACCCAGGCATCATTCTCAAACTGCACCTTCTGCACAACAGCAAAAACATGGATCAAATTCCTACTGTTTCACCTGGAATGTCTGGAGAAGGGTTGTTATCATAAGAAAGGACAGAGGAGAATGTACTGAAGTTTGAAAGGTTTGTTTATCCAGGAAAGTACTTGTAATAAATTGAGGAGAAATGCTGCCTCAGACTGTTTTTTATGCAATAATGGATTATTAAATTGTGGGTTGACATCATACCATAAAAGTAATAAATGTAACACAAATAAATTCAGTTAAAAACAAAAGACTGTGGAAGACATAATTTGATGGCCTGCCTCAGTGCTAAGCACTGAAATGTGGAGATGATGACAAATGATGTTTTTTTAATCCAGAATTGTAGTTGATAGATCAAAGGAAGGGATTCAATGCATAAAACTTTGCCATGAAAGATGAAAACTTGCATAATCCTGTTATTTTTGATGTTATGTAAGCCCTACATCTTCACCCCAGACTTTTTGAAAAAAAAAAAAATTATTTTTTTTTCGCCCTGTCGCTCCAATTTTTCCCCGAAAAAATCCGAGAAGCAACAAATTAAATTGGTGTGGCCTTAGACAAGAAAAAAATACACAGAATTACAGAGGCGATTGCACAGAAAGTACAGATTAGAACCGGCAACTGTTTGTCTTTTTATTTGTACGATGGGTGGCTAAACCAGTCCCGCGATCGGCGCTTCGGGTGACGTGCGATGGACGGACTTGCCGATCATTCGATGTTTTCGTAAACTCAGTCAGTCATAAAACTTCAACGACTGCAAAATCTGATTATTGAACTATTTCTTGACTGAACTATTACTACCTGTCCCCACAATATGTTGATACAGAGACAGTAAAGACAGCCGTTCTTGGTGACCCATGCAGCATCCTATGAATTCCGTCACAGCTTGTCCCCTGTGCACGTCAAAGCCACGTTATAGCGTGTCACTCAGCACGCTTACATACCTGACGGAGTTCTGTGCCAGATTGAGCACGTAAGATAGTTCGTCTTCAGCGCCCCATTAACAACTCTCCACGGCAAATCCCACAATTTATTTTCCCTTTCAATGGTGATGAACCACATCGAAAACAAACATCCAATCAATGTTGCGTGCAGAAGAGCACACAGACGGACTGGTCCGTTAAAAGAACATGTTACATCATATCTTAGTTCATATCATAGTAAGCATACAAACAATACAGCAATTATTCCAAATTAATAGCACGGAGCTGCCACGGCACACTTCCTGCCTCACTGTTGAAATCATCTCGAAAGTAGGCCCTTAGGATCTTTCCCTCGGCTGTGGCGCGTGGTCCACGACCCTCGTCGTCCAACCTCCTGGGCCCTCCAGGCCTCAGGCACCAGCTCATACTGATCGTCTTCAGCGTCCATGCCCATGACAATCTAAGACAAAGACAAGCTGGCTGAAGTGTGCGCCATATCCCAAACTTGATTCTCAATTTGTTTAAAAGAAGTTTCTTAAAGACATCGACGTTACAGCCTCCAAAGCCCCCTACGTAGACATTGTCCCCATGCGTCTCGGAGGTAATTGTCCATTGTTTTCAGGGTGCAGCTCCTGAATTCGAAATGCAGCATCTTCGGTTCTGATCTACTTAGATTGTCAATACAGGCCCACTGCGGGCTGTTTGCCGATTGACCCTGCCTCTCTGATGCTGGCGTGGCGGTGACGCCGAATGAAAGGACAGGGTGGAACGCGCGCATGCCTTATAAGGTGTTGGTTAATGACGTTATTTCGGATGACCAATCATAGCGCAGCGAAGTTAGTCATAGAATATAACACCTGCCCTATCTGTTGACCACCACGCGCCTTCTCCACAAAGCAGATTGTCAGCCACAGTTGGCTTGCCATTTCTTTAGAAACTTTTTAATGGAATTTTTGTCTTCTTCCTCCGTCCGCTGTGCGTGCCCTTGTCACTTCGGAAACGATTGTACGAAGCTGCCACGGTACACTTCCTACATCACTGTTGAGGTGTGGGTGTGGCTGAAGAATCCTTTCCCCTATCCCTACAGTTATTCTCTCGGCCTCCAGAAAGTTGCTACCATCTCACCATTGATAAGGATTTTTCCAATCTTTCTTTATTTGAGTTTTTCAAATATTTCTTTATTTGAGTTTTTCATATAGAACAAAAAGAAGCATGGCAAATTATAATAGACGCATTGTGGTACCACAAAAACAATACATAAAACCAGATAACAGAAATGTTGACGGAACATTTAGTAACCCCCATTGCCAATAAGGATAAAGATTTTTACTTCATTCCGGCCATATTCCATTACTGTGATCAGGTTCTCATTTGCTCCACATGCGACTGCGCTGTTTGGAGAAGTGTTGTTCTAGCGGTTCTTGATTGAACTTGTCACCTTCTTCACGGAGCAGCACCTCGGTCAGCATGGTGAATGAGGCAACTGCAACACATGTGTATATATTAGTAAGTTGAATTGTTCTCTCATGGTAAGGAAGAGTGGGAAAGTAAGGGTGTATCTTGGACACGATAGTAAATAATTGGTTTTTGATATCATCATAAAGTGAACAAATAGAGATGAAATTATTTTCGTCACGACTGCATTTTTCGATAATGTTTTATACAACAGGTCACATGTTACATTGATTGCTGAAACTTACCTGTGATCTGAAATCCTTCAAACGTCTGCTTGAAGTCGGTTCCTGTCATCCTTTGATAGTTTCTGAGTTCCATGAGCCTCCTGCTCCCATTATGAGCATCAGTATACGTTCATTTATGGGTTCTGCCACTGGTTGCTTTCTGACTGGATCTGCTGCCACCAATGGGGTACTGGCGTGGCTCTGAGCTTCACTAGTGAGCCATTGGCTTCTATGGGTGTGTACATGCCCCATGTCCTCTTCCGTTTGACCAGTTAGCGCTGTGCTGCCTCTTGCCCTGGCACTTCGTTCTCCCCTGGTGAATACGGAGGCCCCTGAAGGTGGTGGCTTTCTTCCAACCGCACCTGCAAGTCCTAATCACCACATCTGTTGTCGATTGCCGGTTGAAGGCTGCTAAGGACCCTGGTCGTTCCAGATACAGTGAAAATAAACATGACATCAAATTACACTTCACACATCTCTCATCATAACCTATGTAATTTATCAAGTTACATATGCAGTCAAACCAATATTTTGGTTTTTGCTTACAGTAAATCTGGCATCGTGGACATCCCAATATGGCAAGAGGTCACTATAAGTTTTAGTTTTTTAGTTGTTCTTTTTTTTTTCCACTCGCCGTTTGTTCCAAACAGTCAAAAAATTGTCAATCATGTCAACAAATTTTCTTGTAGAGACTATGTCCTGACGTCCCTGCATGGCGAGACCGTGGCTTACTGACTGATGTACTGAGGTCCTTAGCCTACATCGAGCTCAAAGTCCAAATCTTGAGGTTCGGCCGGTCGAAGCTTGGCCTTAGCACGGTTGACTCGCCAAATCAGGGCTGTGTGACTTGGTATGCCTGGATTGTCCGCATTGTTCACCATCGTCACATCCACAAGATTAGATGCAGGCTCAAATATCTGCTTTGGGGCCTTGTCTCCGAGACGTCCTGCTTCCAGATCCCAGCGTTGTCTTCACAATGCCAAGAAATTATTCGAGCTCTGATTGTGTTTGATACAAACTTTGAGAACTCTGAATCGAAGGCTAACAGCAGCGAGTCTGCCGTTGAGCCCAAGAAATCCAGAGACTGTACTAGGTCCAGCTGCGACTTATTTATGCCTATGAAGAATCCCAGTTCGATCAACACACTACACATTATGAAACACGGCGCCTGGATTGCGTCATAATCCGGTTGCACCCTTTCTTCAGCCTCCTTTCTTTTCACCAGCTGCACCTTGCTAACTGAGCCCCGTGTCTGTCATCTATGTAAAGGGTCGACGGAACGACCAATTCACCAATCCTGTTCATAGCTACATTGCCTGTTGTTTGGTCGATAAAGACGCTACCAGACACGTAACCAGAAATCCTCCCACTGGAAACCTAGTAAAGGTTTACTACCTTCTGTGATGAAGACGTGGTCATATCCACTCTTATCATCACACTTACGTCGGTATGGGGCATTACCAAACTATCTTGTTAAGTCCACAATCGAGTCCAGCTTGAAAGGACAAATTCAAGTATCTCAAGTCGTGACAGAGTCGGGGTTTTGACGGCTCTACCATCAGCGGCATGACCAAATAAGGGGGAGGTACAGCACCTACCCTACCCCAGATCGTTACCGCTCCTGTCTCTATTCTGTCCCGAATTGACATAGAGACGAACTCTGCGAAAGGCTCAAAGCTAGGGAGATTCGGGAAATATCTAGAGGGGAGAAATCCGTGAGAGGGTAAGACTGCCCCTTATAATGACCCCTAAACGGCCGGATGAAATCAAATAAAGATACTCCATGCTCTATCCAACCCTTTACCATAAGAGACTTATGGTCTTCCCCTAGGATCGCTTGCCAACTCGACTTGCAATTGTGTTTCTCTCCTGCGCGAAAGTTATCAGGGTCTCCAAAGAGCAAAACGTCCGCCGATGCCTTCATAGTTCCGTAACGGAACTCGACATCTTGAATAATTGGTGTCGTCCAACTCCCCTTCTGTAAAAACAAGAAAAGAAGAAAAAAAAAACACAAAAGAAAAAATATTCGAAAACAGTGTCCCTCTAGCGGATTCAAAGGACACAGAAGAAATTCTGCTCAGTAAACTTTAATTATTCAAAAAAACATCCATCCATGCCGTTCCAGTCTGTGAAACTTGGCTTCAAAGTCAAATGAACAGTCCGGAAACAGTTTGTTTATCAATTGACACACTCTTCCTTACCTATATAACTATACACTGTCTCTTGCATAACGGTATTTTCTTCTCAACACATCCATCCACGGGCTGTTGTTCTGTTGAAAACTTTACGTGCTTGTTCCTCCATGGAAACATTCTAATCGACAAGGTTTAAACGAAAAAAAGAGAAAAAATACATATACCTCAAACTCTTATCTCCTAGTCAGCACTAGCCCAAACTGTTTCCATAAGTCTACAACAACCTTCTACATAAAACTCTCCAGTTCAACAACCCCAAATTCATTATTTTCTGAACCATATCTTACTTTGACGTACGTGATCAAACATAATAACGTGTGAAATGGCAAACATGTACAGTATTCTATTCAAAAGTTAGCAAATTCATTTTATTTTCTTATTATTTGCCCTGCGGTATTCGTGGTAACACCCTTGAACGAAAGGTATCGATGTGACATCCAGGGATACCCGCGTAGCGGATAGAATGATCTAACCAAAGATCCGGGGCGACTGCCCTCCCCTGTTGAGAACTAGATTGACCTCGCACAAATCTCTCCAAACGGGTGACAAAGGAATGACAAGGCCGAAGCCCCAGAAGAAGAAGCCACGAGAAGCAGACTTACCGGAAAACATTGTTGCCGAAATTACAAGCGTTTGTCTCCCCGCTCGAAATCAATTTATTTTACAAATGTGTGAAAATACCTATAAACACTCAAACCACCAACTAAACTTAGTTGGCTTCAAAAGCCGACGAAGAAAGAATGGTCAAAACGTGTCCCTGAGGAGTCGAACAATCGAGTATTCTTAGACTTCTCGGAAGACTGGACCACTGCAGACCAATTCATTTCAGATAATGTTAATAATTACGACACTAGCATCAAATGTTATTGCCCTTCACTCAATGTAATACATACAAAAACGTCACGTGTTTACAATTGGTGCTATTGTAAAACTAATGATAACTCACATTTTACCACAGGAAAGCTGCAAGTTTAAAATAGCATTTTCTGCATTAAACTTCCTCGTACTTCCCACCCCAAGATGCAACCACAGTAAAAACACCACGCACTTTTGTACAAAGAGAGCCGCCTGTACAAAGAATGAAGAAGTGCCATGTAAGCACACGAACATGCCAAACGGGCTAAAATACAGTGTTACATTACGTCTGATATCCTTGATACCTAAAGACGTCAACTTCAACCATGCCCGAATCAAGAAACAAATAAAATAACAGACAAGTCAAACTGACTAAATTGTTTGCCGGCTACGCACCCCCCCCCCAAATCTTGCATGACTAAGGCAAAAAAAAAATAGGGAACGTACACCAGAGCCCAATGCAAACAGTATTTCTTTCGGGATTTCTTGCTAAAATAAACAACATTCGACTCTAAATTTTCTTTTCTGTCGCTTCGTGCCAGGAAGCAAGGCCTCGAATGAGGATCCAACGCCTCAGTCCTCCCTCTCTCTCTCCTCACAGCACCTGCTCTCCACCTGCTGTGCTCATTAATCAACTGCTACCCGCGTAGAACTCAAACACATCATGTATTACTGCAGAAAGTGAATTTCACGCTAATGACTTCGTCAAACGCTAGAAATTAGTATTTTCAAATGACCGGTGTATATCTGTCTTTTTCGAGGACAGGCAGACTATCGTCAATTGCAATTGCTCCACTGGTTTAGACGTCGAACTGTCTTCTTCCTGTGTACTATCAGGCCAGTGGTAGCATCGAGTGTGACTTCCTCCATATTGTCTTCTGCCATGTGACACACATCAACCGGAGATGTTCCAAGGAATTCTGTCCACTTGATGCTTTGCAGATTTCCGTTTCGATCGTACCAGTAGACTTTCACCAACGGTATTGCGACCTCTTCATCAAGGTAGTTTTGCCATGTCTTCTTGAAGTGATTTTCCACCGACTTCAGTGAGCTACTTGTGAAATGCATCATCACAGGTCCTGCTGTAAGGCTGTCTGGGTGAGACGGTCCATAGCTGAATGTCACTCCATCCTCGTCTCAGTCCACACAGTAGGAAACCACCTGAGTGTGTTCTACATTGCAGATAAACAGAAAGTCAGTCATCGGTCATCTTTATAAAAGCTGTAACACTAACAGTTGTAGTTAAGTGGTTGGGACGGTAGGCATGTTGTGATGATAACATCCACACTGACATAGTGCCATATTTGATAATGAACCGCTTTCTCTTACTTTACTTAGCACTGGCAATAGGCTGACTGGACGGCTGTGTTTGCAAGTCAATGGGAGTATTTGATTCTTGTAACTGTTAGTTTCTTCTTCCTTTCTTCTTTCCATGTTTGACTGGTAGATTGTCCCCGGGGAGATACTTCAGTTGCTATTTGTTTTTCTTTTGTAATTTTTATCGACTGAATGTCTATGAAGGCGCTTGAAGGTGAAGTCGTAAAAATTGTTAAAGGGTATGTCAGACTCGGACTCGTATTCTTCTGTACCTGGGTTGGACGCACCGGGGTCAACGTGAACAGCAGAAGTCTCAGCTATGCCTGACCTCCAAGTTTTCCCTGATCTAGTGTTGGCGACTATAATTTTTTAGCATCTTCTGAATCGATCTTGTATTCTGATGGATTTTCTGCTGCTAGGTCTGCATTAAAGTTGGCATTTGCGGTGGCCCAATGAAGATTAACGAAAAACAATATACAAGCATTTATTCCTCTGCCGTGATGGTGATCTTTTGCACGTCGGCTATTAACTCTGTAGTTTTGTGTGTAATTGTAGCAGCTTTGAAGAGAAATGGTAAAATCAGGTGGAGCACATGCAAGGAGTAATCCTGTCCACTGAATCATGGTCGTGGTGTTATCGTGAGACCTCTATAATGTTGAATTGCTTAAACGGGGATGTGCTTCATGCCCCCCCCCCCACGCCTGTGCCAGTTTCACTGTATTGTCCAAAACATTTCTCAATGACTCAATGTAATTCTGGAAATCACTTTATCTTTAACTTAGCTCCTCTGCCGTCCTGCCAGGTCCAATTGTTGTTTTTATGAATGTTTCGTAGTTCTTTCTTTGTCTTTCTCTAATGAAAAGCTGGTATTGTTGAAGGTTGGTCATATCATTTCTTACTCTGAGGTACATTTTTCCATGTTACCATAATTCGTAGCTACTTTATTATATTTGTTTTGTGCGGTTTTGATTCTGTTGTCCCAATAACTTTTTGCAGACAAAATTCTTACTACTGGAAATACATAACATACCCTTCACAATGTCCCTGTCATGTTTCCAACCCATACTTGATGACCGGTTTCTTATCATGGTGGCCAGACTGACGATTGGGAGAGCCACCATGTCCGGCTCCTCATATGAGTCACATAGATCATTACATCCTAGTTCTAAGAAGACTAGGCCCGCCTGCGGGGTGTTGGCGCAGATTTGGTCGAAGTTCGCCACTTTTCCGCCGGGGATCCGAGGGAAAGCCATTTAACAACAGTATTCTCCAGCCAAAAGTCACGGCTTACTGATCAACCACATGCCTTGGCCGTGCGATTTTCAACAAACTTATCCAATCTACGGATAAAAGAGTGACCTATGATCAAGACTGTTAAGGGTCTTTCTGGGGTACGTATACCCTCACTCTCCGCCATGTTTTCAAGAATACAGGACATTGTGATCAACAGTATCAAATGACTTTTGTAGGTCTATTAAAATTGTTCCAACAAGTTTGCCACTATCAATGTTGTGTAACAAGTAATCTGTAGCGTCAAGAAGCCTGGCAAAGCTACCGTAAAAGGAGACGCCACCTCTTGCCAGGAGGCGTCAGGGAAAATCCGGGAAAGTCGGCACAGAGCCGCGAGTTCCTCCGTGGAGACCAAAAAGAAATTTACATCAAATGCCAGAAAAAATGACAACGAAGAAGGTCTGGTGAGTTCGAACTGCGACCCTCTGTTCTTCATCTAGCTAGGGGGGCGCATTTGACTAGATGGTGAAACGCTGCACAGGTGCGTGGAAGTCTGCTACCACGTTGAAGACAGCCGTGAAAATTTGCACTGCATCGTCCACGTCATCACACAGTTCCACTAAAGACCATGGTGCAGATATAATGTCCTTTATGGAGTCATCTGTGTTGAAAGTCTTGTAGCTACGTTTCTATTCTGCCTTTGAGGGTTGTTTTGGAACTTTATTTCTCCTTGTGATAGCGATGATGTCGTGGTCCGTGCAAATCCATGATGTGGCCTGCCTTGTTGTACATACCTGCAAACACAAGGTCGGTACAAGTTGACGTCTTATTCCCATGTTTGTTTAGGTTCTTGAATCAGATGTTCTTTAATCAGATTGTAACTCATGGTACTATCGTGTAATTCCTCTTTCAGAGATGAGGTTGCATTCCAGTCAATGTTAAAGTCACCAAGTATTCAGACTTCTAATATACCCCCCTGCAAACTTTTTAATAGACATTAGTAATGAGTCCGAGTAAGCCTTGTTAAAGCGTTTTGCTGTTGAACATCAAGGCCTCGCTCAGTTCTTGAACATGTACTAAGTCTGTAGCTAGAGATCTTTCGTAGAAAGTTTTAAACGTTTTGTTTCCATGTTGGTACCACTGATTGGCAGCTGCATTGATGTCGTCTTTCGCAGAAGTGTCATGTTCAACTAAGATATTCACCAAAGGATTTCTGGCCCTGCCTTTGTTGTTTTCTCCTTTCCTAGGCATCCATTAAACAGGTCTGATATAGCTCTGCACCTGACAAAGCAGCCTTTTTCATTGGAATTTCTGTCCATCTCTTTCACTCTGCACCTGGTGACACCGGCACCCCGGTGGTGGATTTGCATATCAATGAAAAGTTGTCTGCGGGCGTTACGCATTGTCTGCAACGTATACGTATGTAACGTATGCGCTGACCTACTTTCTATTGAGTCCAAGTACGCCTTGTTAGAGTTTGGAGGTCTATGGACAACTATTTCACTCTGCACCTGGTGACACTGGCACCCTGGTGGTGGATTTGCATATAAATGAAAAGTTGTCTGGAGGCGTTACGCATTGTCTGCAGCGTATGTAAATGAAACGCTGGCCTACTTTCTATTGAGTCCAAGTAAGAGTTGTTAGAGTTTGGAGGTCTATAGACAACTCCAGTCAATGTGAGGTTGACGCCCCGTAGTTTGTTGAACACCCTTTCTTCTGATCCAGTGTGTGTATAACTGAGGGCCACGATTCTGTTGACCGGCGGACTACGGCAAGTCAACGCATGAAAATAGCTGCCATAGAGGGCACGAGGTGTCAGTTTCTTAGGCTTCGGAATGACCAGGCGCATGGCATGGGGGAATGCTTGGTTGTTTCGTGAATTGCTCATGTGTGGTTTCCTCCCATCGATACCAGTCCACGTTGCGAAGATCCCATCTTTGGACTTTTATGTCTGGTTTCTTGGCTCCAACTTCCATAGCGATCAGGTGGCGGTCAGTTTTCAGTTCAACTTCGGGCTGTACTCTCCATCTTTCTATCAGCTGTGTTGCTTGCCCGTTTTTGAGTGAGATCAATAACGCTGTTCTCTCTTATTGGTCTGTGGTCGTTTATGACGTGAAGGTTGTTTGCTAGCAGGTGGTTGTCTAGGAGGTTTCCAATGTGGTTTTCTCTTTCCCCTTATGCAGGGTGACGGGCGTTGAAGTCTCCGCATAGTATCAGGGGTTTGTTGGTGCCCTGGAGAGACTTGAGTATATTTATAAGGCCACACCAATTTAATTTGTTGGTTCTCGGATTTTTTCAGAAAAAATATGAAGCGACAGGGCGAAAAAAATAAAAAATAAAAACAGGCCTGGGCATCCTATTATAGACCCAAATGCTAGAATTGGTGCCATGAAGTCAACACAAAAGACTGGGTTAAAATTTGAATAATGAATTTTGAACTTTTAATCAAACCAGTGCATTGGTAGATGTAATAACTGTAACAACCAGGAGTAACAGGTCTTTCTTGAACTGTTGGAGGCAAAATATGAGCATTTTTGAGTTCTGTATCTGTATCTGTATCTGTATAGCCGGTATAACCGCCCTTCGGCGTAACACACCAGCTTCGCAGGCACGCGGCGCGGCGGCAGCTGACTATATTACACCGAACGACCTGTTACACCTAACCTTTGAACGTCTAACTCTAGACATTGTTTAAAACTATCTAGTGACGATGCCCCTACTGTACTTGGAGGCAGCGAGTTCCACTCTACGATTGTTCTAGGGAAAAATGAGTTTTTGAACACCTCAATCCTTGGTTGATAGCTCTGGTACTTGAAGGCATGACTATTTCTTGTTCTTTTCTGGGCTGGTATTAGGTACTTGGTAGTTGGTACATCCACCAGTTTATTAGTCATTTTGTACATCATGCATAGTCTGGACATTTTTCGCCTGTCATCCAGTGACGCCCACTGTAGGTTTCTTTTCATGTCCGTGACACTGGCACCCCTTTCGTAGTTGTTCGTGCAGAATCTTGCAGCTTGGTTCTGTACCCTTTCCAGTTTATCTTTGTCTTTCTTTGTATGTGGATCCCATACTGTCGCGGCATATTCTAGGTTGGGTCTTACAAGTGATGTATATGCAAGTGATTTTACTCTTGTTGGGCATGCCCACAGATTACGTTTGATCACTCCCAATGTCTGTTTAGCCTTTGTTGTGATATTGTTGATTCAGAACCAGAATTTTTTTTTTTTTTTTGCAAATCAGAAAAAAATGAAGAGGCGAATCCGAGAACCAACAAATTAAATTGGTGTGGCCTAACCTCCTCTATTCCCTCTTTGTTATCTGGTGGAACATATGCTGAGATGAGGATGAAGCTAGTGCACCTGATACAGCAGGGTTCTTTTTTTATTCATTTTCCACAAATACAAATGACACATATAACATAGATCTTCCCTAAATACAGACAACATAAATACAATACAACCACAAACTAATAAATTGATATTTCAAGAAATAAAGGTTCAAAATGTCGTACATAACGTACCCCACTTGCCCCGATGTCTCTCAGGCTTCCCTCTCCGAGACGCGATAAGGTATTCTGTATTTTGATAGAAAAATACAAGTTTGCTAAAGGACTCGAAATTCAAAAGTTTAGATTTTCTGAAATGTAAGATGAAAAGTTTACCTAATAAAAAAATCAAATTTGGTAATGGTTTTGCATAAATGGACAGGTCTTCAAAAATGACAATGAAAGACGTTAATTGAAGATTTAAACCAGTGTCATGTAAAAAAACATTCTTGCACTTTCCTCCAGAAGGGGACAACATGAATACATCCAAATACAGCAAGGTTCTTCCTTACACAGCCTGGCGATGTATCCTATCTTGTGACAGTTGTAGCACCTGATTGGTGTAGTCTTCTTGCTTCTGTAAGGCTCTTTAATGATGCTCTCGCCTCTTATTATGAGGTTGTGTACGAATAGCCTGTGAAAAACCCAACCTCCGGAGGGCTCCCTACATAGTCCGCCTAGGGAGCAAGATTCAGTCAGGCTATCTATCTATCTATTGCCGGCCTGTACAGCCGGAACCAGACCAGAACAAATTTCCATCCATAAGTCTCTATCTAACATAGCTTTTTCTAAACAGTCAAAATCTATACCAGTGTCTCTGACTAAAGAGTCAGTAAAGGTCAAAGTTCTGGAATGCACTCTGCCCCTAGGTTTCCACAGGAGGACGGATGATACAACTTCTTGTTTGGCTCGACAACAATGTCCAGCAAACTTGACTCGACGGTGGGTCAGCTTTTCAGACAGCCGTGGAAGACCACCATAAATAGTGTTGATAGTGGCATGTTGTGTCCAGGATATGTTCTGAGCCCTACGCAGGAGCTTTGTATAAGTCCCATCCAGTCTGTTTTGAAGATAACGAGTGAGCGTCCATGTTTCTGAACCATACAGTAATATAGGTTCCACAAGGGTGAGGAAAACTTGAATCTTCAACTTATTACAGATATTAGAGATCAGTGCGGCTAGAGTACGAAGAGTTTGTTGAGTTGACCGTGTGTTACTCTGAGATGTTTTCCAGTGTCTTGGTGGTCTGTTACTTCAATTGCAATTTTCTTGAGTATTATTCTTCCATACGTTTGGTTGGTTCTGTGGCTAGTTACCTGATATACCTTGCCGTTGAATGCACCGTCTTCCCACGTGTGTAGGAGCTCCGTGGTTCTGTTGTTTTTGTAGTGGACAGCTATATCTCCCCTAGGAAAGAGGTAATTGGACAAAGGGATCTTTTTACAGGGGAAATCTTGGAACTTTACAGAAATCTGCTAATCATATTTCCAGGTATTTCCTCTGTTTAAATGTGCTGAGTACTTACAGCTTCGCTGCTGTTAACTCTGCCTCCAGTTCTATCAGGTAGTTTTGTCCAGCCTATGTTTAAAGTGTAATGAACGCAAATCGAGGGTTCCAGATGTAGTTCCCTGGCAAGGGGGAGTGTGAGGGGGGCACCTTCATTGACGTTTCACAGAGGTACTACTTAGCATTGCTAAGTATAATAGCAGGGACAGTTCAATTCAACATATCAATAGTAGAAACAATATCTATCTGTCGCCCCCAGATGCTGCTACATCACATTCATACATCAATCCATACAACCGCTACTGAAAATATAATCTTTTAGGCGAAGGTAATAAAGCATGGGGCAATGAGAAAGAGATTAACCATCCGTGAATAGAATATTTTGAAAAAGGAACTTTAAGGGAACTATTACATATACTAACCTTTGGCAAAAGTGGGCTGTGATGGTTCTTCCTCCTCTTCTTCTGCCTCTTCCTCATCTTCCGGAATCTCATGATCAGTAGCTGGGGGTGTCCTCCGCCTCAAGGGCTGAAGAAGACCTCGTCTCCAATGACTGGGAGTCCAGGTCCTTTCTGGCTGCCGTTACACAGCTACGGGCTGTAACTTACAGCCCGTAGCTATGCTGCAGGGTCTGTGGTGAGCGTCAACAACAGGGATAAGTCAATGATCTGGAAATGCATGGCATTTTGTATTAATATCGACAACCATGTATGCTGATAACATACAATTATTCCACGTTCCGGCAGAAAAGCTTGAGCTGACTTGTCCTGAATGGCTCACTCCTCGTCGTCAATGTTGCATCCTGGACAGTCCATGTAAATGCGTAGACTGTCCCCTGCATCTCCACTTTTCTTCCTTCAGTCACCAACTAAAAATTTCAAAGAAAATTACCGTCCATTTGAGTCCATGTCTCCCCTGTCGCTTAAAATCCTGATCATGAGATGTGGTACATCAATTACATAAAGACCAATATATTTTTGCATACTTCACTGGTGCTATGTGTATATAATTTGGAATCATGATTATAGCCTTATTTACATGAGAAACTAATGCTACAATAGTCGTTTTTCTATGATATGACTTTCATACGTCAAACAATTTCTGGATTTGGATAATCATTAAATAATGTAATTTATGCAAATAAGAACCTTTTTTGCCTGACCATGGGGTTTCAAAAGGTCAGTGAAACGATCTTGCATTTGGTAAAGTTACACGCATGTGTTTGTGGAATTGTACTTTGTATTGATACCTTTTGGATAGGGCTTTGAAAAGAATAAGATTTGTTTTAGCTCGTTCAGATGTTGGTCTTGATATAGTCAAGTCCAAAAGATGATTCGGAACAATTTGGGATTATCCTGTCAGCAAGCCAACTGTTTCACATGGCAACAGTATCCTGAGGTCAAAACTTTCTGCATGTATGTAATATAAGTTTCACTATTATATTCATACTGATAATGAAAGCAGCTTCATTATATCAATCTTCATTATATAGTTGTCGTTATATAGTTCTATAAATGTTTTTTTTTTTCTGCAGTCAGTGCAGAGGGGAAGAGTCTGTTGTAGCAAGGAGCTTGGTTGTAGACAATATCACTCATTCATGTAAAGAACATTGTTTTTTTTTTTAGTTTTAGAGTGTTTTATTTTCAAAAGTACAACATAAATGAATGAACTTCACTGCTAGACTATCGTACATTAGCAAATACGTGTGCCCGTGCGATTAATCATTAAATGGCAATGTCATGTTTACGATTGCAGAATCGGTGCCAGCCATGTCATAGCGTCAAACAATTCTAATTCAGATACATGCACTAACACAATGTACACATTTTCTCATTTCGACCATTTTTTATTTGTCATCGAGTGATGTTTGTCAAACAAATGAATACTTTATAATTTACATGGACTCTGTGCCCTTCGTCTTCTCGCCCACAACATTAACAAATCTATGCAAGTGTATTCATTTTCAATCAAGAGGCTTCACGGCCGCGGAGGGCCGTAATATTTTTTGTGGAAACTGTAGAGAATCAACCGTATTCGCCATGCCTAGAAAATATTGTTGTAACTGATAAACATGCGTTTAGCTATCGCCCTGTTATTTCATGCTTTTGTTTGTCGTGGACAGCGCCCTAAAAATCCCATCGCCCGGTACCATCCCAAAGTCGCCCCCTTCACATTAAACAACGCATCTAATTATAATTTCGAAATTCATCTGCACATTTTGCTCTCAATTCAATCTGAGTGAAATGCTTTTTATTAATACTTATAGCAGTCATCAAAGTGATTCAGAGGATAGGTTTGTCTTGTCAACTAGTAGCCTTTCTATGTAGCTTGCAGTATATCTAGACTTTTTTCAGAATCCAGAAGCTCCTCCATCCATCTCTATTACTCTAGGTATCACTTTATGTATCTCTATCCGTGTAGTGTGCTTTGCGGTAAGTCCGGAATGGCACACTGGCAGGCAGTACTCTAAGACGG
>JAAEAE010000031.1:0-33870 GCA_013266295.2 Branchiostoma floridae x Branchiostoma japonicum | reverse complement strand
CCCTTACCATTAAAGTTAGCAACCCTTAGGGAGCTCTATGGGAGATTGTCAAAAGGTACTGGCACCTCTTTACAAGTAGGGCAATGAACAATAGGGATTGGGGTACCCCAGAAACGCTGCCTTGATATAGGCCAGTCATGGAGGTTAGCACTTGTCCAGTGACCACCACATCCTTTCTATAGCAGTTCTTGTGATCTCCTCACGTGCCACTTGCCTGTCCAGATTGGTTAACTCGGCTGAATTTACAACTTGTGCTGACCCTCGTTGGAATGTTTGATAACAATTTCAAAGTCAAGTCCTTGTTTTTCCGCAAAGCTTTTGTCAAACTCATTCAAACATGGTATTCCCATCTTGGCATCAATGTGTTCTTCAAATTCTGCTTCAGCTGACACATAAACTTGGGAACAGGTTTGTTTGTAAAAGGGTGCACTGCTGACAACGGAAGACGAACCACTTTCTGTTTTGTGATTTCTTCATTCCATTTGTGGAGTGCCTGAGTTCCTTTCCGAAAGGTGGTGATCAGGTGAGATGAGGATGTGAGAAACACCATAGACAGCTTCTGGATTAGTGGTGAATACAGGCAGCAGGCTGTCTGAACAGACATCTCCTCCCTCCAGCTTGAAGTCGTAGTAACATCCGTACACCTCCCCTAGCCACCACGACTGCATCCCTTTCACATACTTTCCCCACTCTGTCAGCCTCCTCAAGTCCCCTCAGAAGGGAATGGGAGAAATGAGTGATCCTGATGAACCACTGTTTTAGATACTTCTTTTCAACTTTTGCTCCTGAACGCCATGACCTGCCATTCTCGTCCACCTGTTCATTGGCTAGCACAGTTTTGTCCACTGGATCCCAGTTCACCAGAGCTTCTTTACGATAACATAGTCCAGATTCAAACAGTTTCAGGAAGAGATACTGTGTCCACCTGTAGTAGTTAGGATCACAGGTACTGATTTCTTTCTCCCAGTCAAAACTGAGTGAGAGACTTTCAATCTGTTTCCTCATGTACTCGATGTTGCTTTCTGTCCAATCATGGGGATGCAACCCTCCTCTCTATGGCCTGCATTCTCTGCGGGCAAGCCAAATGCGTCCCATCCCATGGGGTGGAGAACCTGGTACCCATTCATCCTCTGGAAACGTTGCAACTGTGTCACTTATCGTGTACACTCGAACATGGCCCATATGCAGCCTTCCTGACGGGTACGGGAACATGGGCAATACGTAGTACTTGGTCGATCTGACTGGAATTTCTGGGTCTGTTTACTGTCTTTTAAGAGTTTCCCATACCAGAATTTCTCCACAGCTATCCTGGTTTCCTTGAGTAGTCTTTCTCCCACTGTCCTGTCACACTGTAGATGCACCTTGCCCATGTGGTACTCAAGCATGGTGGGGGTTTGCTTCCGCCACCACAGGAAATGATAAAGCCTTGCTTCCCAGCCATGGCAGAAAGTTTGCACGAAAAGCCAACATCTTGAACGGTTATAGTCTGGACTTGACACTTTCCTAAGTAATAAAAAGCAACTTATATTTGTCTGAATGATGCACATAGCAAATCGGTGCAAACGGGGCTGCCATGTTGGACGAGAATATGTAACTTAACGAGGGGTCCAGAAATACAAGAGTATGAAGAAAATCTTACCTGAGAACTTTGATCACAATGTTGAATACTTAATCTAATATCATGATATCTTTACTAAGTATTGATATAGATTATTCACAAGTAAAGAGTAGAAATGATAAGAAGTCTCTTTCTGAAATCTCCCCTAATGAATAGTGGCGTCTTCTATGTTACGGGTCATAGGTTAGAAAACCCGCGAAAGAAACGACTCATGATCACCAGCGCACGTTCCACAAGGCGATCTACATCGGCTAGGGAGCCAATACCACAATATGCCCAAGAGGAAGAGACTGGAGGGATAGCAAGGGGTATTGTTGAACTTGATTGATCCATTCAACATGACGTGTGTGTATGACACGATACAACAGTAGCTTGTGTGTTGCTCAGCTCACCCCTCCCCCTTGGCCTTTGCCATTCATGCATTTTGCATAGGCAGCCGTATATTGACACGTAGACATTGGTAATATCAGAAATTTCTTTGCCATTTTTGGTTTGATTGAATTTTCGTGCCTGGTTGCTGCATGATATTAAACTGGCAAGTAGTTTTCCCTTGTCTCTGGGCAGCGTATCTCTGGGCATATTTCCTATTGACTGGAAAATTTGAGTTTTTGTCTGACCAAATATGTTGCATGTTTTACTGAGTGATGTTGTTCCATGAAAAGTAGTCAAACTATTTGACCAATGAGGTTTTGTTCATTTCGAGCTTCCTTGATTTGACACACTCTTATCAAAGAGATTTCTCCAGCACACATAATCTAAATAAAAATAAAGTACTGTGTAAAGTTTTACTTCGCTGTGGTTCGTTTCAATGATTTTGTGATATTATTAGGAAAAGGGGGGTTTTCATGGCCATGTTTGAGATATGTGGTGGAAACTCATCAATAGTACAGAAGTCTTAGAAGGAAGAATCATTCACGTCACAAACTCGATGGAGATCTTGCAGTGAAAACTATGAAAACAAATATAACTGTTAAAGTTTCATATTTAGGTATTTGAAATATTCGTGTGTCTGACATTTAAAGTTTCACATTTAGAGTATTTAGAAGAATCGTGTGTCCGACAGTTCAAGTTCACATTTAGCGTATTTGAAATAATCGTGTGTTAAGTTTCACATTTTGAGTATTTAAAATAACTGTGTGACAGCTAACACTTTCGTCAACCATTTGGGTCACAATGTGGTTTGGTCATTTAGCTTTACATCATTGTATACTCTGTCTTCGTTATACTACTGTTTCTTCCTTGTTTCTTATAAAATGCAATACTGTGCTTTTCTATATGTTCCAGTGACCAGATAATCACAAAGTTCTTTCAGAGGAGCACACAAACAGGTACCCCAAATAATGCAGCCCAAATGACTTTTGACAAAAAAGTGTGGATGATTGTTATGATGATTATGATGAGTCAGTGTGTTATGATAATGCATATTCCATTGTATTATTATACCACCTCACATTTATTGTGTATGTTACATGTAAGTTGCACAACATAAATACACTTGAACCAGAATGTCCAGAAATAATTTTTGCATGCTAGATGATATGCCTGACAATGCCATTGATGCTGACCAATCAAGTATGATACGTGAATGTCTGGTCCAAGTTGTAATGAGAAATGATAGAAACTGATTTGGATACTTTATTCACTTCATCAGTGACAATCAGTAAGTCACTAGTCTTCCTGGAGTACAAATGATGGATGACTGGATATCATTTGAATGAAAAGTAGGTTACTTCAGAACTGTTTTCTCTTATTACCTCAGATATGGTGGAAATATTATTATAGGATACAACTTATATTGAAAATGTTGTTGGTGTTGTGTATCTGCAGGCAGAAATGTAGCCAGTAACTCTGTGACAACAGAAAGTAAGAAAAGAGCAGCATCACACAGAGTACCAGAAGCCAACGAGCCATGTCGTCATCACAGGATACCAGTAGCTCCTCTGCTAGCACCTCTAGATCTGCCTCAGTCTCTTCCTCAAAGCACTCATCTGCTGTGTCCAAGCCAACTCCTTCAAGAAGTAAAGCACCCCAGACAGACACTTCTCCGATACTAGAGGCCTTCAAGAGACAAGAGTTGGCGGCAGAAACAGAAAGCAGCCACAGGCAGCAACACAAAGGAGGATGGGAAGGAAAGAATGTGACTCTAGGCCTGTCTCAAAAGAAGATTCATCAAAGAAAGGTTTAAGTTCTTCAGGCACAAGTGGAGAGACAGCTGAGAGAGGTTTGAAGGAGAAGGCTTTACCTAAGAGGAGGCTACAATATGAAGGCATGTGCCATTTCCTTGCCTTTATATACCCTGGCTCACTTAAAAGATGAAGTAGTGTTTGAAGAAGACTGCATTAGCAGTATATATACATGTAAGTTTAATCTTGTAATGTATATTGCGGTGTACATGCAGATAAAAGTCTGCCTTTGTACAGAATTGATTAAGATGTAAGTACCCAATGTATGTTAAAAGGCAAGATGTTTGTTTTATTTTGTTTGCCAAAGCTACAGTATTACACTACCTGAATATACATGTACATGTAACGCTGTTACATGTATAACATGTATGTCAAGGTAAGATTGCAATCTGGCAGCAAATGTTGCTTGTAGATATCCAGATTGGAGTATGTATACATCTATTTATTCCTTCAAAAGACAGAACTTTTTCAACTTCAATTCATGTCCCTTTGGTTCTATAGACTAACTTGAAATTTAGGATGTATAAATGAGAGACTACCCTAACACTTCTTTGATATGAAAGAGACCCCAAACAGGACTATACTGGAAGATTGCAATATCTGCCCTAAACCAAAATGTGTGATTTCCAGGTGGGACAAAACAGAAGATGGATCAAAGAAGAAGCAGAAATCTGATATCTCCTTCAAGATCAGCGAATCCAAATTGGAGGAGTTCAAAGTTAATTTAGCTTCCTCTCCAAAGTTCAAGATCAAGCCAGAACTCTATCAAAGAAGGCCAAGAAAGCTCCCCTGACAGAGAATGCAAACGCTGAAAGTAAAGAGGGACCTTCCACAGAGACTCTCCAAAATCAATCAGGTGAAGGAAGTAGCAGCCAATCAGACCTGCTCAAGATTACGGTGGACCAATCAAAAGATGCGACGAGTGGACCAAACATAAAAACTCCTCTAAAAGTGCAGAAGCTGACAGCGAGCAGCTTGAGAATATCAGAGGCTTTAAAGAAGGTGTTGCAGGACAAGATCAAGGCATCGCCTTTAAAAGCTCCAATGTCCCTAAGGATGCTCAGGAGAGAGTGCATCTGAGATAAACCAAGAGCACCCAGAGCCAGTAGATGACATGGAAGGCGACAAAACAACTCACGTCACTCCACTTAGAATCAGGGCTTTCTACCCCTTTGAAAAAGGACACATTTCTCCATTGGATAGAAGTCTGCCAACTGATGCTGGTAAAAGTCAAGTCACAAAAACACCCCCAAAGCAAAGAAGAAGAAATTGCACCTGGAAGCAGGCTTGGCAAAGTGACAGACCAACCCATTAAACATCCAGGAGAAAGTGTGGCGGGTACAGAGAAACCCAGAGGCGTGATGAGTCTGTTCCAGGAGCTGAAGTTATCAGTGAAGGACCGGCAGGATCAGGAGGATGAAACTCCTGAAGATCCTCAGTCCTCTTCTGCCACACCCTTGAGGGTTAATCAACCCCGCTGGAGAAAAGACTGCCTCCTCCATCAAGATGAACATTGCAAAATTAAAACAGATCATCAAGGCACCGAGCCTGTCTCCGCAGACCTCTGCTGCTAATTCCCCTGCCCCCTCAGACAAGGGGGGAGAGAGTGGGGAGGGGGGCACGGAGACCAAACTGTCACCAGGGAGTGAGAGCTTGAGAAAGGGAGAGGATGCAGAAGTGGATAATGACAAGCAGCAGGCTGATCACATCAACTGCAGAGAAACTTCCTCTCCACACTGACAGGTAAAGAGAAACAGGTTGGCGACCTCAGACGTTAAACATGCTGCTGATCATCAGGAAGACAGTGAGCCAGAAGATACAGTTTTAGAAGAAAGCAAGGCTTTTGACTCAGATGAGGAAATTGGACTTGATAGCGATGACAGTGATGATGACCTTCTTCACATGCCTGTTGCAAATCTGAAAGATATTCAGTCAGCAAGGTAAGGATGTTTATACAAAATGTAGATATATTGTGAGCTTTACTAGATGCAACATGTATATACTAGTAGTGACTTATAGTTATGTAATAGTTAAACTATTTGACAAGCAACTACTTTGAGCTGTATTTAAGCCTCGAGATTTGATTGAAATCCAGGCCCATATCTGTGCAGTATATTTTAATTTATATGTAACATTTTTTGATCTTGTACAGACCCAATCTTTGATCATTAAATACAATGTACATACCAGAAGAGCTAGGTATCAAGAGGGTAGATACGATGGAAGAGACAGTTGATCACGCTAGCACATCTTTGAGTGACTGCTCTGTCCATCTGTAGTACCCTTCCCAGTCACTTGTTGGTGGTTTACAACTGGCAGGCTGTAATGGTGCTGAGGTTTCCATAATTACAGTATGTGACTATAGTTCTATGAAAACTCAATAGACCTTCCTGCAAACACTCCATGTTCTCCTAACTGTGACATTAAATCCTGAGAACTAAAATGCATTTACTTGTGATATTTTATGATTCCCAGTGTGAGACCCCCCACCGTCTACTCCCCAGAAGCTGTGGGAGAGTCAGGAGATCCAGTGCAGCCCCATGAGCCCTGCCACCGAGGTCCCCGTACCAGGGGATGTCAACTTCAGGTTCTCTCTGGATGACCTTCTTGCTGAACAGAATAAAACTGTAAGTATCAAAGGGCATAATACATACATGGGATTGGTTTGAATTTGCAATAGCAACAGTTGTGTCACCCTTAAGCATATATACATAGTTGTAAATGGTCCAAGTTAGTTTCCTGTAGTTTGTCAATTGATATAAAAGAGAGTAGCTCTATACCAGTATAAGTTGCTGATGTGTCCTTTTTTAATAGCTAAGTAATTGAAATAAGACCTGATATAAATGTCCTTTATTTACCCTCGGGTATGATAGTCCATACCCTCTGCTTATCTGACCGATGATGCTGCACGTTAACAGGTTGGTCGTGAACCTCGCCGTCTGCGCGATGTGACTGACGAGCTGATGGCAGATGTACGGCAGGGCGGATTTGCCCGCGTATTGGCTGACATGGAACGAGAGGAACATGAGGGCAGTGACTCTGACAGGGGTGAGGACTCATGTTGTTTATGTCACCTCAGTCATTCTTATAGCAATGACAGTCAATGCACAAAAGGGAGTATATGATATTAAATGATATGTTTATTGCAAGTTCTTGCCCGAGGGCTAATTGCAGGTACAAACACATGTAAAATAAGGAAAATACAAAGGTGCTAGGAACTACATTCTATGACTATGCTATGCTAGTGTACATTATACTGGTTTTGTTGGGTTAGACATTAAAACATTTACATTTACATGCATTTAAGACAACTTAAAGACATAGAAAAAGTGACCAACAGCATCTTTAAGAGATGTATATGACTTAAATGAATAGTTAGAAGTTTAAGACAATTAAGAATTGTTTAATGGATGATGTTTTCCAGAGGGGAAGCTTGAGAACCCAAGGCACAAAAGTTTGTGCGAGACAGGAACCTGAAGAAAATGGAGATTCCTGACATGCATCCTGGAGAGACTGTGTTCAACTCCAAGGACATGGGCAAGGTCAGCTGTGTATTTATTATTTGTCAATTGCCTTGATGCTGAGTAGCATGAATGTGTCACCTTTTGGTTTGGGTCTCAATGTTATGTACATTCAACATGTAGTTACATATTGAAAGCAAAGTTATCAACTGCTATTTGATAAGAAGGCTTGATGCAAAACATTTGGCCTTTCCTTTGACCGTCTGCCTGTATGGCCAACAGGACAACACGGTTTCAGAATCTAAAACCATGTCTTTTTATTTACCACCCTAGTTATTTGACTTCCCCGGCTCCCTGACCCTCCGCATCATGTGGACTGGTGCCCCCCCCTGGACCAGGATGACCCCCTCCACCTTCTCCTGGCCAGTCCAGACTGTCTGGAGGACATGCTGACCAGTGGGACGTTACAAGACATGTATGCGTATGATGTTTGCCCAGAACCACTGCAGAGGTGGCTCTTCTTTCTCAGTAAGTGTATTTCCAGTCAGGCATTTGAGTAACCACCTAGTTAAGTGTTGGCTAACAAAAATGGATTATTTTTTCGTCAAAAAGAATTAATTGTCAAGGTCACTAAGTCTTTGATGAAATACATCATTAATTATTCATCAATGAATCCACAAAAGTTTCTATTCACTAGTGCATGTTTGTCTATATGACTTCCTTTGCAAATTCAATGATCCAAAATCTGAACTTATATTAATTAGACCTTGCATTGTCCCACAACTTTTTTGCATATGTGGATTTGTCAGACTGCTTTCCTTTATTACATTAAGTTTTTGTCTCTGCCCCATGTCCTCTAATGTGTTAAATGATAACCTTTTAGCTCAAGTTTGTTTAAAAGTTTACATAGTTATGCAGTGATTCTGTTCTTTAAAGTGTCCATCAGTAGGGACCAGCATGTGGTGAACTCTGCCTACAAGACTCTCACCTGTGTCCTGATGTCTGACTGGATCTTGGAGGAGGAGGAGGACAGCCCAGTCTGGCTGCCATCACTGGCTGATGTCACCAGAGCACTGCTCAACTACGGAGCTCAGCTGCAGGATTTATATCCTCTAACTTCTGCTCGGCCGTCCTTCAACAAGGAGGATGTCAGGTAAGGGGAGTTATCAGAAGTCTACACTCAGGTGTAATGATGTTCTTCGAAGAATAGCACAAATATATTCTTTAGAATTTTTGTTTATTTTTATCAATCATGTAGGGTGGCCCCTTCAGTTACATGTAGTTGTCATCAACTGATTTCCAAGGGAGCCCTGCAGCAAATGAATCATATACATGTTATATAAGATGGAAATAATCAAATGTTGAGGTAATAACACTAACACTACTTAGCACTAAGATTAACACATTAACTACATTCTGAAATAAACATTTTGGAATAACAACTCTTGACTTTTGACCTGTCTCACCAGCTTGCCTATACAAGATGCGGAGAAGGAGAATCAGAATGGGAACGTGCCATCTCATACGAGCGGGAGTCGAGAGGGATTTAGAGGGCTGCCTGCTGTAAATCTGGTCTACATTCTACAAACTCTGAGCAAACTGAATGCCCCTCCCAGAAAGTAAGTAATGTGTTCTCATACATTTCCCATTCTCCATGTGTCTGTCATAGGTATAATGAAAGAGAGAGGGGAAGCAGGAGGCATAGAGAGAGAGGGAGAGTGTTTTATTGTGAAAATTGTTATACATTGTACCTGTAATTAACTTGCCAAGAAGGGTGGTGGCTCCATATGTAGGTCAACAGTATGTAATTTGAGAAACTGGATGGAACTTTATGACTTTCGGTAGGTGTCCAGCAGTTGTGGAAAGGAAGGCCAAGTTCAAAAACGGTTTACCTGGCGTTTTCCTATGGTACTGCAGCGTCCTTTGTATTTTTCTGTGCTTGTTTGTGGACAGCACAACTCAAGATGCTGTGAGTGTACCTTTACGATATTTGATACACTCAAGGCAAACACACTTGTGTCGCTTCACACTCGTTCTCATTGAAATGTCGAAAATGGCATTTTTTTGGTCGAAAAATAAATCGGCTTTATTTTCTCTGAAAACTACTTGGTTGTTTGGGAAAATTCCTCTTTTAACCATAGCCAAAAAATGGAAACTTATTATTTTCGGTCCCATTGGTAATGCATTACAGGGCATGTAACAAACGTTACCGGTAACGTTTGTTACAACAGTAGACTTTACCCTGTTTTCTTCGAAAGGACTTACCTTATTGACTACATCATTTAGGTGGAAGTGTATGTCCCTAGGGACATTTGAAAAGTGGGCAGCTTTTTTACACCAGGTCCAATAGAAAGCTTAGACAGCATCGAACAATGGTAACGTTTGTTACAGTCATTTCTGTACAACATTTTGTTAAGCAAGGTGGGATACAAATGACAGTCAACAACCCTTTCTTATTCTTTAGAAAGCCAGAAAAACTGTACAGCGTCACAAAAAGGGCAATTTCTAGTTTTATACATGCATGATATAACCGTGGCAACCATCGCACTAGTGGTGGTAACGTTTGTTACAGAATCTGGCGACAGGCATAAACCACCTCGCACAGCCTCCAAGATCAGTGACAGGAGCGATCTAACGCGATCGGACAGAGGGCCTGGGTAGCTGGTTTCACCTGCCGAACAATCATTCTGGGAACTGAATTGTTACATTTTTGGTCACTAGTTGAATTCTTTGTTTCTTCTCAGGCAACAGCCATTTTTTAGGGTGTGAAATCCCACCCGTGGCTATAATAATTTTCTAACCCATCAATCTATACGAATGTTGTGGTACATCTTTTGTAAAACATTACTGGGGTTGTGGAAAAATGAAGGAACCAGTGATGTTGTCTATAATTTGCTCCCTATAAAGGCGTAAAGTCAGGCGACAGCATTTCGACATTTAAATGAGAACGAGCCTTCAACGAATGCAATAAAGGCTACCACAGGCCCACAGTATATTTGCCATGTTTGGTATGTACATGTTGATCATCTCTGGAGGATAACAAATTATCGTTCTTTTTAAATGAGGTGAAAAGCATTGTGCTCTAATGTCAGCTATCAAGATTAATTGCTTTGGCCTTATGAGAAAAGTACATATTCCCAATGTGTGTTACAACCTTGATTTCTACATGTCTGTTATCTTTTGTACATGAAACACTCCCTTCCTTCCTCTGCAGTTGCACACTCCGTGTATATTCTGAGCGGGACCTGGTGCACCTGGTGTGTATGCTGTGTCGGATACTTTTGGATGTACAGCTGAGAGGGTGAGTTTTAATCTGTGGGAATCTGAGACAGAATTTTACAATGCATCTCAATTGGTGCGAAGTTCAGGCTGCAAAAGAAATTATAATTCCTTTTCATGTAGGATGGTAATATTTTTCATAGTATACATTTCCCAGTGTAGTGATGTTAATGACAGTCTTATACTGTTTGGTTGTATTCCATCCAGGTTAGCAGTCCAGTTTGAGTTCCAGAGCTGCATATCAGAGATTTTGGACTGGTTTGAGGATGAGCGGTGGCCAAAGATAGTATGTCCACTTGTCTTGACTTTTTTTTTCTGACTGCAACATAACATTTGAGTTTTGAAGCATCTTTTCTTCATTTATTCATCATGCATCATTCAGTCGACCTGTTGTTCATTTTCATGTATCCTGATTTTCCCATCAGGTTGCAGATCTGTGCAGCTCCCTCCCCCACCTGTCCTCCCATCACCACAACCTGCTGACCCTGGCGCGACACATGCCATGTACAGAACGGGGGCAGGTAAACTTGGACACCAGTCATGTACTATTTGGATATTCTAACTAGGGAACCCAAACCTACACCTTAGCTACTCTCTACCACAAGAGCTATCTACCACACAAAAATCCCAAACATAGCATGTATAGGACACAAGATATCATAAGCAGAAGTTCCATTGCAGTTCCTGTTGAAAGCCACTAGGCAGTTCATTATCAAACTCTACCCCTACCCAAAGATCATATTATAAGGATCCTTTCACAGCATCACGAGTTATGTTGAGACACATATAGGAACATCTATGATTAAAAATTCAGATAATGATGTTGAATTGGATCCATATCTAGTTCAATATCTATTGATATGGTGATTTGAGACCCCCGTACAGGTCTGGCACAGTACAAAGCACAGTCATGTCAAACAAACTTTTACTTTTACTAGCGGATTTACAACATTCTCCCTATGGTGTTTTAGTTATGAGTTTTTCTTTCCCAAGGTACTTGCAGAGAAGACTAAGCCTTTGTATTGTGAGGAAGCTCCTCAGGCAAGGTAGGAGTAGGGATGGTTCCACAGAGGCTGGTGAGAGCACAGGGAGTGGAACAGCGAGCATGGATGATGATGTCCAGGTTTGTAGTAAGATTTCAGGTTCTTTTTGTTTTTTTTCATTTACAAAAAGGAGAATAGTTACGTAAAGACAAAGTGCTCGAAAAACAAAAATGTCTGATGATACAAATAATCATGAGAAATGGACGTACAGTTTTGAGAATTTCATTTGTGGCCCACAGGGCTCACCCCTGTCTTTACAGGGGGCCGTAAACCTTTGTTGTTGCTGTTGTGAAATGCATAGAGTTATGAAGAAATATGGCAAATTGGCAACGTTACACTGTGCTGCATTGTTGCTTTCTCACAGTTGGCAGAGTTGACCCCCCTCCTGCCAGACTGTCAGATGAAGAACATCCTGGACCTGGTGTCGTCAGAACGAGAGTCCCAGAGCAGCAGCCAGGAGAGTGATGATGGCGGCCGCAGCTTTGAGAATGACAGGGAGGCGTACTACCTGCTCAGCACGCTGGTGCACCTGATAGACATGGTGGTGGGGAACGAGCCTCTTCCCACCAGTGAAAGGGTAAGTTTTACAGCATGGTGTGTGCATTGCTGCCAGAGTGTGTGAGTTTAGGTGAACCCTATTGATTTACCCACATCAATGAAAATTTGCAACTGTTAGACAGAATTAGATTATTTTTACAATGCTTGATATAGGTTTAAAGTGTTTGTACAAGGCATATAACAATTCAACAATACACTGGATGCCATTGTGTTGAATCCTAATGACATGTCAATGTGTACCCAATTTCCTTCAGGAAGGACTTGTTCAGGTGATCCAGCATTTGAACAGCATCTCTGGGAGCATCAGGGACAACATCAAGCTGTTCCATAGGTCAAAGGTTAGTCAGCATCCTGCCACTGTTGAGACCACTGTATAAATTTCAGTCCTCACTTAAAATCAACAGACTTTCCTTCATTTTTGTTTTTGAAAATTTATACTGATATTTGTCTAGCTAACTTCTGTCCGGTTTACAGTCTTTTGCATTGAGATTCATTCACCTTTGCATTATCATAAATGAATTCCCCATGATCAAGGAAATCAAGTGAAATGCTGTTTTCTACATATAATTCTTTGGACACCACAGGTGAAGAACCTGGTGATGCGAACAGTTGCCAAGATGAACTTTTTGAAGGATGGGATGAAGAAGACTCAGGTACGGTAGTTGCCATTGTTGAACTTCTAAGTGTGGATGATTGGATGCATCCTGTCTTCGCAAACATCTTTTAAAAAGTGTCCACACAGTGACACAACCTTATATTTGTTCAATTTTCCCTCACAGCAAAGCCTGTTTAGCTACATGAAAGAGCAGAATAGTGAAACTCCAGAACAGCAGGGACACAGCCTGGAGGAGAGTGGGTCATCCCCAATATGGAAGTCAGGACAACTGTCTGAAACCAACTGTGAGGACAGCGAGTCAGGCACTCATCACAGTGGACGACTGTCAGCCATGAGTGTGGAGAGCAATCTGACAGGCACAGCTTCCACAAGACTGGCCAGCCCTGAACATGAGGACCAACATTCACCTACTGAGCAAATTGAAGATTGAAACCATAAGGAAAACATACATGTACACTAGTAGTCTAGCTGTTAAGAGTGCATACTACAATGTACTTAACTTTTAAAGAAAATACATTACTTTATAGATCGTATCACTACATTGTTGTTTTACACATGTTACACACAGAGCAATATATACATTTTGTAAACAAGGACAACTACACTTTGATAAAACAAATATGGTACAACACTCAGCAGTTGATCTCAAGCAAGAATTGTTCATCTATACTTAGACTATACTTACTGATATGTATTTATTTAGGGCTGTCTGTGGAATCATTATAACAATGTACCAGTTCTAATGTCACATTTGTCCAAATCTTGTTACTGTTGTTCTAGGGTACAACTTCACATATAATGATTTCAGTGTGTAAGACTTAAGTTTGCGTTACTTGAACACTCATCACTTGATTTGCAACATTATTCATAGCTGTATTAAAAAGCTTCAAAACCAAAACAATACTGTAGAAGTCCTTAAGGTATACAGCACAATCCTCCTGTAAAAGATTTGAAATGACAAGGAACATTATTACATATACAAGTAACTGCATCACACCCTCCTGGTAGTAGTCAGGATATCTACTCAATTACCTAACAGAGGAGGTTGTCAATGGTGGGATGAGCTAGAGTAGATTACAAATATTACTGGACGGCTGGTAGTCCGCACCCACGTAGTCCGTGTTGTTTGTGGTTGAGCTGCACGCCCCCCAGCGGAGATCCTCCAGAAGTGTAGGGTTGGACAGCTTCCCTGTGTCACCTATCTCCTGGAAGGTGCTTTGAGCATCTGCCGCCTTCCAGTCCAGGGACTTTAAAGTGTTGGCGCCAATCTCTTTCACCTTAAACTCTGCCTGCAGTGGAAACAGCATCATTTTGTTAACCTCTGTTTATCTTTTATACCTTTTCCTGTAGTTCTTTGCAGGTTAGGATGAGATGTATATAACGTTATGTATTCAGATTTGGATTTAAATGGCAGTCTGGTCCCCATAGGGTAGAACGAACCTCATCCTCAGCTTCCTCCAAAGAGGCTGTGGGTTTCACTGCAGCTGGACAAGTCGTATTGTCTTGGAATGAAGAGGCCCTGGAGGTGGTGTAGTTTGTGTCTGTCCCTGAGCCGCTATTTAAAGTTTCATCGTTGTTTGATCGACCCAGTAGCCAGTAGGTCTTCATCTTGCCTTTTCCCTGAGGTGACAAACAAACGCCTGTTAAATGCTTTCTTTTCATGTGAAATTCTGGGATTCAGCAACATGTAGTTCTACCTTGTCTGGGATAATATGGACTGTCCTCACATCATTGATATATTACAGCTATAGCAAAATATGATCCTACCTTGACAGTTTTATGACCATCATTATGCTCTGATGGAAAAAAGATATACACTGCTACTGTGACGGTGCCTTATGTGAAACTTTTCTATATGTGATATTCATCTCCCACAAACATTGGTGTCATGCCACCTTGATAAACATTACCTTAATGGTCACCACGCCCCTCTCGACAATGACATAGGGAAGGTGCCTTATCTCCTCCCGGGTGGTCTGACTCAGGTGAATGTAGTTACCCTGTGGAAGAACGATGGAAAACTTCAATCACCCCAACTAGGACTGTTACAATTGCCACTTAGGATGAACATTTCTCCCAAATTCACTACTCTTAAAGATATATTTTTCCACATGCTTCTTCATGGCAGTACCAAAGTTTAGCATCACCTTTCCTGTAGTCTCCATTCTGGACGCCACGTTGACAGTGTCCCCAAACAGACAGTACCGCGGGACCTTGATCCCCACCACTCCAGCCACAACGGTACCGGTGTGCATCCCTGGGGACGTGCGGAATGGATGCAAAACGGATTCATTGTCATTCTTTTTCCACATACAAAGTACAATACGAACCTATTGTGTTAATTTACGAAAAAAAAAATTTCAAATTCAGATAAACTGGTCGAATATCTTATCACACATCTAACATACACGGGAAAGGGATAAGAAAATTTCAACCTGTGACATTTGGCAGGAATACAATCATGTTAACAAGAGGTCGTAGACCTCAGGCCTGCATGAAATGTATTGGGTTTCTGTAGACCTATTGTGTATTTTTGCCTTTTTGTCTGTGGTACGTGGTTGGAAAAATGAGCTTTTTACTGTGTTGGTTGTGCACCATGCAAAAGTCTGACTCTGAAATTCCATTTTCTGAATTTGTAAGTTTGGACAGGGATGAACATTACTTATTTTGGATTTCTTAAGTATGTAACCAACCACAGTACTTTGAAGTTGTTGAGACGCTACCTTTTTTTGTCTCAGATGGCCCATGCACATGTAGTTACTCTGTCACATGATATACTAATATCTTCCTATTTCAATGTACTGACCTAATGCAGCTGCTAAGTCTCCTTGGTTTGTGTTCTTCCAATGATATTCATTAAAGATTTATTTCTGGGGTGTTATTCACTTGACATCGGAATGTTACTCGCATAATTTGACCAATGATACTTTTATCTGTAGTTCCATAGACATTAGACAACATGAATAGTGGTAGCCCCCATGCAGCAGCAACAGTTAGTCCCCAGGGTGGTATGATATTTTCATTCAATCCATCCAACCCAAACCTAAATCTCCTGTAGTATCTAAGCCAAATTTAACAGCATAATTTACTATGAAAAATGTCCTTGTCAATCCCATTTATAGATGGCAAGCTGCTGGCAATGGAAGCTTTGAAAAGTTCAGAAGCTGTTGTAGTCAAAGCAAACACCCAGCAAACATCCCCGCAAACCAATGAGCAGTTGCTTAGAAGGGGAATTTCATCATATATTTGCCGCGACAAAATGCAACAAACGATACTGAATTTAAAACAGAACAAAGCTAAGCCTCCACCACTTAACCCTGCCTGTACCATAGATTAAGCAGGCCCAAAAACCAAGCGAATATGACTAGCCCAAAACAACAAATTACCTGTATACAGTATGGAAATGGCATTACCAAAGAAACAAAAAGAAACACAGGACAAATCATACACATACCTTTCTCTTATGCCCACACTCTATACAGTTCTCCTCCACATTAGAAAATTGCATCTTCTTCTGTTTAAGTTCAAGTTCAACCATGATTGCCAACAGGGTAAAGGAACTTGTACCGGAACTTAAAACTCAGTACTATACAGCTCTAGAAACACCACAAAGAGTAATAAGCAAACTCCAATTATACCTGACCAACAGATATATAATCTGGCACACTCCCGTCATCTGGCAAACTGTCAGTGCCACTAAGTAACCTGATACATTGAAGGTAGCCCAGGCCAGATGATGGTTCTACACCCAACCATAATCTGTTTTTAAAACCAAGCAGATATTGGGAGGATGCCCCAACCACACTAAAACAGGATCAACCTATACAGTATCAAGTTCAAGCACTAGGAGGCCCAAAATCAAACCTGACCACCAGGACACCACAAACAACTCACGTACCAAATGGCAACACAATGGCACCTTGCGTTCCGGAGATACAGCGCACGCCCCGTGCCCGCACAAAAGGTAACCTAAAATGTCAAGTTCAAGCACCAAGGGCGCCAAAATCAAAATTGAGCATTATTCAGCCACCGCCGACACATGTGCCAAATATCATCGCGCCAGCACCAGCCGTTCAGAAGATATAACTCCGGAAACACCCCTCCCGGACACAAAATTCGACCTGCCGGGTCAAGTTCAAACGCGACATGGCCCAAAGTCAATCCTAGGCAACAGGCAACAACCCCCCACCCATGCACCAAAAATCGTCGCAATCGCGCGTATCGTTCCGGACACACAGTGCCAAAAGTGCCCCAAAAACACCAAAAATGCCACCTGCAATGTCAAGTTCAAACGCCAGGAGGCCCAAAATCAAACCTGAGTGTTAGGCTACCACCCCCAACCCACGTACCAAAAATCGTCGTGCTCGTACCATCCGTTCACGAGATACAGCGCCCTACATCCCCGGCTACCGAAAAGTTCCCACCAGCATCAAAACCATACCTGCATACATGCAGGTAACTAGGTTACAAAAACTTTCACTCACCGATCCGAATAGCGATCTGGTCTTCAGTGACAGGGTCGATGATATTTTTGGCTGCTACCAGCATGTCCAAAGACATATCACACATGCGCTCCGCGTGGTCTTTGATGCGTACTGGCGCTCCGGAAACAAGCATGTAGTCATCCCCTACTGTTTCTACCTGAAATGGAAATAAAGGGATCAATTATCGATAACGGCATTTGATGAACATATATAGGATCTATGGGTGCGTTTAGTACGGTAGCTATGTCATTGTATCTTTCACACGGACGACAGATTCTTTTATTAAAAGAAAACATCAAATGATACAAATAAAAAGACAAAACGGCGGCGGACTCAAGTTGTGGACAAGATCTAATAAGCACCATCTTGGACTAAAGGCAATCCAATTATATATTCCACTTGTCTATACAGCAACGTAGAAATGTTTGTTGTAAAACCTAACGTTACACGCCACAAGTCGTTAGTCAGCTACATTTATTATATATTTAGTGCCCTCCAGACAGAAACTCTGTTTTTAATGCCATAGATGATAATTACTTCATATGATGATAATTCGTCTGTACTATTAACCAATGTTAAAGATTGGTCTCATAGTGTCATATTTATTAGATGTACATAGATTCATCCATTACTGTACCTTGTAGGTATCATACTTGTCCACCAGGTTGTCAAATAAAGTATACAGGTCGTTTAACAGCTTCACGACTTGCATGGGAGTCAGGTGGGTACAGATAGTGGAGAACCCGAACACATCGCAGAAGAGAACGGTGACGCTTTCAAACGTCTGCAAAGGCAAGACATCAATGTACTGTCATCTAACATTCATGATTATATCACCAATATCGGCATCTTGTCCATGTGTAGACTGCAGCTGAGGAAGCCCATGCAACGCTGAAATAGATAGGTGGTGATAAAACAGAGAGGTACATATACCGCCGCTATCTTACAATTTCATTAATTACGTATACAATCCAACAGACACTGGTTTACCTCGCAGGTGTTGAGTGCCGGCTCGCCCTGTTTCAGGCGTTCTGCCACCTGCTTGGGGATCATCCCATACAGCAGCTGATCCGTCTTCTTTTTCGCCTTCTCCAGTTTCTTCAGATTTTCCTCCAGTTGATCGGTGGTCTTCACCTCCTTCAAAACGACATGAAGATTAATTTTTGTAAAACAACACGCTATTGATGATGATCACATTCTTAATTGTAGCTTATATAGTTAACGTTATACATTTATGCAAATCATCTATTTGCTAGATACATCAAATCGCCATCTAGCGTGTTTTGCTCACATTGGTCATAACAAACGTTGATAGGATTAAAGTACTAACTTAAAGTCATCTGCTGAACTAAACATACCACAGCCATTTCAACTACCAATTAAAAAACAGTCGCAATATCTAATAACGTTATATATAAGTTTTCCATATGTATCCTTCTCACCTTGGTCAAGGCCAGCTTTTCTTCCACAGTCTTGTTCATCCCATTTACAACCATATCTCTACTGAGGTCATGCATGCTGTAGTCGTTCAAAAAGAGCCCATTGCCCCGCATGTCCTCCATGTCTGTCATTCTAATGATAGACAAAACGGCAACACTATTTTAGAATTTTTAGAAGATTTTAATGCGTAATGAATAAAGACCTTTATTTCACATTTTTGCGCAACCGAGCTAAGTACAGGTCATAACAAGAAAGCATACGTTTGTTGATAAAGGTAACGACGTGCAGCATATAATTTTACAATGTAGCATATTGTATACGGGTTTAGCTATAGCCTGCTTGTCAGAACGCATGAATGATATACATTTTTTTCGGTGGGAACTCATGTCTGAAGTGAAGAACTCTACTTTCTACATGCAAATACGCATGTCTGCTAGCTAAGGGTTTAAAATTGCTGCATTCATTTATGCATCAGTGTAAACTTTTCTTCGACGACTCTCTATGATTGGTCTGTTGATAATGATGCATTTGTGCAATAGTGCTATAGTCCGTTAGTGCTCCTATTGGTACCACCAAAGAACAATACCCACACAGGTGTACAGAGGAAGACGACGGAGTTCCAGTCGGGGATGTGTTTCATCTGGCCGCGGAGGCTGAGGAACCTGTGAGAAGTCGTCACCGGGTCCTCTGCTGCTTCTCCTTCCTCTATAGCCTGCATGATAGCCTGCGCATCTAAAAATAAAAATATGATCACTTCAAGAATGAATTTTTCACATCATTCCCCAAATACTTGTCACAATTACATACCGTTCGGGATAATGGTACAATGATATGAGCAGATGATACTTATATAATATGATATAATACAAATAAAGAGAAATGCCAAGATCAATAGCTACTTCCGTTGGAGCAAAGAGGCTTATTTGTTGGAGCCTGGCCCAGTAAAAACGAAATTACCGAGTCCTTTGATAGTTTCTGGATTCCTTAATTCTAAAAGCAGAATTGTTCTCCCTCTACGAGGGTATGAGTCACTTGGTGTGGCATAAGAGTAGTCATAAAATAATGGTACCCTGGACGCAACGAACATCAGGCCTCAAGTAATGATATCGGTAGAATAGATTTTGGTACACGTAGCTACAGACCTACAGTAAGGGTAGCCTTAAAAACGTTACCCCCTGTGTACTGGTTCAGAGCACCACTGACCTAACGGCTGTTGATCCGCAACTGCAATCTGACTCATCTGCAGCCCCAGCACAGCTTCCTTAGCATCCACTGGGATCGGCTTCACGTCAGATGCCGCGATTTGTTTCATCTCCTTTTTGTCTGTAGGGGAAGAATTCCGTGAGTGTTTAGTTCTCTTGTTGTGTAATGCCAATGGATGTGTGCGATGTTGCAAGAAGATGCATTATTAATTGCATTTCATAGTCATATTTCTGGCAGATCAGAAGAAACGTGCTTTAAAAGTTCTTGAGGCTAGTAATTCTTTCTTGCGATAGAATGTACTTCGTCGAGTTCTACGACATATCAGTCATTTGTTACACTGTTGGAAAAATGTAGGTTGATGCTACCAGAAACATGCATCGTATTAGTTCAGATAAGAGAACTAGGAAATGTTTTTGACAACAAGCATACCTAAATCTTTTGGGTCGTCCTTGACAAGCTGGTAAGCCATCAGTTGAGGGTCGTTGGGCACCTCTTTTGCCTCCAGGTTCAGCTCCTTCATGGCTTCCTTTACAACTGCACTGGGATCGTCTGGGATTGTCGTCTCCATGGCTCCGTCTTCTGGGGTGAAAACCAAGTTACAGGGGAACATTTATCTTCGGTTTGTGTCACTCGTACTGTTATGACAAACGTTTCTGTCTAGTGCTTTGAATAAGAGAACAACGTGCCCCAAAACACACGGTACCTATATAGGTGGGGTCACACATGCGTATATATTCAAGTCCGTTTGAGGTGCGTCACGCTCTTAGTCTCTACCAGGCTCAACAGGTCGCGGGAAAAAAAATAGTACAAATTGGACAAATATAGATACATAATATGCCAGATGAGTTAGCTGGCCGAGAAGTATGGTTAGCGACCCAGATAACTCGTCTGACATGTTAAATGTTTACGTTTGTCTAACTTCTATTATTTTTACAACGACCTGTGGAGCCTCGGTGGAGGCAAATACGCGCCTCATACGGACTTAAATATATACGCAGGTGTGACCCCACTTTATCACATTGCCCCCCGAAGCGTCTTGCTCACTTTGTTCAGGTGGCTCCGTCGATCTTTGCAACTGTGCGTTGTCGCCATCTTTGCTTTCGTAGGAGTTCTCCCTTGCGATCTCCCGGGAGGCCGTCGCCGAAAGATCGACCGCGTTCTGCCTGACCGGATTATCAGACACTAGCTCAAAGATGCACGACGGATGCCGAATTATCTTAATGACGAGAGAAACACCTATCAGTCAACAGAACGGATCAGGAGGATGTGGACAATGGTTACACAAGCTGTATAGAAGCAGGAGTGCCATCCTAAATTACGGGAGGGACGTCGATGATCTAAATATGATGGCACCAACCCAAGGAGTAAAGCCTTATAAACACATTATTCAAGATTCAAAATAATCATATTCCAAGGCCTTACGTTTTTCCATGTGAACTCCATCTGGGGCCTGACCATGCTGAACGTGTCGTTAAGCATCTCGGACAGGATGTCAGGTAACATACGGTCTGTGGATGAAAGAAATTGCTAGTCCATGGATGCGTATGAGTTGCAGGTCCAAATTTGCTTGATTGTTTACATAAAGAACACAAGGAAGCAAGTCAAGTCATTTATGAGAGCCACATTTACGAAAACATATTCATTGATGCTTCAAATTCGTCCCTTTATGGAAAGTATTTGCTAACACATACCTATTCCTTCCCCGACCATGTATATCTCCATGTCCGATCGGAACAGAATAAAGAACGGGAAGAGGCCGAGGAAGCTTCGTGCCGGGATGGGGGCGAAATCCGGCGCTGCGAGGCTGCGGTGCTTCTGGACGAGCGAGGTGTGCCAGTGGTTGTCAAACAGCATACGGAAATAGGTGGCGCTGTTCTCCGTGGACGTGAGCGTCTGCAGCATCATACGCAGAAGAAATCAAATTGGCAAGTTTTCGTGGTTCACAGGATATAATTCACAAGTAACAAGATGGGACTGTCTAAGGCGGTTATCCTATGCAGCTTACAAACAGTATGTCCAACACCTGAATGTCATGCGTTCCTTTACCCTCCTTTTTTTCTTTCGCGTCAATAAGTAAAATGGATTTAAACTAACCCAAGTGTGTAAGGGTAGAAATATTGAACGATTTGCTGTTAACTGTACTACACTTCAAGCAGAGCTTCGTCTCCGGCATTTTCTTCATCCCCACCGGCTGACACAAAGGAAGCGGTACGCGAATTGAAAGCCCGACAAAGAAACGTTAAAAAAAAACGTTAAAAGCACGTTAAAACAGTCGGAGCCGAACCTCTGTTTGGAGAGTAGTGTAAACAGGACTAATTTCATAATTACCTGAAACTCGACTTCGACTTCGAAGTAGGACTTGATGATGGACTCCAGAATGCCTTGCGCCAGATCCAGGAGTCCACGCCGGCGGCTGTAATACCGGATGGTTAGTCCCTCACTGCTTTCCTCCTGCAAATACACACTACTCCTTCATCTAAACTTCCTGTGCAGCAGATATACGTACTTTCCCGGCTGTGAGTGTATACTAATAGACACCTCATTGCCACCTATAGTATCACCATTTTTTATATTATTGTATTGTTTGGAACTGCAAGGGTTTCAGCAGAAGTCTTAAAATACGTCTTTTCCAAGCACTTATACTCCCTATTGCTAGCCTGAGTATCATCCTCCGTAGTAACCGCTGGCTCACGACTTTCGCTTGCTAACCACTGACGGTGGTTAGCAAGCGAAAGTCGTACGGAGGATGATACTCAGGCTACCCTATTGCCACCTTTGCATGTGAAACTTGGAGTCTGAAAAAGTCTGACGAGAGTCTCCTGTTAGCTTTCGAAATGAGATGCCTAAGGGCGATTCTTAGTGTTACACTCCGTGACCGTATTCCGAATGAGGAAATCAGAAATAGACTGGGGGTAAAACACTCCATTGTCGATGCAATCAGGCTCAGAAGGCTTAGGTGGTTCGGACACGTCGTAAGAAGACCACCGAACACCCTGGTCCACAAAGCATACCATCAGGATTTCCAAAAGCCAAGGCCACGGGGGAGACCCCCAAAGCGATGGAGGGACCAAATCGCAAAGGACATTGGACAGAGTATTAAGTTCGCGGAGTCAAGTGCAAAGGATCGTGCTACCTGGAGGCTTCTTACGGAGCGGAGCAAGGGGCCAGCTCCTGGCCTAAGCACATAGGCAGGTATTGTGTATTGTTTCCAATATAGGTGTTATGAACGAATTTCTTTTTTGGACAATTCGTCTTTCAACACATGCGAGCTTAGACCTTAACCAACGATAACGGTCAGAAATGGTGTGCAGGTGTTGTAGAGATGACATTACCTTGCAAACGAAGCTCGGAGGTTTGATTTTCGGGAACGTGTACCGAGCCTGTTCGTGAAGGTTGTCCAGCTCGTCGATGAAGCCTCTCACGTGGCGGGCCACGGTTCTCAGGGTCTTTTCGTAGCCATTGTCTGCATACATCGACGGCATATTGGCTCCAAACTCACGCAGTAGAGTCTCCTTACAAAGGGAAAAGTTTACCGCTTTAGCTTCAAGCCAGGATGTTCTCATAAATACGATGACTCATATTATGCTCTAATTCTAATCATCTAAGAATATATCCAGACTACTCTGAAAAAACAGACTTATATCAAGTTGCAAAGATACTGAATGGCATAAAGAAATGTATCAAAACATGCAGAGGCTTTTACATCCTTGTACCAGTAAATACAATAATAGCATTGTTTCGAGGACGGAAAGAGAGCCGAACGTTATGACTATACTATACTATACCCGTAAAGATGTCGGTATTGGCACTGGTACCTGAGGTTTGCCGATGAGTTCACTGGCGGCTCGTGCTATCCGTAAGATGTACTGGTCCGAGTACGTCTGATTAAGGTGGAAGGTCCACACCTTGATACCAGCACGGTGTCGGACAAGCTGTGGATGACATGGAACGCTGTCAGACTCTGGGAGTTTTTTTCATGTGACAATTACTTCCCAATAACTACCCACAATTTGTAGAGATCAAGATGTGCGACCTTATATGTGCGTAGCTTGGATCATCATGCACGTGGAAATAGTTTCATTGTAGTTGCATGTGCCAAAGTGATGTACGTTTCCCTTAGAAATCATACTGGGGAAATAGAAATCACCTTCCAGACATCGTCTCCATACGTTCCTCTGAGATACCTGTGGACGGCGTCCAGGTACAGACCGTACATGCCGACTGGGCTGTCTGTGCTCACTCTTGGCTCTTATCGCACGTCTCGGGCTGGAAGTGTCTTGTTGGCTGCACACCGCAAACAGTAAAACACCAGCTTCAAAACGAAGTGAACCAATATTGGCTGAAACGATTTAGGCGTATAGAAAACGAGCTCCATGTACATCTATCTAACTTGAAAGATGTGTATACACGTCTTTCTAAATGCATACTTGGCATGGGGACGATGGAGAGTTAGAATGCCCTACGGTACAAACGACGGCCTTCACTCTGGCACCTCGTAAGCTTTGTGTAATCTAACTAATAGTGTTACCATTCGTTCAACAGGACTACTTTCAGTGAAGATTAAAGACAAACGATAAATGTTACCTTAGAATACAGTGTCATACGAAGACTTCCATGCAGCACACGACATGAAGACTAGCTCCGGACGCTACACCTCTGGATGTGCAGTACTAGTCCTCCTCAGCGCCCGGAGCGCGCGTCTGCCCGTGACATGTGGCAGGTCGTGTCACCTGCTCCTGTCAGGCCGCCACGAATGGCACCACGCCGCGGTCACGTCTGGTTTTGACAGTTCAATCATTCCATAAAGCTCTCGGCATTTCTACCATCATCGCCTCTTCTTTTAATAACAGGCTTGACTAATGGGTATATCATAGAAACAATTACGAACCCTTTATACCTTCGAATGCTTGATTTTTTGAACGCCTTATGAGGGGTACATTACCAAACACCTGGGGATATAAAGAATGTGTTTTTTATGATCTTCCTCAGTTTCTTCCTTTTCTTTTAAGTAGTTAACGGGAGGAATCCAAAGTCCGGTATTTGTTCCACAAAATGTGGACGCATTTTGTCCCCGCAACTAGTTACCTTTACGGTAAATGGACAGCGGCCGCGTGCAGCTTGTTTTGGCAGGTCAATTAAGCCGCCTTTTGTACGCTTTGTCTGTAGTGAAAGAGTGTCAGAGCTAGATCTAGAGATAGATTAACGACAATAACAGTCACCCCATTGTGAGTTGGCGGGCTAGGACATTAATTCGATTGTGACTCTTTGGCTGTAGGCTGTCGAGACCAAATGTCGAATCTTATGGAAAGTACACATACAATAACTTAAAAACCGGGTGAATACGCCAACCGCACCCACCCTATAAACACACAGCGCCTATGGGAATATACATGATGCAATCATATACATGTACCACAATGTATGTAAATGTTAATGTATTCGTTTTGTCCTCGGGCGTCGGGCCCTTGCGTTGATCAACTTTTTGGAGGTGCTAACAGGGGTTACGAGAACACCACATCAAATTGTCAGCAGGTCGTCTCTATCCTAAACCTTAAAAAAAACAAGAATATTTCTTAAATAATTGCCCTATAAAAATATAACTGAGCTGTGCACCACATCCGTTAATCGCAACCTTTTCCGCAAAATTAGGCCCCATCTCTTGAGCCTGTCTTTGCTGAATCGCCACATTGATGATCTACACCCCCATTTAGAAATGGGTTCTTCCAAAGAGCTCTCCTGGCATCATACACACTTTGGTCACCGGCCAATTACACGTAGCGTAGTCAACATGCGGACAACAATTCTCATGTCGTTTTTCTGTCTTATCGGATTCAGCTGCGCCTCGATGTTGGCGTTTATACTGTACCTCACCACATATGGGAAAGATATGGGGGTTGGATCGATCGAGTGGAACGCTTTAGACGACTCCATAATTGTCCGGCGACGCGCTGGGATTGCAGGAAGAAATCCGGTCGTTACTCTGCCAAACACAGTGGTCCTATCAGACAGGTGTGTTTTGTGTGCACCACGCTTGGGGTGGTGGGATCTGGGTAGTGAGAGAGTATAGCCAACACTCGGGATGTATTAGCTACTCTCATCCAAAGAACATATGATGGGGGAGGTTGCAAACATGTATATGATGTCCGTATGGTTCGCTATGCAACCGAATTATAGTCATATAACGTGTTGTTAACCAACTATGTGTTTACTAGACCCTTATCCCTTAGGGTTGTGTCCTTGGCAGATATAGGTGGCCAATCTTCTAGTTTACCTGAATGAAAAATTGAGGTATTGTTTTGGCGTGTCTGTCTTGGTGTCTGTCTGATTGTCTGTGTGTGTGCTCCCGATATTTGTTGTCAGAATAGCCCAAGAACCTTTCGATGGATTGTATTGCGATATTTGGTATAACCTAATTCGTATCTAGGTGTTTATTGGAAAGATAAAGGTCTAGGTCGATTGTGTGCACCCTGGTATGTGACTTTGATACTGCAGCTAGCATAACTTCCACTTCGTGTGTCTTTAGTCCTGGACCGTGTTGCCATTGTCTTGTTTTGTGGGGAAATAAGCCACTCAACGGCCTCTGGTGGGGCTGCACGACAGTCTCCATGGGTACCAGCAGTCTGCCTGGATTTACCCGCCCTGGGAAGTCACAGAGCCCTGGCAGACTAACGGGCGGTAGGCGAGGGGGTGGGTATCCAGGTTCGTTAGAGTCAGGTGGACAGACAAGTTAGAAGAACGGTGTTCACGTGCATAGTGCATACTATCATTACGTCGCGCACGTGTTTATGCATATGCCGACTGATGATTCTATAGTTACGGTGACACTGTTCGGTTTGCTAAACTTAACGAGCGTTCTGAATCATTTCAGAAAATACCTCAACATCAAAGAAGCAGATTCCCAGTGGAACCGACCACACATCGCGTCCAGTGCCGATGTCATGGCCAACAAACAGCCTTCTGTGAAACCTGTCATTGCCGGGAGGGAAAACAGTCAATCTTTGCGGCCAGGTGAAACCGTCAAGGTGGAAAACAATTCTGCAGTACAGATTCAAGACGGACACAAAGAATCGGTTATTAGCGATAAGCGTGAACAAAAAAGCAACGAAACTGGGATGATACAGAAACTGCATCAAGGAAATCACCTACCGCTGGCTAATGTGAAGAAAAATCTTCATACAACGTCAAAGAGTATACTTAGAACGGAATTTAGCCCCGTGGGTCAAGGACAAAGTAGACATTTTGTCCTTCAGAGCAGCTCCAGTAGCAATAAAGAACCTAATACGCCAAAAGTAGAATCTCTTAAAGAGTTGCCTATTGTTGGCGATAGGACTGGACTAGTTATTCCTGGACAAAAGGAAACACATAGCAGTAAAGATGTCTACATCAACCAGCAAGATCACTCAGGACTTAACTCTACCTCAAAATATAAACACCGCCAACATGACGGGAAAACCACATTAGGATCTAAAATACATACTGACAAGAATTTGGACGATGGTGGTAAATTCAATGAACGATTTTCTGCATTGAATGCTAGTGGATATACAAGAAACAATTTCTCAGTGAACGTTGCTAAAAGAAAACGTTCACCACTGCCTGTGATCGAAGATGGGATAGAGATCGGGAATGACAGCTACCGGCAGACTACCGGGGACATGTGCTCTCCGAAGAAACATTTTGTTTGGATCAAGGTGCATAAGGCCGGCTCGCAGACCACAAATCCAATCTTCGAACGGTTCGCCTACAAACATCATCTGAGGGTGAGTCCTGTGACGTTTGGACCCATTTTTAGAAAGGTTGATGTTCTTTTACATGTAGCGGTATGATATCAGATAGATGGTTGGCTTGTCTGTTCAACATCAAGGTACATATACCCCTTGTCTCAATAGCATGTGTCTTTTTTATAGATTTCCTACAGCAGATATCTAGTATGCCATTAATTTGTTGCATCCCTCCCATCTTTTAATTTCCTAGTTATTGTTTGGTATCTCTAACGGCCCGACTGTGTACTGGCCGCGGTCTCCGAAAGGGGGTGTGTATATGCAGACCCGGAAGGGAGGACTGTTCGACGCCTTGTATGTTCATAGGTAAGTTGTCGCTGTAGTCGGTGTAGCTATTTATCTCATTTCTTATTTGCATACCTGTGGCAATATGGATAACCTTTTCCTGAAGACAGTGACAAAACTGTGTGCAGCAATATCTGAAATAGTCGCATATAGGTCGTCTGCTCTGTTAGACCAGCTGCATAATGTAAAATGAATAACAGTAGTAGCAATGTCTGTTGTCACCACGAGCGTTGTTAAGTTAAATGTTGACCTTTTGCGTAGCCTTGATAGACAGAACCATCTTCGAATGGTTAACGTCAAAGGTAATAACAATAGTAAATAAGGCAGTGTATCGTTTTACGAGGCACGTGTCCATCACTAATATGTGTGTTTGATTTCATTATCACCGTGACTTAACATGAACTATAACGCTAATAGATAAGCAAACAATAACGTTGTTGTCTTTACAGCCGTTACAATAAAACATGGATGCGAGCCCACTTCCCCAATGACACGGTGTATCTGGCTATTGTGAAGGATCCGTTCTCTCACTTCAAGTCCAGTTTTCACTACTACGGCCTACAGCGGAATCTCAACTTAGATGACTCCTGGAACCCAGTCAAGACGTTTCTCTCGAACCCCTGGAAATACAAGACAGAGGCGCTGTATCAGGGAATACGGTTCGACAAAACCAGAAACGCACAGCTCTTTGACCTGGGGTTTCCCATTGAGAGGTCACACGACATGGTGTGGGCCAGGGAATACATTGAACAGTTAGACAAGGACTTCTTACTCGTGATAATTCTAGAGCATTATGCCGAATCATTGGTATTGATGAAGAGGTTGATGTGTTGGGAATTACTAGATATTCTATTGGTAGAAGATAGGTTAAACTCTCGACATTACCGGTACAAATACTACCGTCCTACACAGGAAGAGTTGATCAGGTACAAGCAGTATGCGGAGGCGGAATACGCTATGTACGAACGATTCAATAAGTCCCTGTGGACTAAGATCTCGCAGCAGAGTCAGGACTTCTTTCAAGAGGTTGAGCACTACAAGCGGATGACGAAACAAGTTCGCTATTTTTGTAAGGACAACTCAACTAAAGAACTTTTTGTTTCAGCTTCTCCATGGAATGCTCAATATAAAATGAACCAGTCCACCTGTACCTACCTCAAAATGCGTGATGATGAATGGAGGGCACATTCGTGGGCACAGCTCCGCTATCCTTCACGTATCAAACGCCCCCTGCGACTTGAATACTACAACAACATAAGCAAGTTTCACGACAAGCTGCTAGCTGCGGCCAGAAAAGACTCTGCAGAAAAGGGGAGATCATAGCTTTAGAGCTACGAAATAAACGTGTTTGTCCATTGATTTCTGACTTTTGATTTCCATTTCCACTACTTGTAGTTGATATATAGGAAATTAAACATCGACCAGTACACAATACTGAAAAAGCACATTTTTATACATACAATTATTTTGGAGATTGTCATTCGCGTGATACTAAATGGTAACGCTATACCTGCTACATTTGTGAATGTAGACGGACGAGCTTTCAATATGTTCTCCTAACCGCATTCTTTCTATAACAAATAGACACGAGCAAAAGGAACTGCAAACATAATGTGATGATGTAGGGCATTCCTTCTATTTCATGCTGCTAAGCCTTTGACTTGAAGGCATCTTCTAGAAAATGCGTAAAACTAAGCGATAATCATGTTTTCAGTGACAACTATATTGTAGTAATGTCGCAAAATAAAATCACTTTTAGGTTTAAGATTCAGCCAACATTTGTTTTGTTATGAGCTGTAAGCACTCATGCATAAACACAATACCCTTTGACCTCTGGATGTCCCATGGGATGTTCTACTATTGTGATACAGGTGTCTGTACGTGGGCCAACTGGTTTTTCCAGAGGACAATATGGCGACTTAAAGGATAATCTAGTTTATTGAATAAGAAATAAAGAATCAGTAACAAGTCTCGGCTCTTGGCATAAAAACTCTTTAAAGGAAAAAATGAATTATTGTAAATTTTTTTTACCAATGCTCATATTGCTTGTTGTACTTTTGCTACATGTATGTAAAACGTTTGAACATCTACAGGGCAGCGCACACCCCCATTCTTATAATAGTCTGTTCCCAGGTAGTTTTTAAGATTTCCAAGTAGTCGAACCGAAATTTCAGTGTTTCTCTGTATTCATTCTTTTATCGTTGGGAAAATCTACTGGGGGTCAACTCATACGAACATGGGACGAGGCCCAGTTGTTGCCTTCTTGGGCCTTTTTGTCTTCGGTTGTGCGGCCTTACTAGCCTCGTATTGGGACATAGAGTCTTTTAAAAGTGGTTCTCAGCCATTATCATGGGCCATGAGATCAGCTGTGTCATCGGGACTACAAAATAAACGTGACATCATAGCAGATCTGGCTGATGCAAATGAAAGGTTAGTGTGGTTACTAATAATCTTCTTACAACACCATGATACGGAATACCGGACATCTTGCTGCTGTGTCGCAAGAGATAGTTTTAGACAACTTTCTATCCACACTGAATGCCGCACAATAAGTTAACACGACAAATGCTGCGTATGCAATTGCAAACCTTCATTACTTGGCCTAGTAGTAATCAAATTAAAACTAAATTCTAGACTTGTTCAATATTTGTCTTGTCTGGTAAGTACTAAGTATAAAATGTTTTCGAACAACCCAACATTTTAAAAAGTGTTCAATTTTTATAGGAGTTTAATACTGACGTGCTGCATTGACTCCGTGTACGTGTTTTGATGTCTGTTTGTGACAATTGTGTCGGTGTGTTTCCGTAGTTGTTTAGATACAGTATTAGTAGATAAGCATGAAGTGAGTGTGAAGGCCGAATCAAAGGTCAGACTTGCCGAAATGACAGGAAGTACAGTTCTAAGATGGTTAAAACTATCTATCGATCAGACATGTCAGACAGTCTCTGGCTGGGGGGGGGGGGGGGGGGGGGGCTAGCTCTAATTAACGTAGTAATTGTCCCTGACCTGTCCTCGCTAGAAGTTACTGGGTGTGTTTTAGTGTACACGGGGGGGGGGGGGGGGGGGGGGGTTGTGTTGTCACAGTTAAATGCTTTACATTTGTTCGTTATGTTCACCACAGAATAACAGGAACAATTAATATGGATCAAAATCTTATTTCCCATGATAGTAAGTGAGCTACCACCAATCAAGACATTTGTGAAGCTCTAAATCTTTCACGGAGTCTTGAGATATTTGAACTCCTGTGTTTGCTGATTTACCATGATCAACCTTTCAGAGAACAGCTGACAGAACCGAAAGGTTCTTTAGACGTGAACGAGACGATAGATATACGCAGTAGTCAGCAACAACAACAACAGCAGCAACAACAACAACAACAACAACAACAACAACAGGCCACGACGTGTGTTCCCAAGAAGCATTTCGTCTGGATTAAAGTTCACAAGGCTGGCTCCCAGACCACCACGCCATTGTTCGAAAGATTCGCCTTCAACAACCATCTCAAGGTCGGTGAGGGTCATTGTTGTCTATGTATGAAAAAGTGACGAGGAGAACTTTCAAGTCACTAGATATCTTGATAATCATAATAAATATGAATATTATACCATACTCATTCTTGGATAAAGATTCAGCTTTTTATCATTACGGTGCATAACCAACTTTGGTCATCTGATGACAACTATGAAAGACCAACATCCTTCATGAAGCAATGTATCTATGAGCATGCTTATTCTCATGTTTTCTTAAAACCCGTGTTAAACGTCATGATAATGATTTGGGCTGTTGACAACCATCTCCCCCTAACGTGCATGCTTGTTCCTGACATGTAGGTATTACTCGGGGCCCATCGGGGCCCAACCATCAGCTGGCCGCTGCCGCCCAGAGAGGGAGATTATTTTCAGACCAAAGATGGCGGACTGTTCGACCGCTCTTTATTCACACAGGTACTTCATTACAACTAAATATCAAAGTAAAGAATTGATCACTGTGATTTGGGAAACACGTACTACCACCGCGTATAGCAACAACGCAGATTTACATATTCACACCTTAACGTATTATTGGTGGCACAGAATGCGGGTAAGCTACTTTCTTACGTTTTAAGCTCTTAACTCAGGCTTTTAACCGGGGGAAATAGGGACATATTTACACGACTACTAATTTGTGTCAATGTGTCAACCTTCCACAATGAACGCTACATTTCATTCCTTGAATTCTGTCTGTCTGTCTTTTTCCCACATACGAGCTGTGTCCTTGGGTCAGAAGGACTGTGTCAGTATAAAGTGCTGTCGATGAATTACATGTAAATATTGAAAAAAAAACACGCCAATAATTGTACATTTTCAGTCGTTACAACAAGACGTGGTTGGAGGCTCATTTTCCGGACGGACACGGCGTACCTGGCTATCGTTAAAGAACCCTCACACACTTTAAGAGTTGTCTCCACTATTACAGCCGTACCACGAAAAATCAAACTGAAATCAAAAACTGAAAAGAACCCTGTTAAGATTTTCCTGAAGGATCCTTGGAAATACAAGACGGAGGCCATGTCTCAAGGAATCCGTTGGGACAAAAACAGGAAATGCACAGCTCTTTGATTTGGGCTTCCCATGGAAAAGTCGGATGACATGGAATGGACGGAGAAATACATCGCTCAGTTAGACCGGGACTTCCTACTTGTCATCATATTAGAATATCATGACGAGTCCCTCATATTGTTTGAAAGATTGATGTGTTGGAACTTTACGATATTCTCCTGGGAGCTGAAAACCGAAACAGTCGACCGTACAGCTACAAGTCTTACAAACCGACGCCAGAGGAGGAGGCGACATACAGAAAGTACGCGGCGGCAGAATACGCCATGTACCAACGGTTCAACCAATCGCTGTGGGAGAAATCTCACAAACAGAGCCCGGATTCTTTCAAGAGGTGGACAATTATAGGAAGGTCATCAAACACCCTTCGTGGGTTTTGCAAGGGTGGGAAGAAGAAGGAATTAGTCATCCCAGCTTCAGCGTGGAACCCGAGTACAAGCTGCGCGCCGTTTCTGTAAAGTCCTGAAGACGGATGATCCGGTATGGAGGAGGAAGTCTTGGCAGCAGCTGAAGTACCCGCCGCTACACAAGGTCAATATACCGTTTAACGCCAGGACCAACCTCGCCAAGTTTCTGGGCGCGGCAAGACGCGATTCTGAGGAGAATAAAGAATGATTCTAGTACCTGCTCAGTCATAGATGATGAAAGAAATAGGTAAACCGTCAGGATCAGGAGTTTTAGGAATATAAACCAATGGAAGTCTCGCCCTTGTTAATCCATGTCCATTACGGCTGGAAGATGTTTGTTACTAAATAAATAGACACCAGAATACGGTATTATTGTTTTTTTTTAACAGATGGCACCTTTACACCCGGCCTTAATAGATACTGGTGAAATGCGTAGTAGCTTTGATAACAATACCTATCATGATAGTTACAAATTTCCGTAATGCAGGTACATGTATATGCACATTTCTACTTAGCAAAGAATAAATCTAGAAATACTACATAGCATTAAATCATCTTGCCTGTTCTTTCCCATTACCATGTCATTTCTATTAATTGCTTTCATTGAGTATTATGTATCTTCTCAAAGAGGAAGATACAATGCCCAGCCAAGCTACAGATCGAGACTAAATGGCAACTACTTCGTGTGTGTTTGAAACGTCTACTGGCGGTTTATTGGGTGGTTTACAGCAGATACAAATAAATAGGTGTAAATATTCGGTTCAAAGCCAATAACTCCCAATGTAGTCTCTTTTACAATATTCAGAAGTCCGTTGAGAGAGCTGAAGTAAGGACTATATGTCTAACAACTACTTACAGTACAACTAAATAGACATGTGAATAAGTCAACATATCGAGCCTAGAACGTCATTTAAATA
>JAAEAE010000049.1:0-33882 GCA_013266295.2 Branchiostoma floridae x Branchiostoma japonicum | reverse complement strand
GTCATTGCTACCGGTATATACCCCCCCCCCCCCAACACACGAACGGATACACCGCACTGATTCCCCGTCCACACAGTAGGGCGTTGAATCATATACCGCTACCCCCCCCCCCCCCCCCCATTACAAACGGAAAACCGCCCGACACGCTACAGGTGACGTGAATTTGTACCCCAGACTTCCAGTTGTAAAATCATAATGAATTTAGCGAATTTCTAGTGAGGTGTGATAAAGATATCAGGGAAAGCATTACTGTAACTTTCAGTGGAAAAGTTTCTGTTTTACTCTGTGCGAAGAACGCTGTCTTCATGTCCCCTTCCTTTCTGAGTGATAGTTTTTGGGTCAATTTTGGCTTCTTTTGCCTTTATCCTACTCAACTAGGAGGAAAAGTGACTTTTTGACCGAAGTTGCCTCGAATTGTGTACGCAGGATCTTGCGTATCTCCATAAATCACTCCTCATCCCTCCCTAGGCTGACTTCTAGAGTGCGCTAGATGCAGTATCAGCAGCATGTCGCTTATTTATTCTTACCTCGGGTTCAAATTTTAGCAAGTTTACATGCATGTCTTAACTTTTGTCTGTGAAAATAGGATGCCTTTGCTTTTTGGGGGCTTGTCCAGATGCGACTGCATCTGAATGTGTCACTATGGTACAGCATACACGAAATGATCAGTATCGTTCAGATCTATCTGTTGCTTTCTATTCAGGTTTACATGCAAACAATCATGCAGAGAGCACAATTATCTAACCAAATGTACGAAGAAGCAATTAATTATCGTTTCCGACCACGTCATAAGGGTAATTAAAGATATTCTGTTGTAGTTTTACTCAAAATCTGCAGGTGGCGCTGCTCCATACCCAAAATTAGACGCAAGTTCATGACCCGTTGTGGGGTGACGGAGTGACGTGAGGACAAAATCTCTTTTAGAGGTTGTTGGAGTGCACAATTCTTCTTTCGATAAGAAAGAACTTAATAATCAATGGTAATTAATAGAAATGAAAAATATTCACCAAAAATCAAACGATCAGTGCCAAGGTCGCGATTTTTGAACGATGTTAGCCCAGGATTTAATCTCCGATTTTTCCGCGCAAGTTGCATTGCGTAACCATGCCCGTTGCCATGGTAACGGACGAGGCCATTTCTACGGGGGTTGACTGACGTCTCCCTTTCATACTACCCGTTTTACAAGATTTACAGCCATATACCGTTCTGGAAAACTGACATAGTCAAGATACATACACAACAGATAATCGTCGGACTATAAGCATCGTGTAAAAACGTCTATAAAGCAAGGAGGACAAGCACACGCGCCCCAATTATATAGAAATCGTATAAACCCAATTCACGGACAACACATGTAAACGCTAGAAGCGTCAATTACGGAAATGAGATGTTTTATATGAAATTGTGGCTACAGCTAAGGAGCCACAGAACAGGAAAGTAATCAAAACTAAAGATGTGTGCGTTCTACCAGGAAAAGTGTCAAATGTAAGGCAGTACGACGCGATATGAATCGATATAAATGTTAAACCACCTTGCCCGCAGCAGAGTGCCTCTGCCTAAAATCGCATGCCTGACAAGTAGGGGACCTGATTGCATCACAAAACAATAGCCATTACGTTTGCTTGCTTACTCTTGCCGAAATTTGTGTTCATTGCTACCGGGATATAACCCCCCCCCCCCAAACACACGAACGGATACACGCACTGAGTCCCCGTCCACCACAGTCAGGGCCGTTGAATCTTATACCGCTACCCCCCCCCCCCCATTACAAACGGAAACCGCCCGACACGCTACAGGTGACGTGAATTTGTCCCCAGACTTCCAGGTTGTAAAATCATAATGAATTTAGCGAATTTCTAGTGAGGTGTGAGGAAAGATATCAGGGAAAAGCATTACTGTAACTTTCAGTGGAAAGTTTCTGTTTTACTCTGTGCGAAGAACGCTGTCTTCATGTCCCCTTCCTTTCTGAGTGATAGTTTTTGGGTCAATTTGGCTTCTTTTGCCTTTATCCTACTCAACAGGAGGAAAAGTGACTTTTTGACCGAAGTTGCCTCGAATTGTGTAAGCAGGATCTTGGTTTATCTCCATAAATCACTCCTCATCCCTCCCTAGGCTGACTTCTAGAGTGCGCAGATGCAGTATCAGCAGCATGTCGCTTATTTATTCTTACTCGGGTTCAAATTTTAGCAAGTTTACATGCATGTCTTAACTTTTGTCTGTGAAATATGGATGCCTTTGCTTTTGGGGGCTTGTCCAGATGCGACTTGCATCTGAATGTTGTCACTTATGGTACAGCATACACGAAATGATCAGTATCGTTCAGATCTATCTGTTGCTTTCTATTCAGGTTTACACGCAAACAATCATGCAGAGAGCACATTAATCTAACAAAATGTACGAGAAAGCAATTAATTATCGTTTCCGACACGTATAAGGGTAATTAAAGATATCTGTTGTAGTTTTACTCAAATCTGGCAGGTGGCGCTGCTCATACCAAAAGTTTAGGACGCAAGTCATTGACCCGTTTTGTGGGGTGGACGGGTGACGTGAGGAAAAAAATCTCTTTTAGGGTTGTTGGAGGATGCAATTCTTTCGATTAAGAAAAAGAATCTTAATAATCAATGGTAATTAATAGAAATGAAAAATATTCACCAAAAATCAACGATCAGTGCCAAGGTCGCGATTTTTGAACGATGTTAGCCCAGGATTTAATCTCCGATTTTCAGCGCAAGTTGCATTGCGTAACCATGCCCGTTGCCATGGTAACGGACGAGGCCATTTCTACGGGGGTTGACTGACGTCTCCCTTTCATACTACCCCGTTTTACAAAGATTTACAGCCATATTACGTTTCGGAAAACTGACATAGTCAATGATACATACACAACAGATAATCGTCTGACTATAAGCATCGTGTAAAACGTCTATAAAGCAAGGAATGACAGGCACACGCCCCAATTATATAGAAATCGTATATAAACCCAAATTCACGGACAACACATGTAAACGCTAGAAGCGTCAATTACGGAAATGAGATGTTATATGAAATTGTGGCTACAGCTAAGGAGCCACAGAACAGGAAAGTAATCAAATACTAAAGATGTGTGCGTTCTACTGTCAGGAAAAAGTGTCAAATGTAAGGCAGTACGACGCGATATGAATCGATTAAACCACCTTGCCCGCAGCAGACTGTGCCTCTGCCTAAAATCGCATGCCTGACAAGTAGGGTTACCTGATTGCATCACAAAACAATAGCCATTACGTTGCTTGCTTACTCTTGCCGAAATTTGTGTCATTGCTACCGGTATACCCCCCCCCCCCCCCCCCCCCCCCCCCCAACACACGAACGGATACACGCACTGAGTCCCCGTCCACACAGTCAGGGCGTTGAATCTATACCGCTACCCCCCCCCCCCCCATTACAAACGGAAACCGCCCGACACGCTACAGGTGACGTGAATTTGTACCCAGACTTCCAGGTTGTAAAATCATAATGAATTTAGCGAATTTCTAGTGAGGTGTGTGATGAAAGATATCAGGGAAAAGCATTACTGTAACTTTCAGTGGAAAAGTTTTGTTTTACTCTGTGCGAAGAACGCTGTCTTCATGTCCCCTTCCTTTCTGAGTGATAGGTTTTGGGTCAATTTGGCTTCTTTTGCCTTTATCCTACTCAACTAGGAGGAAAAAGTGACTTTTGACCGAAGTTGCCTCGAATTGTGTAAGCAGGATCTTGCGTTATCTCCATAAATCACTCCTCATCCCTCCCTAGGCTGACTTCTAGAGTGCGCTAGATGCAGTATCAGCAGCATGTCGCTTATTTATTCTTACCTCGGGTTCAAATTTTAGCAAGTTTACATGCATGTCTTAACTTTGTCTGTGAAATATGGATGCCTTTGCTTTTTGGGGGCTTGTCCAGATGCGACTTGCATCTGAATGTTGTCACTTATGGTACAGCATACACGAAATGATCAGTATCGTTCAGATCTATCTGTTGCTTTCTATTCAGGTTTACACGCAAACAATCATGCAGAGAGCACATTAATCTAACCAAATGTACGAAGAAAGCAATTATTAATTATCGTTTCCGACACGTCATAAGGGTAATTAAAGATATCTGTTGTAGTTTTACTCAAATCTGGCAGGTGGCGCTGCTCATACCCAAAATTAGACGCAAGTTCATTGACCCGTTGTGGGGTGACGGAGTGACGTGAGGCAAAATCTCTTTTAGAGGTTGTTGGAGGATGCACATTCTTTCGATTAAGAAAGAATCTTAATAATCAATGGTAATTAAGGTCTCATTCTTCGGTATCTTCGCGTGGGTACTCTAAAGTAGATCGTACTAAAAATTAAATGCGTGTATGGATGTGTGTTTATATCCGCCAGAAATTGCATTTTAGCTAAGTCAGTTGGCGTCAACCGCTGTGATATGAGAGGTTGTTTGTATGTGCTAAAATTAGTGGGTAAGTGTTGACATCCGCGCGACAGGTCGGATGTTTACACGCTGTTGTGATGGGTAATGCGGTCAGGAGGTAGCAGCGCTGAAGGACCTCTGGCGGAGAGTGGCCAAGTGCAGTTATTATAAATAAATAAAAGAGATTGTCGGGTTAGATCTGGTTGGGAATTTTTTGACGTAATGTAGGGCCATTGTGCTCAAAATTGATTGGATAGACTAGATGGTTGTCATTCAAATTATTGGGTTTTTGGCCTATGTAAAGTTACGTATTTTGCCATAGGCGGCTATAGTTAACAAAAACTCACGAATGAGACCTTAATAGAAATGAAAAATATTCACCAAAAATCAACGATCAGTGCCAAGGTCGCGATTTTTGAACGATGTTAGCCCAGGATTTAATCTCCCGATTTTTCAGCGCAAGTTGCATTGCGTAACCATGCCCGTTGCCATGGTAACGGACGAGGCCATTTCTACGGGGGTTGACTGACGTCTCCCTTTCATACTACCCCGTTTTTACAAAGATTTACAGCCATATTACGTTTCGGAAAAACTGACATAGTCAATGATACATACACAACAGATAATCGTCTGACTATAAGCATCGTGTTAAAACGTCTATAAAGCAAGGAATGACAAGCACACGCGCCCCAATTATATAGAAATCGTATAAACCCAAATTCACGGACAACACATGTAAACGCTAGAAGCGTCAATTACGGAAATGAGATGTTTATATGAAATTGTGGCTACAGCTAAGGAGCCACAGAACAGGAAAGTAATCAAATACTAAAGATGTGTGCGTTCTACTGTCAGGAAAAGTGTCAAATGTAAGGCAGTACGACGCGATATGAATCGATTAAACCACCTTGCCCGCAGCAGACTGTGCCTCTGCCTAAAAATCGCATGCCTGACAAGTAGGGTTACCTGATTGCATCACAAAACAATAGCCATTACGTTGCTTGCTTACTCTTGCCGAAATTTGTGTCATTGCTACCGGTATACCCCCCCCCCCCCCCCAACACACGAACGGATACACGCACTGAGTCCCCGTCCACACAGTCAGGGCGTTGAATCTTATACCGCTACCCCCCCCCCCCCCCCCCCCCCCATTACAAACGGAAAACCGCCCGACACGCTACAGGTGACGTGAATTTGTACCCCCCAGACTTCCAGGTTGTAAAATCATAATGAATTTAGCGAATTTCTAGTGAGGTGTGATGAAAGATATCAGGGAAAAGCATTACTGTAACTTTCAGTGGAAAAGTTTCTGTTTTACTCTGTGCGAAGAACGCTGTCTTCATGTCCCCTTCCTTTCTGAGTGATAGTTTTTGGGTCAATTTGGCTTCTTTTGCCTTTATCCTACTCAACTAGGAGGAAAAGTGACTTTTGACCGAAGTTGCCTCGAATTGTGTAAGCAGGATCTTGCGTTATCTCCATAAATCACTCCTCATCCCTCCCTAGGCTGACTTCTAGAGTGCGCTAGATGCAGTATCAGCAGCATGTCGCTTATTTATTCTTACCTCGGGTTCAAATTTTAGCAAGTTTACATGCATGTCTTAACTTTTTGTCTGTGAAATATGGATGCCTTTGCTTTTGGGGGCTTGTCCAGATGCGACTTGCATCTGAATGTTGTCACTTATGGTACAGCATACACGAAATGATCAGTATCGTTCAGATCTATCTGTTGCTTTCTATTCAGGTTTACACGCAAACAATCATGCAGAGAGCACATTAATCTAACCAAATGTACGAAGAAAGCAATTAATTATCGTTTCCGACACGTCATAAGGGTTAATTAAAGATATCTGTTGTAGTTTTACTCAAATCTGGCAGGTGGCGCTGCTCATACCCAAAATTAGACGCAAGTTCATGTGACCCGTTGTGGGGTGACGGAGTGACGTGAGGCAAAATCTCTTTTAGAGGTTGTTGGAGGATGCAACATTCTTTCGATTAAGAAAGAATCTTAATAATCAATGGTAATTAATAGAAATGAAAAATATTCACCAAAAATCAACGATCAGTGCCAAGGTCGCGATTTTTGAAACGATGTTAGCCCAGGATTTAATCTCCGATTTTTCAGCGCAAGTTGCATTGCGTAACCATGCCCGTTGCCATGGTAACGGACGAGGCCATTTCTACGGGGGTTGACTGACGTCTCCCTTTCATACTACCCCGTTTTACAAGATTTACAGCCATATTACGTTTCGGAAAACTGACATAGTCAATGATACATACACAACAGATAATCGTCTGACTATAAGCATCGTGTAAAACGTCTATAAAGCAAGGAATGACAAGCACACGCGCCCCCAATTATATAGAAATCGTATAAACCCAAATTCACGGACAACACATGTAAACGCTAGAAGCGTCAATTACGGAAATGAGATGTTTATATGAAATTGTGGCTACAGCTAAGGAGCCACAGAACAGGAAAGTAATCAAATACTAAAGATGTGTGCGTTCTACTGTCAGGAAAAGTGTCAAATGTAAGGCAGTACGACGCGATATGAATCGATTAAACCACCTTGCCCGCAGCAGACTGTGCCTCTGCCTAAAATCGCATGCCTGACAAGTAGGGTTACCTGATTGCATCACAAAACAATAGCCATTACGTTGCTTGCTTACTCTTGCCGAAATTTGTGTCATTGCTACCGGTATACCCCCCCCCCCCCCCAACACACGAACGGATACACGCACTGAGTCCCCGTCCACACAGTCAGGGCGTTGAATCTTATACCGCTACCCCCCCCCCCCCCCATTACAACGGAAAACCGCCCGACACGCTACAGGTGACGTGAATTTGTACCCCCAGACTTCCAGGTTGTAAAATCATAATGAATTTAGCGAATTTCTAGTGAGGTGTGATGAAAGATATCAGGGAAAAGCATTACTGTAACTTTCAGTGGAAAAGTTTCTGTTTTACTCTGTGCGAAGAACGCTGTCTTCATGTCCCCCTTCCTTTCTGAGTGATAGTTTTTGGGTCAATTTGGCTTCTTTTGCCTTTATCCTACTCAACTAGGAGGAAAAAGTGACTTTTGACCGAAGTTGCCTCGAATTGTGTAAGCAGGATCTTGCGTTATCTCCATAAATCACTCCTCATCCCTCCCTAGGCTGACTTCTAGAGTGCGCTAGATGCAGTATCAGCAGCATGTCGCTTATTTATTCTTACCTCGGGTTCAAATTTTAGCAAGTTTACATGCATGTCTTAACTTTTGTCTGTGAAATATGGATGCCTTTGCTTTTTGGGGGCTTGTCCAGATGCGACTTGCATCTGAATGTTTGTCACTTATGGTACAGCATACACGAAATGATCAGTATCGTTCAGATCTATCTGTTGCTTTCTATTCAGGTTTACACGCAAACAATCATGCAGAGAGCACATTAATCTAAACCAAATGTACGAAGAAAGCAATTAATTATCGTTTCCGACACGTCATAAGGGTAATTAAAGATATCTGTTGTAGTTTTACTCAAATCTGGCAGGTGGCGCTGCTCATACCCAAAATTAGACGCAAGTTCATTGACCCGTTGTGGGGGTGACGGGTAGTGACGTGAGGCAAAATCTCTTTTAGAGGTTGTTGGAGGATGCACATTCTTTCGATTAAGAAAGAATCTTAATAATCAATGGTAATTAATAGAAATGAAAAATATTCACCAAAAATCAACGATCAGTGCCAAGGTCGCGATTTTTGAACGATGTTAGCCCAGGATTTAATCTCCGATTTTCAGCGCAAGTTGCATTGCGTAACCATGCCCGTTGCCATGGTAACGGACGAGGCCATTTCACGGGGGTTGACTGACGTCTCCCTTTCATACTACCCCGTTTTACAAAGATTTACAGCCATATTACGTTTCGGAAAACTGACATAGTCAATGATACATACACAACAGATAATCGTCTGACTATAAGCATCGTGTAAAACGTCTATAAAGCAAGGAATGACAAGCACACGCGCCCCAATTATATAGAAATCGTATAAACCCAAATTCACGGACAACACATGTAAACGCTAGAAGCGTCAATTACGGAAATGAGATGTTTATATGAAATTGTGGCTACAGCTAAGGAGCCACAGAACAGGAAAGTAATCAAATACTAAAGATGTGTGCGTTCTACTGTCAGGAAAAGTGTCAAATGTAAGGCAGTACGACGCGATATGAATCGATTAAACCACCTTGCCCGCAGCAGACTGTGCTCTGCCTAAAATCGCATGCCTGACAAGTAGGGTTACCTGATTGCATCACAAAACAATAGCCATTACGTTTGCTTGCTTACTCTTGCCGAAATTTGTGTCATTGCTACCGGTATACCCCCCCCCCCCCCCCCCCCCCCCCCCCCAACACACGAAACGGATACACGCACTGAGTCCCCGTCCACACAGTCAGGGCGTTGAATCTTATACCGCTACCCCCCCCCCCCCATTACAAACGGAAAACCGCCCGACACGCTACAGGTGACGTGAATTTGTACCCCCAGACTTCCAGGTTGTAAAATCATAATGAATTTAGCGAATTTCTAGTGAGGTGTGATGAAAGATATCAGGGGAAAAGCATTACTGTAACTTTCAGTGGAAAAGTTTCTGTTTTACTCTGTGCGAAGAACGCTTGTCTTCATGTCCCCTTCCTTTCTGAGTGATAGTTTTTGGGTCAATTTGGCTTCTTTTGCCTTTATCCTACTCAACTAGGAGGAAAGTGACTTTTGACCGAAGTTGCCTCGAATTGTGTAAGCAGGATCTTGCGTTTATCTCCATAAATCACTCCTCATCCCTCCCTAGGCTGACTTCTAGAGTGCGCTAGATGCAGTATCAGCAGCATGTCGCTTATTTATTCTTACTCGGGTTCAAATTTTAGCAAGTTTACATGCATGTCTTAACTTTTGTCTGTGAAATATGGATGCCTTTGCTTTTTTGGGGGCTTGTCCAGATGCGACTTGCATCTGAATGTTGTCACTTATGGTACAGCATACACGAAATGATCAGTATCGTTCAGATCTATCTGTTGCTTTCTATTCAGGTTTACACGCAAACAATCATGCAGAGAGCACATTAATCTAACCAAATGTACGAAGAAAAGCAATTAATTATCGTTTCCGACACGTCATAAGGGTAATTAAAGATATCTGTTGTAGTTTTACTCAAATCTGGCAGGTGGCGCTGCTCATACCCAAAATTAGACGCAAGTTCATTGACCCGTTGTGGGGTGACGGAGTGACGTGAGGCAAAATCTCTTTTAGAGGTTGTTGGAGGATGCACATTCTTTCGATTAAGAAAGAATCTTAATAATCAATGGTAATTAAGGTCTCATTCCGGTATTCTTCCGCGTGGGTACTCTAAAGTAGATCGTACTAAAAATTAAATGCGTGTATGGATGTGTGTTTATATCCGCCAGAAATTGCATTTTAGCTAAGTCAGTTGGCGTCAACCGCTTGTGATATGAGAGGTTGTTTGTATGTGCTAAAATTAGTGGGTAAGTGTTGACATCCGCGCGACAGGTCGGATGTTTACACGCTTGTTGTGATGGGTAATGCGGTCAGGAGGGTAGCAGCGCTGAAGGACCTCTGGCGGAGAGTGGCCAAGTGCAGTTTATAAATAAATAAAAAGAGATTGTCGGGTTAGATCTGGTTGGGAATTTTTTGACGTAATGTAGGGCCATTGTGCTCAAAATTGATTGGATAGACTAGATGGTTGTCATTCAAATTATTGGGTTTTGGCCTATGTAAAGTTACGTATTTTGCCATAGGCGGCTATAGTTAACAAAAACTCACGAATGAGACCTTAATAGAAATGAAAAATATTCACCAAAAATCAACGATCAGTGCCCAAGGTCGCGATTTTTGAACGATGTTAGCCCAGGATTTAATCTCCGATTTTTCAGCGCAAGTTGCATTGCGTAACCATGCCCGTTGCCATGGTAACGGACGAGGCCATTTCTACGGGGGTTGACTGACGTCTCCCTTTCATACTACCCCGTTTTACAAAGATTTACAGCCATATTACGTTTCGGAAAACTGACATAGTCAATGATACATACACAACAGATAATCGTCTGACTATAAGCATCGTGTAAAACGTCTATAAAGCAAGGAATGACAAGCACACGCGCCCCAATTATATAGAAATCGTATAAACCCAAATTCACGGACAACACATGTAAACGCTAGAAGCGTCAATTACGGAAATGAGATGTTTATATGAAATTGTGGCTACAGCTAAGGAGCCCACAGAACAGGAAAGTAATCAAATACTAAAGATGTGTGCGTTCTACTGTCAGGAAAAGTGTCAAATGTAAGGCAGTACGACGCGATATGAATCGATTAAACCACCTTGCCCGCAGCAGACTGTGCCTCTGCCTAAAATCGCATGCCTGACAAGTAGGGTTACCTGATGCATCACAAAACAATAGCCATTACGTTGCTTGCTTACTCTTGCCAAATTTGTGTCATTGCTACCGGTATACCCCCCCCCCCCCCCCCAACACACGAACGGATACACGCACTGAGTCCCCGTCCACACAGTCAGGGCGTTGAATCTTATACCGCTACCCCCCCCCCCCCCCCATTACAAACGGAAAACCGCCCGACACGCTACAGGTGACGTGAATTTGTACCCCCAGACTTCCAGGTTGTAAAATCATAATGAATTTAGCGAATTTCTAGTGAGGTGTTGTGATGAAAGATATCAGGGAAAAGCATTACTGTAACTTTTCAGTGGAAAAGTTTCTGTTTTACTCTGTGCGAAGAACGCTTGTCTCATTGTCCCCTTCCTTTCTGAGTGATAGTTTTTGGGTCAATTTGGCTTCTTTTGCCTTTATCCTACTCAACTAGGAGGAAAAGTGACTTTTGACCGAAGTTGCCTCGAATTGTGTAAGCAGGATCTTGCGTTATCTCCATAAATCACTCCTCATCCCTCCCTAGGCTGACTTCTAGAGTGCGCTAGATGCAGTATCAGCAGCATGTCGCTTATTTATTCTTACCTCGGGTTTCAAATTTTAGCAAGTTTACATGCATGTCTTAACTTTTGTCTGTGAAATATGGATGCCTTTGCTTTTTGGGGGCTTGTCCAGATGCGACTTGCATCTGAATGTTGTCACTTATGGTACAGCATACACGAAATGATCAGTATCGTTCAGATCTATCTGTTGCTTTCTATTCAGGTTTACACGCAAACAATCATGCAGAGAGCACATTAATCTAACCAAATGTACGAAGAAAGCAATTAATTATCGTTTCCGACACGTCATAAGGGTAATTAAAGATATCTGTTGTAGTTTTACTCAAATCTGGCAGGTGGCGCTGCTCATACCCAAAATTAGACGCAAGTTCATTGACCCGTTGTGGGGTGACGGAGTGACGTGAGGCAAAATCTCTTTTAGAGGTTGTTGGAGGATGCACATTCTTTCGATTAAGAAAGAATCTTAATAATCAATGGTAATTAAGGTCTCATTCCGGTATTCTTCCGCGTGGGTACTCTAAAGTAGATCGTACTAAAAATTAAATGCGTGTATGGATGTGTGTTTATATCCGCCAGAAATTGCATTTTAGCTAAGTCAGTTGGCGTCAACCGCTTGTGATATGAGAGGTTGTTTGTATGTGCTAAAATTAGTGGGTAAGTGTTGACATCCGCGCGACAGGTCGGATGTTTACACGCTGTTGTGATGGGTAATGCGGTCAGGAGGTAGCAGCGCTGAAGGACCTCTGGCGGAGAGTGGCCAAGTGCAGTTTATAAATAAATAAAAAGAGATTGTCGGGTTAGATCTGGTTGGGAATTTTTTGACGTAATGTAGGGCCATTGTGCTCAAAATTGATTGGATAGACTAGATGGTTGTCATTCAAATTATTGGGTTTTGGCCTATGTAAAGTTACGTATTTTGCCATAGGCGGCTATAGTTAACAAAAACTCACGAATGAGACCTTAATAGAAATGAAAATATTCACCAAAAATCAACGATCAGTGCCAAGGTCGCGATTTTTGAACGATGTTAGCCCAGGATTTAATCTCCGATTTTTCAGCGCAAGTTGCATTGCGTAACCATTGCCCGTTGCCATGGTAACGGACGAGGCCATTTCTACGGGGGTTGACTGACGTCTCCCTTTCATACTACCCCGTTTTACAAAGATTTACAGCCATATTACGTTTCGGAAAACTGACATAGTCAATGATACATACACAACAGATAATCGTCTGACTATAAGCATCGTGTAAAACGTCTATAAAGCAAGGAATGACAAGCACACGCGCCCCAATTATATAGAAATCGTATAAACCCAAATTCACGGACAACACATGTAAACGCTAGAAGCGTCAATTACGGAAATGAGATGTTTATATGAAATTGTGGCTACAGCTAAGGAGCCACAGAACAGGAAAGTAATCAAATACTAAAGATGTGTGCGTTCTACTGTCAGGAAAAGTGTCAAATGTAAGGCAGTACGACGCGATATGAATCGATTAAACCACCTTGCCCGCAGCAGACTGTGCCTCTGCCTAAAATCGCATGCCTGACAAGTAGGGTTACCTGATTGCATCACAAAACAATAGCCATTACGTTGCTTGCTTACTCTTGCCGAAATTTGTGTCATTGCTACCGGTATACCCCCCCCCCCCCCAACACACGAACGGATACACGCACTGAGTCCCCGTCCACACAGTCAGGGCGTTGAATCTTATACCGCTACCCCCCCCTCCCCCCCCCCCCATTACAAACGGAAAACCGCCCGACACGCTACAGGTGACGTGAATTTGTACCCCCAGACTTCCAGGTTGTAAAATCATAATGAATTTAGCGAATTTCTAGTGAGGTGTGATGAAAAGATATCAGGGAAAAGCATTACTGTAACTTTCAGTGGAAAAGTTTCTGTTTTACTCTGTGCGAAGAACGCTGTCTTCATGTCCCCTTCCTTTCTGAGTGATAGTTTTTGGGTCAATTTGGCTTCTTTTGCCTTTTATCCTACTCAACTAGGAGGAAAAGTGACTTTTGACCGAAGTTGCCTCGAATTGTGTAAGCAGGATCTTGCGTTATCTCCATAAATCACTCCTCATCCCTCCCTAGGCTGACTTCTAGAGTGCGCTAGATGCAGTATCAGCAGCATGTCGCTTATTTATTCTTACCTCGGGTTCAAATTTTAGCAAGTTTACATGCATGTCTTAACTTTTGTCTGTGAAATATGGATGCCTTTGCTTTTTGGGGGCTTGTCCAGATGCGACTTGCATCTGAATGTTGTCACTTATGGTACAGCATACACGAAATGATCAGTATCGTTCAGATCTATCTGTTGCTTTCTATTCAGGTTTACACGCAAACAATCATGCAGAGAGCACATTAATCTAACCAAATGTACGAAGAAAGCAATTAATTATCGTTTCCGACACGTCATAAGGGTAATTAAAGATATCTGTTGTAGTTTTACTCAAATCTGGCAGGTGGCGCTGCTCATACCCAAAATTAGACGCAAGTTTCATTGACCCGTTGTGGGGTGACGGAGTGACGTGAGGCAAAATCTCTTTTAGAGGTTGTTGGAGGATGCACATTCTTTCGATTAAGAAAGAATCTTAATAATCAATGGTAATTAAGGTCTCATTCCGGTATTCTTCCGCGTGGGTACTCTAAAGTAGATCGTACTAAAAATTAAATGCGTGTATGGATGTGTGTTTATATCCGCCAGAAATTGCATTTTAGCTAAGTCAGTTGGCGTCAACCGCTTGTGATATGAGAGGTTGTTTGTATGTGCTAAAATTAGTGGGTAAGTGTTGACATCCGCGCGACAGGTCGGATGTTTACACGCTGTTGTGATGGGTAATGCGGTCAGGAGGTAGCAGCGCTGAAGGACCTCTGGCGGAGAGTGGCCAAGTGCAGTTTATAAATAAATAAAAAGAGATTGTCGGGTTAGATCTGGTTGGGAATTTTTTGACGTAATGTAGGGCCATTGTGCTCAAAATTGATTGGATAGACTAGATGGTTGTCATTCAAATTATTGGGTTTTGGCCTATGTAAAGTTACGTATTTTGCCATAGGCGGCTATAGTTAACAAAAAACTCACGAATGAGACCTTAATAGAAATGAAAAATATTCACCAAAAATCAACGATCAGTGCCAAGGTCGCGATTTTTGAACGATGTTAGCCCAGGATTTAATCTCCGATTTTTTCAGCGCAAGTTGCATTGCGTAACCATGCCCGTTGCCATGGTAACGGACGAGGCCATTTCTACGGGGGTTGACTGACGTCTCCCTTTCATACTACCCCGTTTTACAAAGATTTACAGCCATATTACGTTTCGGAAAACTGACATAGTCAATGATACATACACAACAGATAATCGTCTGACTATAAGCATCGTGTAAAACGTCTATAAGCAAGGAATGACAAGCACACGCGCCCCAATTATATAGAAATCGTATAAACCCAAATTCACGGACAACACATGTAAACGCTAGAAGCGTCAATTACGGAAATGAGATGTTTATATGAAATTGTGGCTACAGCTAAGGAGCCACAGAACAGGAAAGTAATCAAATACTAAAGATGTGTGCGTTCTACTGTCAGGAAAAGTGTCAAATGTAAGGCAGTACGACGCGATATGAATCGATTAAACCACCTTGCCCGCAGCAGACTGTGCCTCTGCCTAAAATCGCATGCCTGACAAGTAGGGTTACCTGATTGCATCACAAAACAATAGCCATTACGTTGCTTGCTTACTCTTGCCGAAATTTGTGTCATTGCTACCGGTATACCCCCCCCCCCCCCCCCAACACACGAACGGATACACGCACTGAGTCCCCGTCCACACAGTCAGGGCGTTGAATCTTATACCGCTACCCCCCCCCCCCCATTACAAACGGAAAACCGCCCGACACGCTACAGGTGACGTGAATTGTACCCCCCAGACTTCCAGGTTGTAAAATCATAATGAATTTAGCGAATTTCTAGTGAGGTGTGATGAAAGATATCAGGGAAAAGCATATTACTGTAACTTCAGTGGAAAAGTTTCTGTTTTACTCTGTGCGAAGAACGCTGTCTTCATGTCCCCTTCCTTTCTGAGTGATAGTTTTTGGGTCAATTTGGCTTCTTTTGCCTTTATCCTACTCAACTAGGAGGAAAAGTGACTTTTGACCGAAGTTGCCTCGAATTGTGTAAGCAGGATCTTGCGTTATCTCCATAAATCACTCCTCATCCCTCCCTAGGCTGACTTCTAGAGTGCGCTAGATGCAGTATCAGCAGCATGTCGCTTATTTATTCTTACCTCGGGTTCAAATTTTAGCAAGTTTACATGCATGTCTTAACTTTTGTCTGTGAAATATGGATGCCTTTGCTTTTTGGGGGCTTGTCCAGATGCGACTTGCATCTGAATGTTGTCACTTATGGTACAGCATACACGAAATGATCAGTATCGTTCAGATCTATCTGTTGCTTTCTATTCAGGTTTACACGCAAACAATCATGCAGAGAGCACATTAATCTAACCAAATGTACGAAGAAAGCAATTAATTATCGTTTCCGACACGTCATAAGGGTAATTAAAGATATCTGTTGTAGTTTTACTCAAATCTGGCAGGTGGCGCTGCTCATACCCAAAATTAGACGCAAGTTCATTGACCCGTTGTGGGGTGACGGAGTGACGTGAGGCAAAATCTCTTTTAGAGGTTGTTGGAGGATGCACATTCTTTCGATAAGAAAGAATCTTAATAATCAATGGTAATTAATAGAAATGAAAAATATTCACCAAAAATCAACGATCAGTGCCAAGGTCGCGATTTTTGAACGATGTTAGCCCAGGATTTAATCTCCGATTTTTCAGCGCAAGTTGCATTGCGTAACCATGCCCGTTGCCATGGTAACGGACGAGGCCATTTCTACGGGGGTTGACTGACGTCTCCCTTTCATACTACCCCGTTTTACAAAGATTTACAGCCATATTACGTTTCGGAAAACTGACATAGTCAATGATACATACACAACAGATAATCGTCTGACTATAAGCATCGTGTAAAACGTCTATAAAGCAAGGAATGACAAGCACACGCGCCCCAATTATATAGAAATCGTATAAACCCAAATTCACGGACAACACATGTAAACGCTAGAAGCGTCAATTACGGAAATGAGATGTTTATATGAAATTGTGGCTACAGCTAAGGAGCCACAGAACAGGAAAGTAATCAAATACTAAAGATGTGTGCGTTCTACTGTCAGGAAAAGTGTCAAATGTAAGGCAGTACGACGCGATATGAATCGATTAAACCACCTTGCCCGCAGCAGACTGTGCCTCTGCCTAAAATCGCATGCCTGACAAGTAGGGTTACCTGATTGCATCACAAAACAATAGCCATTACGTTGCTTGCTTACTCTTGCCGAAATTTGTGTCATTGCTACCGGTATACCCCCCCCCCCAACACACGAACGGATACACGCACTGAGTCCCCGTCCACACAGTCAGGGCGTTGAATCTTATACCGCTACCCCCCCCCCCCCCCCATTACAAACGGAAAACCGCCCGACACGCTACAGGTGACGTGAATTTGTACCCCCAGACTTCCAGGTTGTAAAATCATAATGAATTTAGCGAATTTCTAGTGAGGTGTGATGAAAGATATCAGGGAAAAGCATTACTGTAACTTTCAGTGGAAAAGTTTCTGTTTTACTCTGTGCGAAGAACGCTGTCTTCATGTCCCCTTCCTTTCTGAGTGATAGTTTTTGGGTCAATTTGGCTTCTTTTGCCTTTATCCTACTCAACTAGGAGGAAAAAGTGACTTTTGACCGAAGTTGCCTCGAATTGTGTAAGCAGGATCTTGCGTTATCTCCATAAATCACTCCTCATCCCTCCCTAGGCTGACTTCTAGAGTGCGCTAGATGCAGTATCAGCAGCATGTCGCTTATTTATTCTTACCTCGGGTTCAAATTTTAGCAAGTTTACATGCATGTCTTAACTTTTGTCTGTGAAATATGGATGCCTTTGCTTTTTGGGGGCTTGTCCAGATGCGACTTGCATCTGAATGTTGTCACTTATGGTACAGCATACACGAAATGATCAGTATCGTTCAGATCTATCTGTTGCTTTCTATTCAGGTTTACACGCAAACAATCATGCAGAGAGCACATTAATCTAACCAAATGTACGAAGAAAGCAATTAATTATCGTTTCCGACACGTCATAAGGGTAATTAAAGATATCTGTTGTAGTTTTTACTCAAATCTGGCAGGTGGCGCTGCTCATACCCAAAATTAGACGCAAGTTCATTGACCCGTTGTGGGGTGACGGAGTGACGTGAGGCAAAATCTCTTTTAGAGGTTGTTGGAGGATGCACATTCTTTCGATTAAGAAAGAATCTTAATAATCAATGGTAATTAAGGTCTCATTCCGGTATTCTTCCGCGTGGGTACTCTAAAGTAGATCGTACTAAAAATTAAATGCGTGTATGGATGTGTGTTTATATCCGCCAGAAATTGCATTTTAGCTAAGTCAGTTGGCGTCAACCGCTTGTGATATGAGAGGTTGTTTGTATGTGCTAAAATTAGTGGGTAAGTGTTGACATCCGCGCGACAGGTCGGATGTTTACACGCTGTTGTGATGGGTAATGCGGTCAGGAGGTAGCAGCGCTGAAGGACCTCTGGCGGAGAGTGGCCAAGTGCAGTTTATAAATAAATAAAAAGAGATTGTCGGGTTAGATCTGGTTGGGAATTTTTTGACGTAATGTAGGGCCATTGTGCTCAAAATTGATTGGATAGACTAGATGGTTGTCATTCAAATTATTGGGTTTTGGCCTATGTAAAGTTACGTATTTTGCCATAGGCGGCTATAGTTAACAAAAACTCACGAATGAGACCTTAATAGAAATGAAAAATATTCACCAAAAATCAACGATCAGTGCCAAGGTCGCGATTTTTGAACGATGTTAGCCCAGGATTTAATCTCCGATTTTTCAGCGCAAGTTGCATTGCGTAACCATGCCCGTTGCCATGGTAACGGACGAGGCCATTTCTACGGGGGTTGACTGACGTCTCCCTTTCATACTACCCCGTTTTACAAAGATTTACAGCCATATTACGTTTCGGAAAACTGACATAGTCAATGATACATACACAACAGATAATCGTCTGACTATAAGCATCGTGTAAAACGTCTATAAAGCAAGGAATGACAAGCACACGCGCCCCAATTATATAGAAATCGTATAAACCCAAATTCACGGACAACACATGTAAACGCTAGAAGCGTCAATTACGGAAATGAGATGTTTATATGAAATTGTGGCTACAGCTAAGGAGCCACAGAACAGGAAAGTAATCAAATACTAAAGATGTGTGCGTTCTACTGTCAGGAAAAGTGTCAAATGTAAGGCAGTACGACGCGATATGAATCGATTTAAACCACCTTGCCCGCAGCAGACTGTGCCTCTGCCTAAAATCGCATGCCTGACAAGTAGGGTTACCTGATTGCATCACAAAACAATAGCCATTACGTTGCTTGCTTACTCTTGCCGAAATTTGTGTCATTGCTACCGGTATACCCCCCCCCCCAACACACGAACGGATACACGCACTGAGTCCCCGTCCACACAGTCAGGGCGTTGAATCTTATACCGCTACCCCCCCCCCCCCCCCATTACAACGGAAAAACCGCCCGACACGCTACAGGTGACGTGAATTTGTACCCCCAGACTTCCAGGTTGTAAAATCATAATGAATTTAGCGAATTTCTAGTGAGGTGTGATGAAAGATATCAGGGAAAAGCATTACTGTAACTTTCAGTGGAAAAGTTTCTGTTTTACTCTGTGCGAAGAACGCTGTCTTCATGTCCCCTTCCTTTCTGAGTGATAGTTTTTGGGTCAATTTGGCTTCTTTTGCCTTTATCCTACTCAACTAGGAGGAAAAGTGACTTTTGACCGAAGTTGCCTCGAATTGTGTAAGCAGGATCTTGCGTTATCTCCATAAATCACTCCTCATCCCTCCCTAGGCTGACTTCTAGAGTGCGCTAGATGCAGTATCAGCAGCATGTCGCTTATTTATTCTTACCTCGGGTTCAAATTTTAGCAAGTTTACATGCATGTCTTAACTTTTGTCTGTGAAATATGGATGCCTTTGCTTTTTGGGGGCTTGTCCAGATGCGACTTGCATCTGAATGTTGTCACTTATGGTACAGCATACACGAAATGATCAGTATCGTTCAGATCTATCTGTTGCTTTCTATTCAGGTTTACACGCAAACAATCATGCAGAGAGCACATTAATCTAACCAAATGTACGAAGAAAGCAATTAATTATCGTTTCCGACACGTCATAAGGGTAATTAAAGATATCTGTTGTAGTTTTACTCAAATCTGGCAGGTGGCGCTGCTCATACCCAAAATTAGACGCAAGTTCATTGACCCGTTGTGGGGTGACGGAGTGACGTGAGGCAAAATCTCTTTTAGAGGTTGTTGGAGGATGCACATTCTTTCGATTAAGAAAGAATCTTAATAATCAATGGTAATTAAGGTCTCATTCCGGTATTCTTCCGCGTGGGTACTCTAAAGTAGATCGTACTAAAATTAAATGCGTGTATGGATGTGTGTTTATATCCGCCAGAAATTGCATTTTAGCTAAGTCAGTTGGCGTCAACCGCTTGTGATATGAGAGGTTGTTTGTATGTGCTAAAATTAGTGGGTAAGTGTTGACATCCGCGCGACAGGTCGGATGTTTACACGCTGTTGTGATGGGTAATGCGGTCAGGAGGTAGCAGCGCTGAAGGACCTCTGGCGGAGAGTGGCCAAGTGCAGTTTATAAATAAATAAAAAGAGATTGTCGGGTTAGATCTGGTTGGGAATTTTTTGACGTAATGTAGGGCCATTGTGCTCAAAATTGATTGGATAGACTAGATGGTTGTCATTCAAATATTGGGTTTTGGCCTATGTAAAGTTACGTATTTTGCCATAGGCGGCTATAGTTAACAAAAACTCACGAATGAGACCTTAATAGAAATGAAAAATATTCACCAAAATCAACGATCAGTGCCAAGGTCGCGATTTTTGAACGATGTTAGCCCAGGATTTAATCTCCGATTTTTCAGCGCAAGTTGCATTGCGTAACCATGCCCGTTGCCATGGTAACGGACGAGGCCATTTCTACGGGGGTTGACTGACGTCTCCCTTTCATACTACCCCGTTTTACAAAGATTTACAGCCATATTACGTTTCGGAAAACTGACATAGTCAATGATACATACACAACAGATAATCGTCTGACTATAAGCATCGTGTAAAACGTCTATAAAGCAAGGAATGACAAGCACACGCGCCCCAATTATATAGAAATCGTATAAACCCAAATTCACGGACAACACATGTAAACGCTAGAAGCGTCAATTACGGAAATGAGATGTTTATATGAAATTGTGGCTACAGCTAAGGAGCCACAGAACAGGAAAGTAATCAAATACTAAAGATGTGTGCGTTCTACTGTCAGGAAAAGTGTCAAATGTAAGGCAGTACGACGCGATATGAATCGATTAAACCACCTTGCCCGCAGCAGACTGTGCCTCTGCCTAAATCGCATGCCTGACAAGTAGGGTTACCTGATTGCATCACAAAACAATAGCCATTACGTTGCTTGCTTACTCTTGCCGAAATTTGTGTCATTGCTACCGGTATACCCCCCCCCCCCCCCCCAAACACACGAACGGATACACGCACTGAGTCCCCGTCCACACAGTCAGGGCGTTGAATCTTATACCGCTACCCCCCCCCCCCCCCCATTACCAACGGAAAACCGCCCGACACGCTACAGGTGACGTGAATTTGTACCCCCAGACTTCCAGGTTGTAAAATCATAATGAATTTAGCGAATTTCTAGTGAGGTGTGATGAAAGATATCAGGGAAAAGCATTACTGTAACTTTCAGTGGAAAGTTTCTGTTTTACTCTGTGCGAAGAACGCTGTCTTCATGTCCCCTTCCTTTCTGAGTGATAGTTTTTGGGTCAATTTGGCTTCTTTTGCCTTTATCCTACTCAACTAGGAGGAAAAGTGACTTTTGACCGAAGTTGCCTCGAATTGTGTAAGCAGGATCTTGCGTTATCTCCATAAATCACTCCTCATCCCTCCCTAGGCTGACTTCTAGAGTGCGCTAGATGCAGTATCAGCAGCATGTCGCTTATTTATTCTTACCTCGGGTTCAAATTTTAGCAAGTTTACATGCATGTCTTAACTTTTGTCTGTGAAATATGGATGCCTTTGCTTTTTGGGGGCTTGTCCAGATGCGACTTGCATCTGAATGTTGTCACTTATGGTACAGCATACACGAAATGATCAGTATCGTTCAGATCTATCTGTTGCTTTCTATTCAGGTTTTACACGCAAACAATCATGCAGAGAGCACATTAATCTAACCAAATGTACGAAGAAAGCAATTAATTATCGTTTCCGACACGTCATAAGGGTAATTAAAGATATCTGTTGTAGTTTTACTCAAATCTGGCAGGTGGCGCTGCTCATACCCAAAATTAGACGCAAGTTCATTGACCCGTTGTGGGGTGACGGAGTGACGTGAGGCAAAATCTCTTTTAGAGGTTGTTGGAGGATGCACATTCTTTCGATTAAGAAAGAATCTTAATAATCAATGGTAATTAATAGAAATGAAAATATTCACCAAAAATCAACGATCAGTGCCAAGGTCGCGATTTTTGAACGATGTTAGCCCAGGATTTAATCTCCGATTTTTCAGCGCAAGTTGCATTGCGTAACCATGCCCGTTGCCATGGTAACGGACGAGGCCATTTCTACGGGGGTTGACTGACGTCTCCCTTTCATACTACCCCGTTTTACAAAGATTTACAGCCATATTACGTTTCGGAAAACTGACATAGTCAATGATACATACACAACAGATAATCGTCTGACTATAAGCATCGTTGTAAACGTCTATAAAGCAAGGAATGACAAGCACACGCGCCCCAATTATATAGAAATCGTATAAAACCCAAATTCACGGACAACACATGTAAACGCTAGAAAGCGTCAATTACGGAAATGAGATGTTTATATGAAATTGTGGCTACAGCTAAGGAGCCACAGAACAGGAAAGTAATCAAATACTAAAGATGTGTGCGTTCTACTGTCAGGAAAAGTGGTCAAATGTAAGGCAGTACGACGCGATATGAATTCGATTATAACCACCTTTGCCCCGCAAGCAGGACTGTGCCTCTGCCTAAAATCGCATGCCTGACAAGTAGGGTTACCTGATTGCATCACAAAACAATAGCCATTACGTTGCTTGCTTACTCTTGCCGAAATTTGTGTCATTGCCTACCGGTATACCCCCCCCCCCCAACACACGAACGGATACACGCACTGAGTCCCCGTCCACACCAGTCAGGGCGTTGAATCTTATACCGCTACCCCCCCCCCCCCCCATTACAAACGGAAAACCGCCCGACACGCTACAGGTGACGTGAATTTGTACCCCCAGACTTCCAGGTTGTAAAATCATAATGAATTTAGCGAATTTCTAGTGAGGTGTGATGAAAGATATCAGGGAAAAGCATTACTGTAACTTTCAGTGGAAAAGTTTCTGTTTTACTCTGTGCGAAGAACGCTGTCTTCATGTCCCCTTCCTTTCTGAGTGATAGTTTTGGGTCAATTTGGCTTCTTTTGCCTTTATCCTACTCAACTAGGAGGAAAAGTGACTTTTGACCGAAGTTGCCTCGAATTGTGTAAGCAGGATCTTGCGTTATCTCCATAAATCACTCCTCATCCCTCCCTAGGCTGACTTCTAGAGTGCGCTAGATGCAGTATCAGCAGCATGTCGCTTATTTATTCTTACCTCGGGTTCAAATTTTAGCAAGTTTACATGCATGTCTTAACTTTTGTCTGTGAAATATGGATGCCTTTGCTTTTTGGGGGCTTGTCCAGATGCGACTTGCATCTGAATGTTGTCACTTATGGTACAGCATACACGAAATGATCAGTATCGTTCAGATCTATCTGTTGCTTTCTATTCAGGTTTACACGCAAACAATCATGCAGAGAGCACATTAATCTAACCAAATGTACGAAGAAGAAAGCAATTAATTATCGTTTCCGACACGTCATAAGGGTAATTAAAGATATCTGTTGTAGTTTTACTCAAATCTGGCAGGTGGCGCTGCTCATACCCAAAATTAGACGCAAGTTCATTGACCCGTTGTGGGGTGACGGAGTGTGACGTGAGGCAAAATCTCTTTTAGAGGTTGTTGGAGGATGCACATTCTTTCGATTAAGAAAGAATCTTAATAATCAATGGTAATTAAGGTCTCATTCCGGTATTCTTCCGCGTGGTACTCTAAAGTAGATCGTACTAAAAATTAAATGCGTGTATGGATGTGTGTTATATCCGCCAGAAATTGCATTTTAGCTAAGTCAGTTGGCGTCAACCGCTTGTGATATGAGAGGTTTGTATGTGCTAAAATTAGTGGGTAAGTGTTGACATCCGCGCGACAGGTCGGATGTTTACACGCTGTTGTGATGGGTAATGCGGTCAGGAGGTAGCAGCGCTGAAGGACCTCTGGCGGAGAGTGGCCAAGTGCAGTTTATAAATAAATAAAAAGATTGTCGGGTTAGATCTGGTTGGGAATTTTTTGACGTAATGTAGGGCATTGTGCTCAAAATTGATTGGATAGACTAGATGGTTGTCATTCAAATTATTGGGTTTTGGCCTATGTAAAGTTACGTATTTTGCCATAGGCGGCTATAGTTAACAAAACTCACGAATGAGACCTTAATAGAAATGAAAATATTCACCAAAAATCAACGATCAGTGCCAGGTCGCGATTTTTGAACGATGTTAGCCCAGGATTAATCTCCGATTTTTCAGCGCAAGTTGCATTGCGTAACATGCCCGTTGCCATGGTAACGGACGAGGCCATTTCTACGGGGGTTGACTGACGTCTCCCTTTCATACTACCCCGTTTTACAAAGATTTACAGCCATATTACGTTTCGGAAAACTGACATAGTCAATGATACATACACAACAGATAATCGTCTGACTATAAGCATCGTGTAAAACGTCTATAAAGCAAGGAATGACAAGCACACGCGCCCCAATTATATAGAAATCGTATAAACCCAAATTCACGGACAACACATGTAAACGCTAGAAGCGTCAATTACGGAAATGAGATGTTTATATGAAATTGTGGCTACAGCTAAGGAGCCACAGAACAGGAAAGTAATCAAATACTAAAGATGTGTGCGTTCTACTGTCAGGAAAAGTGTCAAATGTAAGGCAGTACGACGCGATATGAATCGATTAAACCACCTTGCCCGCAGCAGACTGTGCCTCTGCCTAAAATCGCATGCCTGACAAGTAGGGTTACCTGATTGCATCACAAAACAATAGCCATTACGTTGCTGCTTACTCTTGCCGAAATTTGTGTCATTGCTACCGGTATACCCCCCCCCCCCCAACACACGAACGGATACACGCACTGAGTCCCCGTCCACACAGTCAGGGCGTTGAATCTTATACCGCTACCCCCCCCCCCCCATTACAAACGGAAAACCGCCCGACACGCTACAGGTGACGTGAATTTGTACCCCCAGACTTCCAGGTTGTAAAATCATAATGAATTTAGCGAATTTCTAGTGAGGTGTGATGAAAGATATCAGGGAAAAGCATTACTGTAACTTTCAGTGGAAAAGTTTCTGTTTTACTCTGTGCGAAGAACGCTGTCTTCATGTCCCCTTCCTTTCTGAGTGATAGTTTTTGGGTCAATTTGGCTTCTTTTGCCTTTATCCTACTCAACTAGGAGGAAAAGTGACTTTTGACCGAAGTTGCCTCGAATTGTGTAAGCAGGATCTTGCGTTATCTCCATAAATCACTCCTCATCCCTCCCTAGGCTGACTTCTAGAGTGCGCTAGATGCAGTATCAGCAGCATGTCGCTTATTTATTCTTACCTCGGGTTCAAATTTTAGCAAGTTTACATGCATGTCTTAACTTTTGTCTGTGAAATATGGATGCCTTTGCTTTTTGGGGGCTTGTCCAGATGCGACTTGCATCTGAATGTTGTCACTTATGGTACAGCATACACGAAATGATCAGTATCGTTCAGATCTATCTGTTGCTTTCTATTCAGGTTTACACGCAAACAATCATGCAGAGAGCACATTAATCTAACCAAATGTACGAAGAAAGCAATTAATTATCGTTTCCGACACGTCATAAGGGTAATTAAAGATATCTGTTGTAGTTTTACTCAAATCTGGCAGGTGGCGCTGCTCATACCCAAATTTAGACGCAAGTTCATTGACCCGTTGTGGGGTGACGGAGTGACGTGAGGCAAAATCTTTTTAGAGGTTGTTGGAGGATGCACATTCTTTCGATTAAGAAAGAATCTTAATAATCAATGGTAATTAATAGAAATGAAAAATATTCACCAAAAATCAACGATCAGTGCCAAGGTCGCGATTTTTGAACGATGTTAGCCCAGGATTTAATCTCCGATTTTTCAGCGCAAGTTGCATTGCGTAACCATGCCCGTTGCCATGGTAACGGACGAGGCCATTTCTACGGGGGTTGACTGACGTCTCCCTTTCATACTACCCCGTTTTACAAAGATTTACAGCCATATTACGTTTCGGAAAACTGACATAGTCAATGATACATACACAACAGATAATCGTCTGACTATAAGCATCGTGTAAAACGTCTATAAAGCAAGGAATGACAAGCACACGCGCCCCAATTATATAGAAATCGTATAAACCCAAATTCACGGACAACACATGTAAACGCTAGAAGCGTCAATTACGGAAATGAGATGTTTATATGAAATTGTGGCTACAGCTAAGGAGCCACAGAACAGGAAAGTAATCAAATACTAAAGATGTGTGCGTTCTACTGTCAGGAAAAGTGTCAAATGTAAGGCAGTACGACGCGATATGAATCGATTAAACCACCTTGCCCGCAGCAGACTGTGCCTCTGCCTAAATCGCATGCCTGACAAGTAGGGTTACCTGATTGCATCACAAAACAATAGCCATTACGTTGCTTGCTTACTCTTGCCGAAATTTGTGTCATTGCTACCGGTATACCCCCCCCCCCCAACACACGAACGGATACACGCACTGAGTCCCCGTCCACACAGTCAGGGCGTTGAATCTTATACCGCTACCCCCCCCCCCCCCCATTACAAACGGAAAACCGCCCGACACGCTACAGGTGACGTGAATTTGTATCCCCCAGACTTCCAGGTTGTAAAATCATAATGAATTTAGCGAATTTCTAGTGAGGTGTGATGAAAGATATCAGGGAAAAGCATTACTGTAACTTTCAGTGGAAAAGTTTCTGTTTTACTCTGTGCGAAGAACGCTGTCTTCATGTCCCCTTCCTTTCTGAGTGATAGTTTTTGGGTCAATTTGGCTTCTTTTGCCTTTATCCTACTCAACTAGGAGGAAAAGTGACTTTTGACCGAAGTTGCCTCGAATTGTGTAAGCAGGATCTTGCGTTATCTCCATAAATCACTCCTCATCCCTCCCTAGGCTGACTTCTAGAGTGCGCTAGATGCAGTATCAGCAGCATGTCGCTATTTATTCTTACCTCGGGTTCAAATTTTAGCAAGTTTACATGCATGTCTTAACTTTTGTCTGTGAAATATGGATGCCTTTGCTTTTTGGGGGCTTGTCCAGATGCGACTTGCATCTGAATGTTGTCACTTATGGTACAGCATACACGAAATGATCAGTATCGTTCAGATCTATCTGTTGCTTTCTATTCAGGTTTACACGCAAACAATCATGCAGAGAGCACATTAATCTAACCAAATGTACGAAGAAAGCAATTAATTATCGTTTCCGACACGTCATAAGGGTAATTAAAGATATCTGTTGTAGTTTTACTCAAATCTGGCAGGTGGCGCTGCTCATACCCAAAATTAGACGCAAGTTCATTGACCCGTGTGTGGGTGACGGGGTGACGTGAGGCAAAATCTCTTTTAGAGGTTGTTGGAGGATGCACATTCTTTCGATTAAGAAAGAATCTTAATAATCAATGGTAATTAAGGTCTCATTCCGGTATTCTTCCGCGTGGGTACTCTAAAGTAGATCGTACTAAAAATTAAATGCGTGTATGGATGTGTGTTTATCCGCCAGAAATTGCATTTTAGCTAAGTCAGTTGGCGTCACCCGCTTGTGATATGAGAGGTTGTTTGTATGTGCTAAAATTAGTGGGTAAGTGTTGACATCCGCGCGACAGGTCGGATGTTTACACACGTTGTGAGTGGGTAATGCGGTCAGGAGGTAGCAGCGCTGAGGACCTCTGGCGGAGAGTGGCCAAGTGCAGTTTATAAATAAATAAAAAGGGATTGTGGGTTAGATCTGGTTGGGAATTTTTTGACGTAATGTAGGGCCATTGTGCTCAAAATTGATTGGATAGACTAGATGGTTGTCATTCAAATTATTGGGTTTTGGCCTATGTAAAGTTACGTATTTTGCCATAGGCGGCTATAGTTAAAAAAAACTCACGAATGAGACCTTAATAGAAATGAAAAATATTCACCAAAAATCAACGATCAGTGCCAAGGTCGCGATTTTTGAACGATGTTAGCCCAGGATTTAATCTCCGATTTTTCAGCGCAAGTTGCATTGCGTAACCATGCCCGTTGCCATGGTAACGGACGAGGCCATTTCTACGGGGGTTGACTGACGTCTCCCTTTCATACTACCCCGTTTTACAAAGATTTACAGCCATATTACGTTTCGGAAAACTGACATAGTCAATGATACATACACAACAGATAATCGTCTGACTATAAGCATCGTGTAAAACGTCTATAAAGCAAGGAATGACAAGCACACGCGCCCCAATTATATAGAAATCGTATAAACCCAAATTCACGGACAACACATGTAAACGCTAGAGCGTCAATTACGGAAATGAGATGTTCATATGAAATTGTGGCTACAGCTAAGGAGCCACAGAACAGGAAAGTAATCAAATACTAAAGATGTGTGCGTTCTACTGCCAGGAAAAGTGTCAAATGTAAGGCAGTACGACGCGATATGAATCGATTAAACCACCTTGCCCGCAGCAGACTGTGCCTCTGCCTAAAATCGCATGCCTGACAAGTAGGGTTACCTGATTGCATCACAAAACAATAGCCATTACGTTGCTTGCTTACTCTTGCCGAAATTTGTGTCATTGCTACTACCCCCCCCCCCCCCAACACACGAACGGATACACGCACTGAGTCCCCGTCCACACAGTCAGGGCGTTGAATCTTATACCCCTACCCCCCCCCCCCCATTACAAACGGAAAACCGCCCGACACGCTACAGGTGACGTGAATTTGTACCCCAGACTTCCAGGTTGTAAAATCATAATGAATTTAGCGAATTTCTAGTGAGGTGTGATGAAAGATATCAGGGAAAAGCATTACTGTAACTTTCAGTGGAAAAGTTTCTGTTTTACTCTGTGCGAAGAACGCTGTCTTCATGTCCCCTTCCTTTCTGAGTGATAGTTTTGGGTCAATTTGGCTTCTTTTGCCTTTATCCTACTCAACTAGGAGGAAAAGTGACTTTTGACCGAAGTTGCCTCGAATTGTGTAAGCAGGATCTTGCGTTATCTCCATAAATCACTCCTCATCCCTCCCTAGGCTGACTTCTAGAGTGCGCTAGATGCAGTATCAGCAGCATGTCGCTTATTTATTCTTACCTGGTTCAAATTTAGCAAGTTTACATGCATGTCTTAACTTTTGTCTGTGAAATATGGATGCCTTTGCTTTTTGGGGGCTTGTCCAGATGCGACTTGCATCTGAATGTTGTCACTTATGGTACAGCATACACGAAATGATCAGTATCGTTCAGATCTATCTGTTGCTTTCTATTCAGGTTTACATGCAAACAATCATGCAGAGAGCACATTAATCTAACCAAATGTACGAAGAAAGCAATTAATTATCGTTTCCGACACGTCATAAGGGTAATTAAAGATATCTGTTGTAGTTTTACTCAAATCTGGCAGGTGGCGCTGCTCATACCCAAAATTAGACGCAAGTTCATTGACCCGTTGTGGGTGACGGGGTGACGTGAGACAAAATCTCTTTTAGAGGTGGTTGGAGGATGCACATTCTTCGATTAAGAAAGAATCTTAATAATCAATGGTAATTAAGGTCTCATTCCGGTATTCTTCCGCGTGGGTACTCTAAAGTAGATCGTACTAAAAATTAAATGCGTGTATGGATGTGTGTTTATATCCGCCAGAAATTGCATTTTAGCTAAGTCAGTTGGCGTCAACCGCTTGTGATATGAGAGGTTTTTTGTATGTGCTAAAATTAGTGGGTAAGTGTTGACATCCGCGCGACAGGTCGGATGTTTACACGCTGTTGTGATGGGTAATGCGGTCAGGAGGTAGCAGCGCTGGAGGACCTCTGGCGGAGAGTGGCCAAGTGCAGTTTATAAATAAATAAAAGAGATTGTTGGGTTAGATCTGGTTGGGAATTTTTTGACGTAATGTAGGGCCATTGTGCTCAAAATTGATTGGATAGACTAGATGGCTGTCATTCAAATTATTGGGTTTTGGCCTATGTAAAGTTACGTATTTTGCCATAGGCGGCTATAGTTAAAAAAAACTCACGAATGAGACCTTAATAGAAATGAAAAAATATTCACCAAAAATCAACGATCAGTGCCAAGGTCGCGATTTTTGAACGATGTTAGCCCAGGATTTAATCTCCGATTTTTCAGCGCAAGTTGCATTGCGTAACCATGCCCGTTGCCATGGTAACGGACGAGGCCATTTCTACGGGGGTTGACTGACGTCTCCCTTTCATACTACCCCGTTTTACAAGATTTACAGCCATATTACGTTTCGGAAAACTGACATAGTCAATGATACATACACAACAGATAATCGTCTGACTATAAGCATCGTGTAAAACGTCTATAAAGCAAGGAATGACAAGCACACGCGCCCCAATTATATAGAAATCGTATAAACCCAAATTCACGGACAACACATGTAAACGCTAGAAGCGTCAATTACGGAAATGAGATGTTTATATGAAATTGTGGCTACAGCTAAGGAGCCACAGAACAGGAAAGTAATCAAATACTAAAGATGTGTGCGTTCTACTGCCAGGAAAAGTGTCAAATGTAAGGCAGTACGACGCGATATGAATCGATTAAACCACCTTGCCCGCAGCAGACTGTGCCTCTGCCTAAAATCGCATGCCTGACAAGTAGGGTTACCTGATTGCATCACAAAACAATAGCCATTACGTTGCTTGCTTACTCTTGCCGAAATTTGTGTCATTGCTACCGGTATACCCCCCCCCCCAACACACGAACGGATACACGCACTGAGTCCCCGTCCACACAGTCAGGGCGTTGAATCTTATACCGCTACCCCCCCCCCCCCCCCCCATTACAAACGGAAAACGCCCGACACGCTACAGGTGACGTGAATTTGTACCCCCAGACTTCCAGGTTGTAAAATCATAATGAATTTAGCGAATTTCTAGTGAGGTGTGATGAAAGATATCAGGGAAAAGCATTACTGTAACTTTCAGTGGAAAAGTTTCTGTTTTACTCTGTGCGAAGAACGCTGTCTTCATGTCCCCTTCCTTTCTGAGTGATATTTTTGGGTCAATTTGGCTTCTTTTGCCTTATCCTACTCAACTAGGAGGAAAAGTGACTTTTGACCGAAGTTGCCTCGAATTGTGTAAGCAGGATCTTGCGTTATCTCCATAAATCACTCCTCATCCCTCCCTAGGCTGACTTCTAGAGTGCGCTAGATGCAGTATCAGCAGCATGTCGCTTATTTATTCTTACCTCGGGTTCAAATTTTAGCAAGTTTACATGCATGTCTTAACTTTTGTCTGTGAAATATGGATGCCTTTGCTTTTGGGGGCTTGTCCAGATGCGACTTGCATCTGAATGTTGTCACTTATGGTACAGCATACACGAAATGATCAGTATCGTTCAGATCTATCTGTTGCTTTCTATTCAGGTTTACATGCAAACAATCATGCAGAGAGCACATTAATCTAACCAAATGTACGAAGAAAGAAAGCAATTAATATCGTTTCCGACACGTCATAAGGGTAATTAAAGATATCTGTTGTAGTTTTACTCAAATCTGGCAGGTGGCGCTGCTCATACCCAAAATTAGACGCAAGTTCATTGACCCGTTGTGGGGTGACGGAGTGACGTGAGACAAATCTCTTTTAGAGGTTGTTGGAGGATGCACATTCTTTCGATTAAGAAAGAATCTTAATAATCAATGGTAATTAAGGTCTCATTCCGGTATTCTTCGCTGTGGTACTCTAAGTAGATCGTACTAAAAATTAAATGCGTGTATGGATGTGGTTTATTCCGCCAGAAATTGCATTTTAGCTAAGTCAGTTGGCGTCAACCGTTGTGATAGGAGAGTTGTTTGTATGTGCTAAAATTAGTGGGTAAGTGTTGACATCCGCGCGACAGGTCGGATGTTTACACGCTGTGTGATGGGTAATGCGGTCAGGAGGTAGCAGCGCTGAAGGACCTCTGGCGGAGAGTGGCCAAGTGCAGTTTATAAATAAATAAAAAGAGATTGGCGGCGTTAGATCTGGTTGGGAATTTTTTGACGTAATGTGGGCCATTGTGCTCAAAATTGATTGGATAGACTAGATGGTTGTCATTCAATTATTGGGTTTTGGCCTAGGTAAAGTTACGTATTTTGCCATAGGCGGCTATAGTTAACAAAAATCACGAATGAGACTTAAGGTATTCCGCAATTCCGCGTGGGACTCTAAAGTAGATGCTAAATTGCGTGTTGGGGGTTTATCAGAACATGCATTTGCTAAGTCAGTCGGCCGTCAACCGCTTGTGATATGAGAGGTGTTTGTATGTGCTCTAAAAATTTAGGGGTAAGTGTGGAATCCGCGCGACAGGTCGGATGTTTACACGCTGTTGTGAGGGGTATGGTCAGGGAGGTAGAGCGCTGAAGGACTCTGGCGGACAGAGTAGGCAAGTGCAGTTTTAAATAAATAAAAAGGATTGTCGGGTTAGATCTGGTTGGGGAATTTTTTGACGTAATGTAGGGCCATTGTGCTCAAAATTGATTGGATAGACTAGATGGCTGTCATTCAAATTATTGGGTTTTGGCCTATGTAAAGTTACGTATTTGCCATAGGCGGCTATAGTTAACAAAAAACTCACGAATGAGACCTTAATAGAAATGAAAAATATTCACCAAAAATCAACGATCAGTGCCAAGGTCGCGATTTTTGAACCGATGTTAGCCCAGGATTTAATCTCCGATTTTTCAGCGCAAGTTGCATTGCGTAACCATGCCCGTTGCATGGTAACGGACGAGGCCATTTCTACGGGGTTGACTGACGTCTCCCTTTCATACTACCCCGTTTTACAAAGATTTTACAGCCATATTACGTTTCGGAAAACTGACATAGTCAATGATACATACACAACAGATAATCGGATGATATAAGCATCGTGTTTAAACGTCTATAAAGCAAGGAATGACAAGCACACGCGCCCCAATTATATAGAAATCGTATAACCCAAATTCACGGACAACACATGTAAACGCTAGAAGCGTCAATTACGAGAAATGAGATGTTTTTATATGAAATTGTTGGCTACAGCTAAGGAGCCACAGAACAGGAAAGTAATCAAATACTAAAGAGGTGTTGCGTTCTACTGTCAGAAAAGTGTCAATGTAAGGCAGTACGACGCGATATGAATCGATTAAACCACCTTGCCCGCAGCAGACAGCTGTGCCTCTGCCTAAAATCGCATGCCTGACAAGTAGGGTTACCTGATTGCATCACAAAACAATAGCCATTACGTTGCTTGCTTACTCTTGCCGAAATTTGGTGTCATTGCTACCGGTTATAACCCCCCCCCCAACACACGAACGGATACACGCACTGAGTCCCCGTCCACACAGTCAGGGCGTTGAATCTTGATACCGCTACCCCCCCCCCCCCCCCATTACAAACGGAAAACCCGCCGACACGCTACAGGTGACGTGAATTTGTACCCCCAGACTTCCAGGTTGTAAAATCATAATGAATTTAGCGAATTTCTAGTGAGTGGTGTGATGAAAGATATCAGGGAAAAGCATTACTGTAACTTTCAGTGGAAAAGTTTCGTTACTCTGTTGCGAAGAACGCTGTCTTCATGTCCCCTTCCTTTCTGAGTGATATTTTTTGGGTCAATGGCTTCTTTTGCCTTTATCCTACGCAACTAGGAGGAAAAGTGACTTTTGACCGAAGTTGCCTCGAATTGTGTAAGCAGGATCTTGCGTTATCTCCATAAATCACTCCTCATCCCTCCCTAGGCTGACTTCTAGCGGCGCTAGATGCAGTATCAGCAGCATGTCGCTTATTTATTCTTACTCGGGTTCAAATTTTTAGCAAGTTTACATGCAGTCTTAACTTTTGTCTGTGAAATATGGATGCCTTTGCTTTTTGGGGGCTTGTC
>JAAEAE010000055.1:0-34000 GCA_013266295.2 Branchiostoma floridae x Branchiostoma japonicum | reverse complement strand
AATGTGTAGGCCATGTATTACGTTTCCATTTTTAGAACTGCGTGAGAAATATGGGCCTATTGCGCATCTGATTGGCTAGCGGTGATGTCATTGCCTTGTGCAGCAGCGACCTTGGAAGCCAATAACGGTATTGCTGGTAATGCTGTTCACAGGTAATTGGACTTCACAAAATGCTCCCTTATTATCTTCTTTAAAATATGTTATCATACCCCAAGAAAATTTACATGGCTACTTAGTTACCTGTAGGTGATATATAGTAACAAGACTTTTATTTTCCTTGTGTTATTTTGCAGAAAATAGGAGCTTTTGAAATGGCATTTCACACCTAGCTACTACTATACCTAACAGTAGCTTGAGTGTTCGGAAGTCGCTGTTTGTCTCTCGGCAATCTTCGGGCGACTAATCGGTCAAAATCTGTTCGTGTGATTCTTTAGAATCCTCATCAGGTTGTGTTCAGTGTGTGATTATCGGAAATCTTTCAAATGACCTGGTTCACGGTGTTATGTGTCCAGTGTATTGTGATGGCAACGGACTGAGTCAGTAGACAGCGTATATTGTAAAATAGTTTACAGAACAATATAAATTCAACAAAAACTCAGTGGCCTACAGCCTTTGGACTGACAGACAGAAGCTCGGGCTAATTAATAGGCATGTGTAATTTTTGTCTGCATGGCTCATGTAGCAAAAGCTCTAACTTGTTTATAACAAATTGTGAGTCCATGCTACAATAGTTCAGAACAAATTGCAAAATACATATTCAATGTTGGAAGTGTTTTTAACATTTTGAAACACATTATGAATATATAATGAGTACGTAAAAATAACATACCACCCTCCATTGTTCTTGCTACAAAGGAGTCGGTTCCCAAGGACACCACCAGTGATGGCAGATGTCCTGCCTCAAGGCCATGCCTCCTCATGTCTTGCAAAAGAAATCAAAAAAGAATTACAGTTACTCATAGCCATGGGGGTTCTCACAGGCCTGTGTCACAGCTAATGCAACTGTTTACAAAATTGCAAATTTTTGCTAGTGTGATATCATGATGAATATCAATCAAGAATCAAAAGTATTATGTTACATGTATAGCAATCCTGTAGGAGGGCCATGAAATTAATACATGTAGCACCCTTCAGTTACTATGTGACGCAGTTTCAACAAGGAAGGCAATAAAAACTATTGCCATGCAATGATTGAATGTTTGTTGTAAGTGGCCAGGTAGGTGGTGACAATCAAATTTCCCAACCCAAACCAAAACCCTGTGAAATTCTGTGCAGAATGCCTCAATTGCGGAACAACACAGTCGACAACTAGCATAGTATTGGACTGAAATTGTTAATTTTAAGGAACTATGTTCTCTACTGTGACGATATTTTTCATCTTTGTATGACTTTGGATGTTCATGTTGTATTCATATGTGTAGACCACAGAAGAATAGTCTCTTTTGAAGCTTATTGTGGATCTAAATAAAACAAATTTTCTTGTCTGAAACTTATGGACATCTTATTTCTAGGTATCCATTGGTCAATATATACATATGATGTGTTAGATCAGCCTCTAAGTCTAAGCCCTCTCAACATGCAAAGTAGGCTTGGTGAATGTTGGTGGAAGAATGCAGATCCGATGATGACATTAAGGAAGGAAATTGATTTTAAATGGCAAGATAGACATAAGAATTGTTTACAAATAACAAATAGTACTTACAGTCTATGCCCTCTGGTGACCCTGCGTCAATTGAGATCAGTAGAGCCTGCCTCCTTCCGGTGGCAGGCTCAAACAGTCTGAAATATTCCACTGTTCTTGTGTAGACCGCAAGACTGTGAAGTAAAACAAGTACTTTTGTCAGCATACTACAACTTCCTTGATATGTCATAAGGGCAAAGCTTGTAGCCTACACATATCAGATACCAGATACAAGCCCACTCATTTACTTTGGATTGCTCCATCTGTCACACTCACTCACTCAAGTGCAAGATTAGTAACAACTTCATAATTAACTGTTTTTGTGATTGCTGGGCACAAGAGGCCTTTTTGGCGACGTCTCAGGGAGGAGCCTAATGGTACAGTATTGTGTGCAATTCGCAAGAATTCTAGGAATTGTACAGGCATTTTTGCCACAGAAATGGAATGTCCACAGGCATGTCTCTGACCCACATCTATGCCCACATTCCTGGAAACCTTTAGGACCCTGCTTTGGGAAGACCTCGCTGCCCCGAATGACCTACTTTCTGTGACCCCAGGGCTTGTTCACTATACACTCAGGGGAGGAGTGCACTGTGTCTGTATAGGTACCTTCCTCAAAATCTTCCTCAAAATCATGAAACGATGGCAGGGCCGCAGTGCCATGCAAACAATAACCCTAACAGCAACCACCGTCGCCATGGCAATGTATGTTTTCATTGCCAGTCTTGTTATGTATGTATCTGTCTGGCCTTAATTTTGTAGCAAAGCAATTGTAACAATTTTGTAGACTATTCCAACTTACCAAAGGGGGCCAGGGCAGATTTTTACTCAATTCAAGACATAACATAGGTATTTTTTCTAGCATACTATAAATCATACAAAATAAGCGAATATGTGTCATATGTTGCAAAAAAGAGTATTGGAAAGTGCCTAACTCTAATATATAAAAGAAAGAGATAAGATAATCCCTACTTACCGACCCTAACTTTTTCAGGACTGAAACAGGAAACACAACTTTTTCCTTGGCCCAACCCTCCAGAACAGATCTTTAACTAAACTTGGTTTATGCAGCACTTTTGACATGCTAGACACACTGACAGAATAACTCAGAATAATGACAGAAAATGTAAAACAGAACCTTGTTTCTTCTGTCTCTTCAGTGAGACCAACTGTTGCCACTAGTGGTCTCTCCTGCTGACTGCTTATGTCCTCGGCCTGCAAAAAAAAGGGCATCAATACAAATTTTTTTCCCGTTTATTAAACTTTCATCTTCTTGCCATCACATTCACAAAGAACACTCATCGATCTAATTGAATCTAACTGAACTCCTCATGTCATCTTGCCTTGGATCTCAGACGGAAGTTCCTTTCAGTCATCATACATAGACGGACACCCTCAGTACAATTAGAAGACCAGCAGACTGTGGACCCATGTCATGGCCCCCCAGTGGTGTGGTCAAATATAATGATACTACAACTATATACTACTACTACAATACCACGTAATTACTGCGACTAAACCCCAGCACCTACACTCTTATTCCTTTCTATATAGGTTTTTGGAAATAATCATGTTAGAGAACATTATGACATGTTAGAAATTCAATTATTACATAGTGTATGGTAATTGTTGATTGCAGCTCTTTTACTGTTTAGTCTAGACATTAGCTGCATCACAAGAATAGATCTACATGTTTACTTTATATACATAACAGTTTATATGTCTTACCGCCATTGGTGAGAGTGGCAAGGGCCATGGTCTTAGCAGACCAGCCTGTGCACAGCACTTGATGGCGGTGACATGTGGGCCTGTCCAGCCTAAGAGTTGAATAAAGATGTGTCAATAAGATTATCTCAGTGCAAGCATCAATTGTGAGTCTGTATACAGTCCATTTTACACCACCACTTTACAGTATACTACTGACTACCTGTAGTGGTAGGTCACCCCACCTTATTACATCACCAACACCATCATAACTTTAGCTTAAAGGAGCACTAAACTTGGGAAATGTGTGTCATTCCTCAATAGATACTGATACGAACCAGTGAAAAATGCATATTACTTCACCGTATTATGATACCCACTAGTCTTTTACCTATTAAAGTGGATCAGTGTTTTCGCAAACTTCCAAAGTTAAAACCTCTTACCAATCCCAGAATACACAGTACCTATGGACTATGGTTGGATTCGATGTGCCTGACTTGCTGACAAGTTAGGTCACAAAACAGAATTTTGGGGTCTTTAGACAAAATAAAGAATTCTAAGACTTGTTATGTGCATCCTTTCAACAATATTAGAGGCCTTGGATGCCATCACCCTACCATGTATGCTGAAAATATTCATGCAGGTCCGAAGTTTCTAAACATGTATACATAATGGAAATGTATGGTCAGGGTCTGCAAGGGGTTAGTGATATACTGATATCGTTTCATGTTGTGTAATTCTCACAGGTAGAATTCTTTTTAAAAGTCTGCTGATTATGTATTCATTGATTTAAAGGAAAATGGCACCTGATTCTTTAAGTATATGTTCCAATGGAAAATCTAAATTGAAAGTTGCTATAGTTTCAATGTCTAAGGTTAGAATAAACTTTTACCACACCTTCCAACATCTCCTTTAACTCTTCACTCCTCATTTCTACAACAGGGTCTGGGTCCTCTGCAGCTGTTAAAAAGCGGGTGATAAATCAGATAAATAAAATATTGTAAGAGTGTCAGTAACAAGTCTTTCAAAGGAGATAACCCTATGTCTGAGTTGAACTGTTGCATAAGGCTAAGCAGGTATATCCTTCTTGTTGATCTAGCCATGAATAAAGTACAAAAAAGACATACCATGCAACATATGTCATACTTGAACAAATGGATGAAGCTTAATTACCCGTCTTTATTCATGTGCAACCTATATGTAATTACTCTTTGTCACCTGCCATAGGCAACATCAATTTCATTTGTTACCTTCGCCAAGAAGGTTATGTTTTCGTGGCCGTGTGTCTGTCTGTCTGTGTGTCTGTCAACAGCATAACTCCAGAAGGCTTAGATGGATTGTCTTGATATTTGGTAGGTGGGTAGGTCTTCATGAGAGCTAGAACTGATTAGATTCTGGACCCCCTGGCGGCTTGTTATGGTACTGCAGCGGAACTTCCGGTTTTGATATCTCGTGATCTGGACATGCTAGGGTCATGATTTTTGGATGGTAGGTAGCTCTTGTGCTCGGCAAGAAGTGACGTAAGTTTGGGCCCCCTAGCGGCTTGCCCTGGAACTGCAGGAGCATTTGTATGTAAATGTTTAAAGTAGGATAACTCAAGAACCAGTTGACGGATCGTCTTGATATTGGGTATGTAGGTAGCTTACGTGATGCTTGACATAATTAGATGACAATTATGCAAATTAGGATCTAATTTGCATAGTTAATGAGGGAATTCTATAATTCACCTATCTTCCATTAAGGACTATTCTACCTTGTGACATGTGTAATTAAGAATGACAGGAACATTGCCATATATTAATCATGTAAATGAAGACCTAATTTGCATAATTAATGAGAAAATACTGTAATTCCATAGTGGTTGATGCTGGCAATTTCATACTTGCGCATTTCGAAGTTGACTGGAGGTGAACATCATTCAACATAACTTATTCAAATCAGGACTTCATTTGCATAATTTATGAGAAAATGCTAGAATGGCCTTCTTTGTTACGATAACACTGCCATTGGGAGGAGAATATGATCAACTGACGTAATTCATGCAAATGGGGCTCTTATTGGCATAATTAGGGGGAAATCTATAATTCGTCAGTCATATAATATTAACCTCATTTGGCGAAGGTATGAGGTCGTGGAACTCTAGTTTGGTTATGTTTTTATAAAGTATATTTATGTTGTTGTTTTTTTTTTTTCATCATGTACCATGCCCTACCTTGCTCAAATATGGCTTCCTCCACTTCCACAGCCTCTAACTGGGTAGGAGCTGCAGGGCAAATGACAGCAGTCGTTAATATCTTATCTCATTCTGTATACCAGTAGCTACATTTCTTATAATCATCAAAACATTATAATCTACACTTGTCACAAGATGCAAACTTTGCACTTAACACTAGAGCTCTGTACCTAAACAAATATTAGGTACAGGTAAATTGGTTTAGGTACAGGTCTGGACCTGAAACTGTACCTGAACAATTCAACAAATTTATATGTTCTTCTGAACCCCTTCCAGTATGACAGAAACATGAATAAACTTGACAGTTAAGTGTAAGTTTTTGTTTATAAAGAATTCTTATACAAAACATAGGCAAAACGATGTTACAGTTATCATCTCCTACCCTGCAACACAAACCTGACCAAAGTGACATCTAGGGAGAGCAAAACTAATATGCAAAAGGTCTTTCAGGGTAGTTAACACTGTCACTCAGTCTGTAAAACAAACACTGTGTCCTTATTTAGGTACAGTATTGGTACTGAGGGATTAGGTATTTTCATTTTGGACCTATTCACTATGTCCGGCGCGCACTGGGCAGGTGATGGAATTAACCCAATTTTGGGATGGTCAATCAGAGGACATATGCAAATGAGAAGGATATGCTATTAATAGGAAAGTAGAAAAGGTAGAAGGGTAATTTACAGAGTGAGCGCGAAGTTTGTACCAAAGGGGGGTGGGTGATGACAATAAGGGGGAATGGAAAGGTATCCTAGGGTTTTAGATCTAGAATGGTATGGGAAAAGAGAAGTACTTAGGGAATGGAAGTTGGATACTGGGGTTTGGAGTTCAGTTGGCTCCTACCACCCACCCTGACCCACTTAATTCATCAAAAAACTCCTTGGGGAAGCAATGCCTCGAGCCCTGGACTGGGTGGGTTTTTTTCCGCACTCCTCTCTATCTCTCTCTCCATCACATGTCCGGGGCATGTGGGATGGGTGTGGCAAAATTTGTGAATATTACACTGTACCTAGTGCTGTGTACTTCATGTCCGGATTTAAGTCCACAGGTTTAGGTTCAGTTCTGGACTTGCAAATCCACGGTATATACAAAATTGCATGTTGGCAACCTTGCAATGTTGTCTGGGCGAAACTGTGGCCACATAACATGGAGGCCGACACTTGACAATGCCCGATGGCAATGTTTTCTTCATTTTGCAGCACAGATTTTGCGATCTTTGGAAGGTTTCATGTGGTTCGGAACAAAAAGGGGTATGCGACAAGTTGTTTTTTCCAACCAAGTCCGGAACTGGTTCCCGCAATTCAGTTTTTTTTACTTGAACCTAAACGTTTTTACAAGTTCGGAACTGAGTCCAGCGAACCGGTACACAGCACTAACTGTACCTAATCAATTATCCGGTACAGAATCGGTACTGTGTACCATACACAGCTCTGCTTAACAATACATTGATTTTCAGTGTAATGCAGAATTGAGATAGCAATCTAGCATGCACAATGAATGAGACTTGTTATGATTTTGTCATCAATAGACAGCTGTCCACAGCATGGTAATTTTGTGCAAAATGAAATCAAAGCATAATGACTCACCAGCTGGCTCATCTTCAATGATGACTGGCTCATTGGGGCCGATCATGGGCCCTTCGATGATCTCTGGCTCATCATTAGCCTGTAGAGACAAAGGTCACAGAACACATGGTTCTATTTGTTAGAAAACATACAGCGACTGCATCATGTTATAAGAAGTCAGACATCACATGTCTTTCAAAAATAACCACCATGAAGAGAACTCATATCTTAGTACGGGTAGCCTCAAATGTGGAGATACAACCTCCAATTTGTAGATAACAACAGTCAAGTGTAATCTTATATAATGATTAGCATTTGATTTAATTTGTTAGAATCACATCATAATATACGTGGAGCACAGGCAGTCACAGCAGGAACTTTGTCGGTCATGATGTATACAAAATTATCAGGGTTTTACACCATGCAGGCATAACGCAGCTAGCTTTGTTTTATTCCACAATTTATTTTAGTAGCTGCCTGCTGAGTCTTTTTCTTTTCGTCCTATCTGTAATGCGAGTAAGAGACTTGGCCACTATAATAGGTATATGGGATATCAGGCTAACATCCAATTGCTATGGACTAACAGAAGCTTTAAATCATGTAAACTTGTTGTTAAGTTGGAAGGACTGTCAACACTGCCCAGTATGAGATTAACAGATTAGTTTTTCCTTCATGGTGACTGATTCTATGACGAACAATTTATTTCTAAGCTGTACATGTTAACTGTGCTATCAATTACCTTCCTTCCTGTTGCATATTGCTAATGCAGCTTTCACTCATTATTCGAATCCAAAGTAAAAATTTGCTGCTGCTACAAATGTCAAATACTGTATTAATAAGGCAATGATTCCATCTTACCTGCTCGGCAGTGTTGGCTGCTGCTCGCTGGGGGTTTTCCACTACTGGCGCTAGGCTTTGCCTCCGCCTGATGTACACGTAGCTGTCGAATCGCTTGTACACCTCCACAAGCCTCCTCCCATCAACTCTTCCTGGGAGTGGGACAAGCATATTTCTCCTGTCGCAGTTCATGAACTCCCACTCACCAGTCCTATTTAGAGAAATGGGAATGTCATTAAAGCAACAAAAATGGAGACTTTTAATGGAGACTTAACAGCTGAAACTAGTGATGTGGTTCTGTAGATACGAGTTTTCTGAATAAAAGAATCATATTGGCAACTTATCTATTACTAACACACACCGTCCTGATACTAATCGGGGTTTCTTTTAAAATTTCCTTGCCTTCAACGGGCCTCAGAATGAACTTTTCCCTACTGCCCCAGAAGTGTCCTGAACAGAATTTCCAACTATCCTAGAGTGCGCTTGCCTTGAATTGTCCGTCTTTTTTTTTCACAATGGTATTATATCAATGCCCTTTTCCTGAAAATCCATTGCAAACCTGAAACCATCTCATTTTGATAAATAAAGCATGTAGCAATATAAGGCCACAGCAAGTAATTTTTATGGATGACATCAGTGTGTGCATTGATTTTTGCCTGATTTGGGAAAGAAGTTTTTATGCCCTCCGACCGTGGTCAACATTGCCAAAAAGAAAAATTTTAAAAAGAATAAAGTTAACTTAAGTTGTATATTTCAGGTTAAGTCATGATCGTTTTGTTTATGTATATAATTTGTGGTGATTATGTATGTTCATTTTCTTTTAATGTCAGTATGTTTGTATGTTTTAAATGTTTGAGCCCTGGAAGATTAGCCATTGACTAAAGGGCATCGAAATAAACGAATAAACGAAGGAATAAAACATATTTTGTTGGAATCATTATCTAGAACTTCTGGAATGACTCATTGCCTACTTTCTTTTCCTTACCTCATGTGTATGCCCTCCTCAGCAAACGCATCGTTTACAGTGTCCTGTATTTGCTCCGGATTGTATGACCTGTACACCTCCAAATTGGCCGTGACCAGATGGTTCCTCGGTGTTCCCCTTGGCACACCAGTGACCCCAGCATCCACCAAGATCGCTGTCCTTTTGTGAACATGCCGCCGGCCCGTTCCGTTTGTCTGCCGCCTAGCATCTCGTCGCCGGCTGGGCCCGGGGGCTGGCTCTGTACCATCCATCTTTACAAAAAAAAATGGAAACATGGAGTATGGACATTTAAGCAACCAACCTATTTGTGTGATTATTAAACAAGTGAAGCAAAGGACATTATCTTTCACTTATCTGAACCAAGTCATCAAGCTACTCTCAGGTCCCGAATAAACATGCCCCCCCCCCTCTCCAGACAAATCTTCTAAATCTAATAAATTTACCACTGGAATAAACATATCCCCATAAAATTACCAAAATGACAACTGTGTTATTACACTCACTTGCACTTGAAGTCTTATTCATATTTGAGTATCTATCTACATTTTAGCTCCGGGTTTTTGCAATTTGTTGTTGACCATTACATTGCCTCAGCTGTATCATACATGAGCAGGTTCAACAGTACTATCAAGTTTTGAAATAAGAGTTCTTGATTTTTAAGCTTGATAAATATTCGGAATTTACATTTAGAGCTTAAACTTTAAAGTACAACAGAGATTTACAATATGCTAAATCAAGGAACTTTCATCATCCTTGGCTATATGCTCTATATAAATGTCCAGTAATAATTTGAAAAACCCATTGGCATATGTTTTATTACATGAAAATATTATTTCCTTTTATCTGAACATGATTCAGTTATGAGATGAGGCTTGTTCTATTGCAATCAAAAACAAGAAAAGGTATATTTTGTGATTGTAATACATTCAGGGCCAGGGCTTGTGAGTGTGACTGATTTGGGCGCACATGCGGACAGAATTGTGATGTTGGGACTATATTAGAAATCACGGTTGCACTGTGTGCCAATACAAAATTTGCAGAATAAGCCGTAAGCTGAAAATAAACGAGCTCCTTCCATAATGACAAAATTATTAATTAACTTGACAGTTATGGGTAAGTTTTTGTTTAGGCCATAGCAAGTAAATTTTATGGATGACATCCTCCGGAGACTCCAAAATTAATGCGAGAGGGCGAAAAAAAAACAAGGCAGGCCAAAAAAAACAAGATTCCTACATTTTGAGATTTTGAGATCGTAAACCTCGTTGAACAAGAATTTAGGCGGTAAAACATGATATCATACCCAACAGGTCTTCTTTCGCTGTATTCAACAGTATTACCTGTCCTTGCAGATGTGTCTTTATTAAATAGAACAAAAAAAGACCTTGCTGTACCATCTTCAAGGTAGATACTACACTGGGTATTCATTTGTAATGGAACACCCTGGACTGTCATCACTTGCCATCAAACACGAGGAATTGCGCCTCAAGTTTGCTGGATCCATGGTGGTCTCTGAGTTTAGAGACTGGCTACCAGGCAGAACACAGGGCTCAATCACTGACAGAGTGACTCATAAACCGAACTGTCTGGAAGCCATACTCTACCTATATTGTGCCAACTGTTACAACACCGATTTGTCTCTAAAACAACTTTGAAAAAAGAAGTGACTAAACAAAATTTTTAATTATTGTACAAATGGTTTTGATTCAGTGGCAACATCACATATAAAATGAATTAAATACAACATTGTATCAAAGTAAAAATAAAAGAATAAATCAGAGCCTTGTCTTGCAGATGGACGTTCATGACATATTTGCCCTTTTTTGGCATGTTGACCACCGTCGCAGGGCAACAAAATTTCTTGTTTTTTTTTCTAAAATCAGGCGAAAATCAATGCGCGCGAGGATGTCATCCATAAAATTTACTTGCTGTGGCCTTATGGAGAATTGCAAAACATGGGCCAAACTAAGATATTTTACTTTTCAACTCCTACCTTGCAACACAAACCTGACCAAAGTAACGTGTAGAGGGAACGTAACTAATACACCACAGATCTTTTAGGATATTAGACTGTCTGTAATACAAACACACTGTCCTCACTTTGGGGCCCATGGGGGACCAGGTATTTACTCCTTTTAGGTCACAAATAAGCATATACATGTAATTAGTGTGAAATTATTTCAGTACAGTACCGGTACTTAGGTATTTTGGACCTGTACCTAATCAATTTTTCCGGTACAGAACCCGTACTGCGTACCGGTACACAGCTCTACCTCTGATGGTATGTTTCATTTAAGTATTTGGAATGCCATTTTCCACAGTATTTGGCTAAAAACTTAAAAGGTGGTGGTACGGACGGGACAGGGGTCAGCGTGCGAAATACTAGGTTGCCCATGGCCAGTTGCACCGTGCAACCATATTTTGCTTGGTGCAACCTATTTCTACACCCAGGTAGCCCAGTGCACTACCTAAATTTTGTGGTAAGGATGCCCCTTTCAGAGGGCCTTTCTTCCATTGGGAACTGTTTATGGAGAAGTTCCCATGGAAGAGCTCATCACTTCAGGTAAGGGGAAACAACTCTGTGTCAGAAATGTATAAATGCACATTGCATTCTAAGAAAGTTAATCATAATGTAGAAGAGTTGAAATTCGGTGCAACCTGGAATTTTGATGGGCAACCTAGCTTTCATCCTAGGTTGCCACTGGGCAACCTGGCTCAAAAAAGTATTTCGTACACTGGGGGTACGGACGGGACATTTAGAGTTTTGTTGTGCTGTATCAGGCAAGGTCTTTATCACTGAAATGGTTTATATGGTAGTTTGGTATGTGGCAATAGAGACTCACAATTACACTTAGCTTGTACATTGTAGTATTAAAGGAACGCAACAGAAAATTTCAAATTCACTATTTTGCAATAGTTGATATATTTCAATTTTTAATTTAGTCCGCCGAATAATTACCCTGTGCATGCGTTTGAACTTCGCGCTCTCCTACCTCGCCCGCCGCGATGACAATGATTATGCTTTGGTCTAATGTTCTAAAATCTTATAGTCAAGGCGATTGGTGCAAAAAATGCTCAGATTATGATAAAACCATGAAACTTGGCGAAAATGTTCTGTACAGCAATAGGAACAATTTCAGTGGGGGTGCCAATGTAAACAGTCCTCTACATAGCAACTGTTGCTAGGCAACGTGTTTTCATTAGCAACTAGTACCATATGAAGCTCGCATTCACTGTTTGGTGCTAAAAAACAATTATAATATTGAAAAATGTCTATCTACATAGAAGACTGGTAATTTTCAGGCCTACCTCCTAGCAACGGTGAGGACAATACTTTTATACAGTTTGATAAAGTAGGTTAAATTCATCAATTTGTGAAAAAGCTATTGTATTTCATAGCAGAAGTACATGTTGTTGTAATTAATTTTTAAGAAAACTAGAATTTTTTTCTATTTACCAATAATGCATTGTGTACATCATAACCACATGGTAATCGGTCCTCCCTCTATATTTGGCAACGGGGGGCGTGGCCTAAAAACTACGAATGCCCACATCGACAAAAGTTTAGGTGTCAGGCTACTAGTATCTTCTCTAAAGTACAGTAGTGTGTTTTCATCAGATATTGTTTAAAACAGGGTGTTAACTGTTCAATTAATACAAAGATAGGCCGAGACTGCACCGATGGCCAGGAATACTGAAGACACTACCTAAAAAGTTAATATTAGGTGCTATACAGGGGTTTTTCTAGAAATTTTTGATATGAGGGAGCACCACCAGGCGAGGGAAGCGCAGCGACCGAGCGGGGGGAATGGTGCGGAAGGGGGGGGGGGTAACCCCCCCCCCTTCCTTGGTGCGGAGCCTTTGAAAAATTAAAGCTGCAATGGGGCATTCTGAGGCTATGTGAGAGGGAGATTCATAGTCTTGTGGTATTCCTAAAAGTTTCCAGTACTATAATGTATGTAAAAGCCATAGGAGAAGGATAGATGGACTAAAATAATTCAAGGTTATTTTTCTCAATATCTTCCCCAAATTTCTATTCATGCATGGCATATTTCCCTTATAAAATATAAGTACAATCAACAGTACACACAATCTGCAAATCACCCTTTATACACTAAGTCTTACACAATTAGTGATCAATGTTACTTGTAGCTCCAGATAACAACATTGGGTTTGCCACAAGCTCAAACCTTTCACATGGCAAAATAGCAACACATTCATCCAAACTGCTACAAACTCAGGTCTCATGTTTCACTTCAGAGCCTGTTCTATAGGAGGCCCAGCTCATGTTTTTGTCAATGAACATTGTTTATTCCATTCAAACTTTTACTACTAGAGCTAAATTTTCATGTTTGTAGAAGCTCCTTGGTTTGTGGTAAGATTTTGGAATTTTTATGAGAGTAACATAGTTTGTAATGCTAGAATACATTGTTATGTGGTGTTTTTTTTTTAATTTTTACTGGAAAAAGATAATTTTGGAAAAGACTTAGGCTTCAATCTGAAAAATTGATATGAGGGCTGGCTTGTTACATGAGGGGCAGGGCCCCTGTTCCCCTGTTCAGAAAAACCCCTGTGTTATATCACAGGTGCTAGGCCACTGAATTTTTGTTGAAATCTATATTGTATTGTAAACTATTAAATAAAAAAACACAACAAGCTGACTGTTTTGTGCATTCATACACTGTCTACTACAGTAACTCATTCCGTTGCCATCACAAAACACTGTGAACTCGGTAAGCATAAGCGGAGACCTTGCGTCGCGTAAGTGGTGAGCTTCGAGTATCGGGTTTCCTGCCGGCACAAGCAGACCGGGGCGAGATTTGGCAGCCAATAATTTAGGCGCACAGCAGATTCTCTGCCGGTCGCTCAGTGCACGACCAGAGTAAAAAATTTAGTCGCATTTCGTAATTTCTTATCGCATATGCGACCAAAACGGTTGCAGTCTGGAGGGTTGATTTGAATTCCAGCCTGTCCTAGGAGAAAATGGCCATGGAATTGTCCTAGGAGAGATTAGAATTCCAGTCTCCCCTAGGACAAATGGGAATTCTATCACGCTACAAGCAATAATTATTTGATGAATAGACTGAATCATTTCAGAACTAAAATTTCAGTCAATTTCAGTATATATGTAATTTCAGCATAGGTCAATCCTACACTTATCATTACTTATAATTCTAGGTGAATTACTTCATATTTTAGGACAATCTCCAAAATTCAAATTGCATCAAAACAAGGAAGTTCCTTGATCAAAATATACTGAATCTTCAGAATTGACATTTGAATCAATTTCAGCATAGGTGACAATGTAACAATGGCCGCATGTAAACGTAACTGACAAAGTGACATGTAAATCAGACACATTTGCATACGACCATTATGAGTTAGTGACTCAGTATACTCAACTGTTTTTTCCAGTTCGTTAGTGACCTGATATTAGGGCGATCTTATACTAGTATCAAAAATTAGGAAGTTATTCACTTTGAATAGTAATGATAAATGTAGGTTTTACCTATGCTTCTGATCATGAAATAATTCAGTCTATTCATCAATAAATTATTTCCTGTAGCCTGATAGAATTCCCATTTGTCATAAGGGAGACTGGAATTCTAATCTCTCCTAGGACTCAAATATTCAGATCCCAATTCCTAGTGGAATTCCAGTCTGTCCTAGGAGAATCTGGAATTGTCCTATAGATAGTACTAGTATCTACAATTACACACTTTTCAAAGGGCTTTTAGAAACTGGAAATTTGAACACAGGGTTGGTTTTTCAGAAACTGAAATTTGTTGACAGCAATTTCTTCATTATGTGACTTAGTTACAATTATTTGGATCATTCTGTATGGTTTGATATTGTTACTTACAAAAACAGTACAGAAAAATATTTGAATCCGATCGACCAGTATTATGCTAATCAGTTTTTTTTTTAGTTTTGAGTTTGAGTTTTTTTGGGATGTTTATGAGTTTATGTTGACAGGGATTATTCCATTGGGACAACCAAATCATCGAAATTGTAAACTTTAAAAAAATCATAGCAAATCTCAAGTTTGTCATATTGTCAAGTGGAAAAATCATTATAAGCGGGAGAATTTGATCTATAAGACTAAACCATTTTCAGTAACTTCTAGCTATAATAATAGTAAACTTTCTCTACTTCGAGGAGTCCTTTGTTGAGAAGAGAGAAGGCAGACCAAGGAGGTTAGAGAGTCTCCCCTCTAACCTCCTTGGGCAGACAGGATCTAACTTTGAAATCAACCTTGTAATCAGAATTTTGATCACGAGTCAAACAAGATCAAAGTTCTGTCTTGACTCCCACTACTAGTTTGCATAGATAAAGAATCAAAGGCAGTCTGGTAGGTCTGAATAGAAAGTTTACATAAGGGATTAGTAGTTGGTTGTTTACTTGTCAAGAACCGTCTCTTGTTTATGTAGCCAGCAGTTGTATTGAAACACAAGAACAATTAATCTGGATTCCAATTCAAAGAGTAAACTTTATATTGATTGCCACAAGGCTAACTTTACTATAGATGAAAAAATTCCCTGTAACTTGACAACTTGACAGAATCATCTCAATCATTGTATGTCAATCAGACCCCCATGAGCAGACTGACCTCCAGTGCATGTGAAGGCTACCTTTGTTATGCTAATCTACCCCTGACTAGGTTCTGGTCTATGGCTAGCCTCTACCAGGCTTCGGGAAGTGGCTGCAGAGAGTAGAAATTGGCCAAATAGACAGATAACACGCCAGGGGAGTTTGTCCACGAGAGAGTACAGGCGGACGCGGCAAACTGTACTCTCTCGTGGACCAACTCCCCTGACGTGTTATCTGTCTATTTGGCCAATTTCTACTCTTTCCAGCCGCTTCCTGAAGCCTGGTAGAGGCTAGTCTATAACGCGCAGCGTCTAGTTTGATTGTATGTGACAGGCTGCAAAACAGTCGTTCTTTCACATGGATGGTTTCAATATTGATTTACGATCGGATAAAACAAGATGGAAGGTAGCTACTTACATGTTCTCCTTAGGATGACAGTCGACGACTTCGAATTTCTCAGGTAATTGTGTAAGAGTTGAGGAGAAGAGTTGTTAGGTAGAATGTCACGTCTTTCTCAAAATTTAAATATGGCGGCAAATGTATGACTGGCTTGGACCGCTGGAGTAAGATCATGTGACTGGACAAAACCATCTAAACAGAAGGTCAGGATAACATTTTTTTTTTTCTTTTAGAAAAAAAGCTACATAACCCACTCTTTTGAACGACACCAAAGTACAAATAAAAAGATATTTTTTTAATTTTTTTCATGGATAGACATCCTGGCCTAAGTACTTATACAGGTTAGGCAAACGTTTTAACTTTATATACTATTAATGTCTTACCTGAATCGAATGGTTCAGTCCACATCCCACAAATCCATGCGGCTGCGGTACGTGGTACCAAACCCTCTAACCTCCTTGGTAGTACAGAACAACAACAGGCTTTGTGTCGGAGTGTTTCACCGAGACAGACTTGAGATTGTGTCTACTTTTTTCGGAGTATCAAAGGTATCCTGTACCATTAGAAGCCTGTAAGTGAGAGCTTGTGCAAAGGGTCCCGTGCTAGGAACGTGGAGGAGAGTACACCCGGTCACAATCATGGCGGCTTGCGCTTCCGTATCACGCCTTGACGTTGAAAGTCACACCTCTCCTGATTCCCCACATATAGACCTGATCGACTGGCTACATGAACTGGATCTCTTACCTTCATCCGTGATCTGTGACCGGTGCCCAGACGTATATATGGAGATGCGCAGCCGGGGAGATATTGGTGACAAGTACGCGTGGCGTTGCCCCGCTTGCAGGACGTCGAGGAGCATCAGGTATGGAAGTCTCTTTGCGGAGTTCCCCAAGATTTCACTCGCAGTATGGATGCGTTTCATACTCAAGTGGTGCGAGGACAAACTAATCACTGACATCCAGGCCGAGCTAGAAACTATCGGGTACGTGGGAAAAAAGACCCTCTCTGGAATGTGTCGACTTATGCGACTTTTGTGTGAGAGCAAACTCATTGACCAGCCTATAATCCCCATGGGAGGACCAGCCGCCATTCTCCAAATGGACGAGTCCTGCTTCCGGAAGTCACCAAAATATGGAAGAGGACAGAGACCCAAGCCCATCTGGGTTTTCGGTATTGTACGAACAGATGTACGACCAGCCATCGGATACATGACTGTGGTAGAACGTCGCAACGCTGCAACACTCCTACCCATCATTGAACGTTGTGTGCTGCCTAACTCAACTATCTACTCTGACCAGTGGGCAGCATATCGAAATGTTCAACACTTACCCAACATTGCTCATCATGGTACAGTCAATCATTCTCGCCATTTCGTAGATCCACAGACAGGGGTGCATACGCAGCACATAGAAGCTTACTGGAGTCGAAAGAAGGCGAAGCTTCGTCGTATGCACGGGTGCTATGGCGAGGACACGCAGACCTACCTCCAGGAGCTAATGTGGAGAGAAAGATTTTGCAAGACTGCTACAGAGGGCCTGAACAATATTCTACGCTACATTGCAGAAAGGTATCCCGTTTAGGAACAGAACTGATTCAACGTTACCCTTCCCCGGCCTTTTTAAAGGCCCCATGGCACCATGTGAGTGCGTCCCCGTCGCGGTGCTGGAAATATGCTGAGCTATATAGCCGTGATGCATAGCCAAACTCACACAGAAAAAAAAAAGAAGTGACAATGCAACAGCAACAGCATACACGCATGTGGAAATACAATATACACAGTCTCACTCCAAAATTGTATTTTCCCTGGGTTTTTTTTTCTCCAATGCAAAAATAGACTTTTGCATAAACACCCCATTCAAATGGACTCCTCCAAGTTACCCCTATGAAATTATATTTTCTCGTTAATTATGCAAATAAGCTCTTCATTTACATAATCCTGTTGTGTTGAGACTCATGAGAGTAAGGAAGCAGACTTCTGTAATCTGATCAATAACCACTTCCTTCAATAAATTAACGGTGCAACACCTCAGACTGTCATCACTAGCCGAGAGAAAAGAACTGTTGTGTGTTAAGTTTACTAGGACACTTACGAGTTCAGAGTACAGAGACTGGCTACATCCACACAGATCACAAATAACAGGTCGATTATTAGAAACAGCGAGATGCTAGACTGACCGAAAGCATGAACCAACAGATATAAGAACTCGCCTATACCTTTCATGGTTCAACTACTTAATAACTATGGACGTTTGAAACCCTGACTGCTGTCTTGTTAGAGCAGTGTTTTGCATCAATTGTAGTCCTGGAAAATTACATTTGTCTCAAAACTGTATTTTTATTGGTTTGTTAATCTTGCACCTATATAACTTATTTTAGAATGTATACCTGTATTTTTAATGTACCGACGTTTCTGTAAAATGGTTTACAATTCAGTTTTTTTTAAAGCTGCAAATAAATAATCTATAAAAACCATCTTGAAAACAATGCCCGTCATAACTCGATATAATCGGGGGCCAAGTGTTGCAAAATTATACACATATAGAGAACAATTATTCTCTCTCACACAAGTGAGAAAAATGGTCTCTCACATGCAGCAGTTTTCTCTTTCTCCTCCTGTGCTATCGGGCAGGCCTCCGGGCGGTGGGAGTTTTGATACTGCGTTTTTTTTAGAATCTTTATAACGCGTTCTTTTGCCGGTCATCGTACAACAAGCCGCCTCGTATATATGTATATAACAGACAGATCACAATTTTCTTTGCGCAGTCGGGACTCTCCCACTGTCTGTTTCTATGAGCGAAATTTGGCTTGGCGATAGTGACTGCCAGTCAGAGAGAGTTTTTTATCCTCTGGATCAAAGAGAATACATTTTGTATTTCTCTTTGACATACAAGCCAACATCCACTCTTTGCAAAGGAAAAAGATTATTTCGCAGCGCAAGGCTTTCCCGCTTAGTTTTGCTCAGGCTGATCATTCAATAGGCAGATTTTCTCTGTCAATCACATACCAAATTTTTTTTGTAAGTCACGGGGCGTTTTTTTCTCTCCGACATACAAGCTTATATTCTCTCTCACATTCAGGCTAAGACCTTCTCGCACACAGTCAGCCTCTCCAAGTGACCGATTCCATGGACGTGAACGAGATTTTCTCTACAATTCATTGTAGAGTATTCCCTTCCCAGTGGGAGAAATTTAATTTTTTAAAGGAAGCTTTCAGAATGATATGGACAAGCAACTTAGTTCACATTTGACACATCAAAGTTTAGTCACTAACTTGTGTAAAATCATGTTCACACTTTGTATAATAGAAAGGTTGTCTATTACAGACAGCTTTCTCTCTGACAATATCTGGGAATATCTCTTCTCATACACAGTGAAAAGTCTCTCCCACATATACAGCACAAACTTTTCTCTCAGTACCAGCATCTACCAGCGACACTGGTAGAGGCTGGTACAGCCCATTTTTATCTTTTGAGTGAGAGAGTAATATTGTCTGCGAGTCTCGAAAACTTTTGTCAATGGCGCAAACTATTACAGTGTCACTTTAAGACCTCCCACATAGATCAATGTAATAGGTTGTATAAAGTACTAGTCTCATACTTCACATCGGCTATACAGATACAGACGTACACACATACACATACAAATGCTACGGCAAACATAAACTAAGAACATTAACACCCCCGTATAAGTGCAGCTCCGTTCCGCACGTTCCAGCTAATCTCCAAGCAGATCCTACGGTGGCAAAAAACAGTATCCAATTGGCCAGAGGAGATCTATACCCAGAGTAGTGTCATTCAGCCACCGTACCTGCCATAGGGCTAGGCCCCGTACAAGGCCCACACGAAGGGCCATTTGGTGGTCTCATTATCTGGTCAGATATGCTATTCTGGCCATGTTTTTCTGGTTAAGGCCACAGCAAGTAAATTTTATGGATGACATCCTCCCTAGACTCCAAATCTAATGCGAGAGGGCGAAAAAAAAACAAGGCAGGCAAAAAAAAAACAAGATTTCTACATTTTTAAATGTTGAGATCGTTAACCTTGTTAAACAAGAATTGTGGCGACAAAACATGATATCACAAACCAACAGGTCTTTTATACCTATATCTAACAGTATTACCTGTCCTTGTACATGTGTATAAATCTCAATTAACAAGAGCAATTGTAGAAAAGAGCCTGTACCATCATAGGTAGCTACTACACTGGGTATTTGTTTCCAATGGAACAACTTAAACTGTCAACGGTTGCCATCAAACGTAAGTAATTGTGCCCCATTAAGTTTGTTGGATCCCTGATCATGACGGTCTCTGAGATTAGACACTGCCTACCGGAAATTGGGGCTCAATAACTGATAGAGTTCATTCATAATCTGAACTGTCCAGAAAGCCATACTCTACTTATATTGTGCCAACTATTACAACATCAATTTGTCTCTGAACCAACTTTGAAAAAAATGAATTACTAAATAAAATCTTTTAATCTTTGTGGTTTTGATTCATTGGCAACATCACTTATAACACTGTGTCGAAGTAAAAATGAAATACTAAACAATAAATCAGAGCCTTGCCTTGTCCATGGCCGTTTATGGCATATTTTTTGGCATATTGACCACAGTTGGTTGGCATCAAAATTTCTTGGGTTTTTTTCCGAAATCGGGCGAAAATCAATGCGCGCGCGGATGTCATCCATAAAAATTACTTGATGTGGCCTAATGATGATCATTAGTGCATACTCTATCGTTCAGAGTGATTTGGAGTTAGTGTAAGCCTTTTCTACGGCAAAAAGGGGGAGCGGTGAGCGCCAGCGGCACTTCTACACTAAGTCCCATAGATAAGCATAGGGGGCGGTCATGGTCGCCATTGCCATGGCAACGGGTGTCTGGCGGTGAAACAAACTGGTACAATCTAAGGGAATTAACATTACTAGTTGACATACTACTGTACAACTATGGCCAAATATAACGTTGTTGGCAATACCCGTTTTGGATTAAGGTGACAGAACACAGTTTCCGCCCTATGGGGCTTGTATCAAAACGGGAGGTACGGGGTTATCTCGAAAAGTAGCGGGTCTTGGGCCGTCAAACTCGGTCAGAGGATGGGTGAACATGTTAACCCAATACTCCACTAAAAGATTTTGCATTTCGTGCCGCAGTTGTCTCAAAATGGGCAATTTTCTGACTTTTTCGGCCTTTTTTGAGACGATTTTGCTGTTGTGCGGCAAGGAGCTGCACCGTACGAACAGGAGCTGGACCGTGCGGAACGGAGCTGAGACCGTGCGGAAAGGAGCTGGGACCGTGCGGAAAGGAGCTGGGACCGTGCGGAAAGAAGCTGGGACCGTGCGTCACGGAGCTGGGCCGTGCGGAACGGAGCTGGAACGTGCGGAACGGAGCTGGAACGTGCGGAACGGAGCTGGAACGTGCGGAACGGAGCTGCACTTATACGGGGGTGATTAAACCTGGATGACGATATCATCTTGCAATATACCTACCCTACAGACCTACACCACATTGACTCGCGACGGAATACGTACCCATCGACATGCTCAACGCAAATCACACATCACCCGCAACACGGAATTACGTGGCGGGAAATGAACCTTCTATCGGGGCGAACCTTCTATCGGGTCTGAAACCTTCTCTGGCCGGCAAAAGAACTTCAAAACGCATTATCAAAACGGCCCGCTCACGGAGTCTGCACAGGGGGCTAATCTACACGCCTAGCTTTCAAATTATGATGTTCCGACAAACGCACGCCTTGGGTTATGTTGTCGTTCGGGAAGCCTTTCAAGCATATCTAAAAAAATTAGTTGAACGGTTCAACTAATTTTAGATATGCTTAAAGGCTTCCCAAAACGTTTCTAAACTCGGAGCTCAGTAGTCTGGTCATCCAAACTATCGTACCTTTGCCCTTCATATATGATGGTTTCTGGCCCGTAGAGACTGATGGATGGTTTACATCAGACTCATGTTGTGGCTGAAACTATACAGCCGTGTTAAGAGTATACCGGACGCGTACATGCCGGCTGCAAGGATACATAGTTATATACAACGCACTAGCACCACTTTTCCTCTTAATTCGTCTTTTGATCTCTTTTTCAAATACTAACTAAATAAATGTGCTAAATAGGTCTCAGAGGCACGTGTGTTACGCTGAAGGGCGGTTATACCATGCAGCTATACAGATACAGAGGCCGATGTGTTACAGCGATAGACAGTTATACCCGCCAGTATACTGACGCAGCTACAAATGCTTATAAGTGCTCGGCGAACAACGAAGCTTCAAGTAATTTAGCGGGATAGAGCTGGGTACTAGTATATTTATATAATATATAAATGGTTTATTAGCAAGTTTGCACAAAACTAAAACAACATTGCAGCCTAATAATACAATTGAAAAAAGGCTGAATTACGCAGTTTCAAGGAATACACTATACATTGTACAATATATATATATTATCAATATTTATAAACATAACCAAACTGATTAACGAGAATATATACAAACAGTAGTCGGGTGATTATACAATAGAGTATAAATTACAAAACACGGTTCAGGAGTTTTGGAATTGGTTTATTGCACACTGAGCATACATGTGTATTGCAACCGGACGGCTGAATTGCACACTTGTTTACAACAGAAATTGACTAATCATTAAAACAGCTACGTATACGGAACTAAAATCACAAAGGAACATATTGGAATGTATAAAATCACTCTAACATGGTATACTACTACGATATAAAATTGTGACAACGAATCATACAAGGTAAAAGTTGTAAGTAAATATTCGTTACATACGTTTGTCTAGTCTTAAATACAAGTGGAAATCGAAGGAAGGTGAGTAACAACCACTAGCTAATCAGGAGTTAAAAATCGGTCGGTGCGTGGCTAGTGAGAGTCATTACTATAGTAAAGTCATAGGGCTCTTGGCATAAAGGACATTGAGTGTCTTTTGCTTTTGCTGCATAGACTGGTGGCGTCTTCCCCTGCGCATGTTGTAGTGGTTGTCTGAGGGGGTAGTCATGAATGCCCAGAGCGGGGAAGTACTGTCCTGTAGGATGTTTTCAAGTGTTCTCCGGGTAGCTCTCTCGCGTCTGCTTGCTAGGGTGGGGAGTGAGTCAGCAGGTAGCCCAACGATTCTAAGACAGCGTTTTTGGATAGATTCTAGTGAGTCAGCTCCATCAGACAGGTGTTTCTGCAGCCCGCCCCACACCGGACTAGCATACTCAATAATGGGTCTGATGAACGTTAAGTAACTCTGGGTTAAGACGTCTACAGAGAGCCCGGCCCTCTTAGCAACACTAAGATAATACATTCTTGGTCGGACTCTGTTCAGCATGTACTCAATGTGAGCGTCCCAGGTTAGGTCGGCAGAGATATACATCCCGAGTAGTTTGAAGACGCTGACTCTTTGTATCTTCTGGCCAGATATGGTAAGTTGGGGGGGGGGGGGGAGGTACATTGGCCTCTTTCCTCGCGCTGACAACCATGTCTTTGGTTTTCTTCCCGTTTGCAGCAAGAGAGAAAGAACTGCCCCACTCGTCAATAGAGTTCAGTGCCCTTTGGGTCTGGCAGGGCAAAGACCCCATCAGAACTTCAGAAGTTGTCAAGTCGTCAGCGTATTTGACAGGGGCGACAGATATACTGGCATACTGGCGTCCAGCGAGTTGATGCAAATTACGAACAGTAGCGGTGAAAGTAATTACCCGCCTTGGGGAACACCGGCTAAAACTCTGTGGGGTTTTGACAAACATGACCCCCATTTTACCAACTGTGTCCTGTCGTCTAAGTAGCTGTGGATTGTCATCCACAGGTCCTGTCGGATATTCATGTCTGCCAGTGTCTGTAGTAGCTGGCCGTAGTTGATTGTATCAAACGCACGTGGAGAAGTCAACAAAAACGGCGTGTATATCCATTTTTGGATTACTATTGAGGGCATCATTCCAGGATTTCAATTCAATTCAATGTATTCATAAAATCAACATAGCAGCAGTATATAATACAACTGAATTGCGTTGATCTAACAAAAAGTAAACACAAGGCAATTGGCGAATGTAGTATGTGAATCAACGCAGTTACGGTAGAGCGTTTTGCAAGGAAACCGTGTTGAGTAGAAGTCATACATTTTTCCGTATCCCGTAAGAGTGCATCTTTCAGAAGACCCTCAAACACCTTCCCTACACAGCTGACAAGAGAGATCTGTCTGTACTCCATTGGGAATTGGGGTCTAGGCTTTTTTGGCACTGCTCTGACAAGGGCATGTTTCCACAATTGTGGGAATGTACAATTCTGTAGACAAGAGTTAAAAACGTCGCATAGGACCGGGGGGAGCTCTTCATGGTAAAGTTTCAGAATCATGATGGGATGCAATCAGGGCCGGCAGCTTTCCTGCCGTTGACCTTACGCAACCTGGACTTGACCTGGCCTATACTGAAGGGTGGTAGTGTAGACTGTAGCAGCTTGTGAGCTACATCTTGTACTGTTGGTACAGTCCGGTCCACATGACTCCATACGGAGGCAAAGTGGTCAGCAAGCGTGTCACATTCATGTTGTAAAGTATGAACGTCAGAATTGGAGTTTTCCTGCTTGACTGTTTCCATTCCCATCAGTGACTTAAGTTTTTGACAGGTACGGAATGGCACTGTTCCTGTACCTGTTAGATCTTATAAAATGTACGCTAAGCTGGAACCCGTGACCTTTTAATATCTGCATGGCCCTTTCATCTGGGGGCCAGGAAAAGCCCTGTCACACCGTTCACGACCTTCGTCCCCGAACGCCAGCCGAACACAGCCGAATAGGTCGGCTGGTGTTCGTGAGCAACTGCCCAGATTTAGGCCACGCCTATCTTTCCGCGGCGACCATGTCCTAACCATTCCCGAACAAGGACTGAAGCAGCCCCGAATGCTGACCAACCAATTTCCAACCATCCCGACCACTGGACGAAGACTGCCAAATCCCACCTAATCATCTTCCAACACTGTCCCGAATAAACATTTTGCAAATTATGTGGACCAGGCCCGTACAGGTAATATATGCGCGGCTCTTTGGTCTGGGGGCCAGGTAAGCCCTCTTATAGGTACACACTTAGGTCGGGGGACTAGACAAGGCATCGCACGGGTAATATTGGTGTCGCCCTTTCATCTGGGGACCAGATATGACACTTAAGCAATATTTGGATGGTTCTTAAATTAGCCCTTGGATCTTTGATTTATTTGGTTCTTGACATTTTTGTATATGCAGGTTGCTAGAGGAGAACATTTTTTCAGGCATTGGCTGTTATCAAATGCCAGAAAAGACAAGCTTAATATACAGCAGGAAATATTTATGCATCACGGTCTAGATATGTTTGAAGTACTGCTTTTTTTCTTATAAAAGAACTTGGATGCTGAACCTGGACTTATGTTGACATTACCGTCAGGTTCTTACTCGAAAAGTAAAATGACTAGAAGTGGATTGTAGTGACGAATTCTGTGTATAGAACGTCTTGGTTTCCTTATCTCGCCCACAACTAAATAGGTTTCTTTCAAATTCGACTGATATATTCATGGAAGCTTATAAAGTTACTGTATGAATTCTTCCCATGCTGATGTCATGATGTTGTTGAGTTATTTTCAGTTGAAATTTGCGTTATTAAAGCATCGATTTCTTGAACCTTTTCATAATAAAAGTCTACATTTCTCTAAAAAGATTAAGTGTAACCATTCGAAAATAAAGTGACGATACACTGAAAGGTCCTTAACAGACCTATATAGAAGATTATGTGTATTTCATAGTGTGAATTTATAACTCTACCTCCTTTTTTGTAAAGCTTACACTTTCCGGTGAGAGTTTTGGGCATGACTGAAGCCGAAAAATGAAGACAAATGACTAGCCTGTATCTTCAAAAGGAATGCAAAAAGAGCCAATCTGTCAAGAAAACAGATGGATCACTATTTCAGCCTACGTATGTCCAAGTTTCATCCTAAAATATCACTTCTTTATCAATCTAGAAAGAAAAGCTCCTCAATTTTTGGTGTTGCGTTCAAAATTGACCTAGAATTGTCTAAAGTATGTGAAACATGGCGGATAGTGGGATCGTGTGGCGTATTATTATAACGATAGAGCATTCGGCTCGGAACCAAGAGGTCTCGAGTTCGAATCCTGCCATGCCACCGATCTTGTGCCCTTCAATGGGAAAGGCACTTTACACGACTTTCCTCACTTGACTCAGGTGAAAATGGGTATGTCTATTGTCATGTCTGTTCATGCGTTTGTCCTTTGCGTTGGTGGCGGCATTAAAATAAGTTGAATAAACTTGAGTGTGCCACCACCACGTCATGTGATAAACGTTGGAATTAAAATTAAAAAAAAAAAACTTAAAAAAACATGGCGGATTGAAGGCGATCTCGCTTCGCGCGAACTTAAAACGTGTACGTCACTTTGGTTTCAATGTCTCGCCTGAACTGATTTCTTTCAAATTCGGCTTGTATGTTTATGAAAGTTTACAAGGTTACTGTATGAATTACCACACTGATGTGGTATGAACTACCCCACAGCTTTGTCCGTTTTCAGAGCGAGGATTTCTCGTTGGACGAACTCAGCTGATATTTGTCTGAAGGTGAAACGAGCCAGACAACGGTGCACGAATTGCAGTGGGCTGAGAAGTGACACACCCTTGTCGATACTGAGAGCTTTTCAGCTAGCCTCTACCAGGCTTCGGAAAGCGGCTGGAAAGAGTAGAAATCGGCCAAAATAGAGAGATATACACGCCAGGGGAGTTTGGCCGGGGAGAGAACATACAGTCTGCCGCGTCCGGCAGACTGTTCTCTCCCCGGCCAAACTCCCCTGGCGTGTATATCTCTCTATTTTGGCCGATTTCTACTCTTTCCAGCCGCTTTCCGAAGCCTGGTAGAGGCTACTTTTCAGCAACTGTATACCAAAATACATGTTTAATTCCCTAGCAATTTCAAGTGGTGAGGTGCACAACTCTCAGTTGGCATCTTTAAGACATGAAATATTGGATGACTTAGTCTTTCCTAATAAAGACTTGAGTGATTTCCACATGCTGTTGCCGTTAATGATTTCGTCAGTCAGGTAGGTTCGCTTACTCGAAATGATTAAGCGCTTAGTGTGATTTCGTAACTGTCTGTAAGTTTCCCAGTCAGTTTGCCTCTGGGTCGACTCAGCCGTTACGGGTACCCACATACTTTGAACGGAATCCAAAACGTTGATAGTACTTGTTCCATGGAATTTTGGCTAAATCCTCCCTAAATTTTCCCTCATCGAATCTTTTAAAGATTCTCGCAGATATGTACTTCGGTGGTGGCCTTGACACCTTTAGATATGTCCACGATCCTACATGCCCCATATATCTAACTCCATCGGCGGAAGTTCTCTTACGCTTGGGATGGAGGGATGTCAAGTCAACACTTAAGCACCACAAAGCTCTCCTGGTATACAAGGCCTTGAAAAATCGTTTATATCGCAAATATACAAAAGTAACGCGGTCGAAATTTCGTCAGCACTGGATTTCCAGAGCTGAACGGCTCTGTTCCAGAGCTGAACGTTGTCTCAGCTCTCAGTTTCCAGAGCCAGTTCAAAGGTCGCTCAGCACTGGGTCCCCAGTGCTGACGGCGGTTTCAGCACTGGAACCGAGTGCTTGTATACAAAAGTAACACCTTCCGCACTGGATTTACCAGTGCTGGGGAAGAATTCAGCACTGGAAAACCAGTGCTGAAAAATATTCAGCTCTAGCAAACCAGTGCTGACGTCCCTTCAGCACTGGAACGGTCTTCAAACCAGTGCTGAAGTCTTTCCCGGTATTGGAATGTCCCAGTGCTGAGCGGTAGGAAATCTGTGCCGAATCCTTGTATTCCTGCCACTAAAATTAAGCTATTAAAGTCATATTAAACCTTACGCTGTTACCCGAGCAACTGCATGTGGTTTTGGAAACTATTACAAGAAACTAAAACAGCATCTTTGTGATCATTTTCGTTCATTTTCGCAGTAAAAAAATTAAAAATAAATATGATTATACTATATAGGCTCCAGTGTAAGTGATATCAACCAAGTACAAGAGATAATGAACAACTTTATTTCTGATCATGAAAGATATAGCTTCGTGTGTGATTGTGATAGATATAGCCCCTTTGGGAGTGATTTGGGTGACCCTGAAAAGTGGGGAACATAATTTCGTAATTCCACTTCCAGTGCTGAGATTTCTCAGCTCTCTGTTTCCATAGCTGAACTCCTTTCAGCTCTCGGTTTCCAGTGCTGAACGGCTCTATTCCAGATCGAGCTGAAGCCGCCCCAGCACTGGAATTCCAGTGCTGAGAAAGCCTCAGCTCTGGATTTCCAGTGCTGAGTACCACTTCAGCTCTGGTGTTCCAGTGCTGAGAAAGGAGGGCGTTACTTTTGTATATTAGCTATCCATACCTAGGGACTGTACGATATTTACCGGGGGGGGAGGGCTGGTGCACTGGGGGGGAGGGCCATTGAAAAATTTTTTGGCCCGGGGGGAGGGCCATGAAAAAAAAATTTGAACCGAGGGGAGGGCCATCGAAAAATAAATCGGCCCGGGGGAGGGCCACCGAAATTTTTTTTATATTAAATATATATTAAAAATATGGCGACCGTAGCGATTCGCCGGCCAGTGGAATCGGCGGAATGTTACGTTAAAATAGTACGCATCCCTATCATTCTAGTGGATTCGTCCAAATCTCCCACAACCCCCTTCGAAAGCTGGTCGTCGGGCCGGGCGCAAAGAAGCCAAAAGTTCGACGATACAACCAAAGACGTAACTCGCGTTTCGTAGCGGCTTTCGTAACGATATCGATAAAAATGTAGACAAGCTTCTTCTGAGGACATTCAATTAATTTTTGCGGCATAACGCACCATTCCCAGTGGTATAAACGGTGGTTGTTTTTGCTTGTTTGAAATCGTATATGCGTGACGTCGATAAAGATCCCGCCCAGCGCCCCGGTCAAACTTATCGGCGTGGATGTGGACGCATTAAACAAGGTATTTTGATTAAACCAAGGACTGTTACAACATTTATTTGCCTCTAGATCACTGAATGTCCTTCCAAAGTAAATTGAAAACAACCTGACAATATTGTTTTCCCGGTTGTGTAAATACTAGCACGTGGAAGAAGTTCGTGGACGAAATATAGCCCGAAAAAGAGGAATAAGCTTAGCTCGGTGTACCAGCAAAATTTACCCCTTAAAATGCAGGAAATAGCGTTTCAGAGGGTGAAGATTTCAAAATTTTCCGGGGGGAGCATGCCCCCTTAACCCCCCTAGGTTCGTGCCTGGTTCATGCGGCGCAACGGCTTGCGCCTTCGGCGCTTTAATAGCAGGACGCCTGGGCCGGGCGCGCGCGCCTTGACAAATGCCTATCCCGTCCACATTTTCTATTGAAAAGTTTCTTTGTTTTTGTTGTATGAGTATTAAAGAGGAAGAAAAAGACATGGAAAAATGGGGGGAGGGCCATCGAAAATTTTTTTGGGGCGGGGGGAGGGCCATCGAAAAAAATTTTGAACCGGGGGGAGGGCCATCGAATTTTTTTTTGAGCCGGGGGGAGGGCCATCGAATTTTTTTTTACCGGACCCTCTTTGCACCAGCCCTCCCCCCCCCCGGTAAATATCGTACAGTCCCCTATTATATATAGCCACATATTAAAATGGAGTGAATATAGTTGTAAAGGTTGAAATATTTTCACCTAAAAGCTCAGTTGAAAGACGCCAGTTACTCCTCCACACAGTAGCGAAACTACATACATTTTGTACGTATTGCCGCAGCAGCTGGTAGCCTGACCCTTGCTCTGACCAATAGGAGCGTGGCTGGTTTACGGCGCCATTTTGGGTCAGAGCTCATCCGCTACCACACCCCAGACGCTGCTCACAGCCACGCGCGGATAACAAAGACCGGACCCACAGGACCGGACCTGACCCATTGTGGTTGTTTCAAACTTTAGGATATGGCTGCTGCTAGCACTTCATCCGCAGAGGTAAGCTTTGCTTCTTATTTAGAACAGAGCGAATATTGTTCATGTTGCTAAATTAACCAGGGGATAGGACCTTGTTGTGTGAAGTCTCAAATCCCCCATGCTTTAGTCGTGGCGACTCTTGATTCCGGGCCTATATAATTTTTATAGAGGGCTATAATATAGGCCCGGAATCAAGAGTCGCCACGGCTACCCGCGTGGCGGCCTATGGTAAAAATCACCTCCATGCATATGCTTGGTCTGACTCACGAGAGGTACATGTATATAACACTGGCAATGGTAAGGTGGGGAATTAGCATAATGGCCAAACAATGGAAATTTGCAGGGAGTCTCACTTCAAGCAGACATTCCATGAGGTCTGCTGTTCTCCTTTGCTAATAAAAGTGAGAATTCCAAGTCCATTTGGCTTGACCGGAAAAGAAGTTCTAAGGCCACACCAATTTAATTTGTTGGTTCTCGGATATTTTCAGGAAAAATATGAAGCGACAGGGCGAAAAAAAAAAAAAAAAACAGGTCTAGGCATCCTATTATAGCCCCAAATGCTACGATAGGAGCCATGAAGTCAACACAAAAGGCTGGGTTAATTTAAACTATGAATTTTGAACTTTTAATCAAACCAATGCATTGACAGATGGGTAAACTGTAACAACTAGGGAAAACGGACTTTTATCAACTGTTGTGGTCAAAATTTGAGCATTTTTGAGTTGATTCAGATCCAGAATCTTTTTTTTTTGCAAATCAGAAAAAAATGAAGAGGCGAATCTGAGAACCAACAAATTAGATTCATGGTCTATGGCCAAATCAAAATGTGCACTGTAAATCTGTTTGTCCTGAACTTTTGCCCTATTTCATTCCACACTGCAGTCACTTTCGCCTGAGGTAATTTTGCATAATCTACTAAGACAACATTGCAATATCAGCAAACAATGGGAACTCATTGGAGCCAGATCAGCATTTGAATGCAGTTAGAGTAACTTAAACTACTGGGTGTGAAACTGGGATCTTGGTACATGAAAAAAAAAATGGCTAGATCCCCTAGTTTTTGTAACTGTTACAGTTAACACCCAGAGGTTTGACTGGAAAGGAACCTAAAATTAAAAAGGAAATAGAATTCCAAGAGGTAAATTCATCCTGACCAAAGAGGTTAAAAAAGGGCCTCCTTGTTCTAACTACACGGTACTGAGTAAATTGTTAGAACAGACTCAGCTTTACTTCACTCAGCCTCGATAAGTTGCTCATAATCATATGTGTATAATTATCATTGTTGAACCTTTAAACCATTGAAAATGCTATATCAGTATATGTACACTAAATAAGCACACACATCCTTTTCAATGCAATCATACCAGGAACTTAATGCAAGGATACTAAATTATTTTTCATAGACATGCAATTTACCAAATGAAGTTACATAAATGCAATGTGTCAAAACCTTTTGGTATAGATATATATTCGACAACACTAAGAAACAGCAAAATGCTAATGTTTCAGTTACATTCTCTGACCCTCAGACAAATACACTGACAGCACCGTATGATGTGTCACACGTCCATTCCAGATTTGTTTGACCCAACCCTCCTGTCCGTTCCAGATTTGTACGGCCCAGCCCCCCTCCTGTCCATTCCAGATTTGTTTGACACAACCCTCCTGTCCGTTCCAGATTTGTTTGACCCAACCCCCCTGTCCGTTCCAGATCGGTTTGACCCAACCCCCCTGTCCGTTCCAGATCGGTTTGACCCAACCCCCCTGTCCGTTCCAGATCGGTTTGACCCAACCCCCCTGGCGGACGCGGCAAACTGTACTCTCTTGTGGACCAACTCCCCTGGAATGTTATCTGTCTATTTGGCCAATTTCTACTCTTTCCAGCCGCTTTCCGAAGCCTGGTAGAGGCTAGGAACATAACCAAAGTACTGTGCATGTACTATTAGCTGGCTGCCAGAACAAATTGACACCCATCTAATTTTTTTAGTCCAGAATTGCACATTGCACAAACTGATGGCAAAAATCTTGGCTCCTATTTGGTACATTATTTGCAACTTAGAGATAATTTTGTACACTAACTGCTAATTAACCCCCTAGTTCCAGCCGCTTTCCGAAGCCTGGTAGAGGCTACCATGTTCCCACCACTGGGCAAAATCCATGTGAATCAATTGGCGCCAATCAATCCACTGGTGTAAACACCCAATTTTGCTCAAACTCAAAGCAAATGAAATACTTGTAGCACTGATGTCACGAGGTCTGAAAAAAGTCAAAATCCAATTCACACAGTCTCAAAGCTGACACATTCTTACACCACACAGCACGCTCTACACTAAATGCATTTCTCTACTCAATTGTGATTTTTTTTAACCCTTGTTTGGCTGTACCACTTTAAGTATTGATCCCTTGGTCACATATTATAATTACTGCAATGTTTTCTGTGACCTTGAGAGTAGATGCAGGAATGTGCTACCGCTTCAATGGCAGATGTGAATGCAACAGAATGATAGCATTTGAAATTGATTCACATAGATTTTGCGGAGTGGGAACACCACCTTTGACTATTCTTAATATGCTAGACAAAATACATGTATGAATGAATACAGGTTGAAAGAGTCTTGATCCTAATTGATAAAGTACTGCGTAACACTCCTCAGTTGGGGTAAGACACGCAAGGGGGAGTGCGCTGCGCCCTTAATGATTCCTCAAGTGTAGCAGTACTGCTTCTTTGAATTTGTCAGCCTCTGGGATTTCGGATATAGCCTGCGAAGCGTGTTCCAATCCCTGACAGTCAGAGGGAAATATAAGTATCTGTACACTAGCAGTATTTATTTCCACTGATAATTATTTAGTTATTTATTAATTAATTATTTCAACCCGTTTTTAAAAGTCTGGTATTAACGGGGTCTAAAACAACAGATGCCAATCAAGGGTGCCTAAAAGGAACGAAGGACTTTTCACAGAATAATTTCTGAGTGATTAGGGGTTCTTACAATCTCACAAGAGAGAAATGAAGTGAGAATTGAGGGTGTAGACTGAGGTGATAATGAATGAATAACAATGGACTCTATGCGGATTTAACAATGGACTCTATGCGGATTTGCCATGCGGATTTGCTAACACACAAAAATTTAAGAGTAACAACTTATGTAACCTATTAACACATATTTCCAGGCCAGTAATTGCGTTTGGCTTGACAATATCTTACCCCTATGTTGGGTTTATACCATAATACTTATATTAATAGCTGATACAATTGTGCCATTCTCCATGTGGAAATACCCATCTGCAATCTGCATTTTGCAGAGACATTTTCACAAATTTTGATTGCCTTCTATCCCTTAGTTTGCCTAAAATTAACAAAATTACTGTTTTACCTGTTTCTGACTGGCGCAATGCGCATGTCCGATGACCTTATAAGGGTCATGCAGGCTCTTTTGTTATGGTCGCATAACACAGTCAGTATTCATGGGCGACCCCCGGGGTCTATGACGCGGGTACACAAAATACAGTAGTACGGTAACTGGGTAGAAAGCCTCATGTTAGCGTCAGTCAGATGTAAATTGTGCTGCATGGTATAGGATTGTATTGGGTTTGAGACTGTGCGATTTGGGTTGTGAAGGTTTTGCAGTTCGTGTATGAATGCGCCGTATTACGCAACTGGCTTTCCGAGTCGGCTGCAGTTCAATTGACCTCCGTAGAGGGCGATTTCAAAGTCACAAGCAGATACCCTGGAAGATTTTTTTTGTTTCTAGATATTTTGAAGTTTGTACCTTCTTCTCAAATATATTCGATTTTCGTATTTGTGAAGTGCACCTTACTATAATTTTTACCGCATCGAATTGAGTCATCTTGGGCTCCTTAACTATAGGAATCCCCATAGGGTGAAAACTGTGTCCTGCTACCTTCAGTTATCCTTTTGGTGTCAATAGAGGTAGTATCCAGTCCGTTTTAGTGGGCAAATTCTGCCGTTTTTAGCGGTTTTGAAACCCATGTTACTATTGTTTATTTATTACTAAGTTTCAAGTTGGCGGTATGTATCAGTCCTTGAT
>JAAEAE010000036.1:0-34627 GCA_013266295.2 Branchiostoma floridae x Branchiostoma japonicum | reverse complement strand
CGTAACCACTCAATTTTCTGTCAACGCCATAATTGCATCCCGTGACATGAAATATTTCTCCTTTTACACTAGACTGTAAGTCGGAGCTTAAAGCGGGTTCATTCATTGAACATATCGTAAATTGTCGTAAAAAAAACCTGCTGGAAAATGTCGAGTCAGCGCTAAATGGATATTGGGTCATTTATTACCACATTACAATGCAATATTCTGGTAGCTGTATTAGATCAACTGTTCATGTGTCATGTTGGAAACTAGATAGAAGAAATATTCCTCTCTGAATATAACTTCATTGAATCATATCAATGGAAAATGGAGGTGTCCTTTTTGGTCGTGTTGTATGTTTCGAATATTTGTGTTGAACATAACTTGGAAATCTTTGGATGGATTGTGATGATATTCATCTATATGGGTAGGTGTTGGGAAGACGAGGTCAAGATTGAATTAGGACCCCTGGTGTGTGACCTTGTTACTGCAGCAGAAATTTTGTCATTGAACATTCTTTATGGTCTTGTTTATATTGTATGATAGTGTGTGGAGAACTGTTATGTGTATAACTGTGTATAGTGTATATGCATATATTGTATAGAATAAGATAAATGATTTTAGTAGCGTGTGCCTGCTAATCTAATAAAAATCTGTTAGAATTGAATTGTAAATCACTGTCTTTACAAATTTTTAAAGCACCCACTGTTGAAAATAGTAATTCTGTGGCCAATAAAAATTTTGCACATATTAGTATTTTATATAATTTTATGAATCAGTGACATTGAAATGTTGAGAAATACCTCACAATTCAAATCACAGCTGTCTAAACACAATTAACTGTAATAACTGATATTAGGATTCTACGGGCAATGCCACATTTTATTTACATGTATAACAGCATCTTTTCTGCTTCTTCAAAAATGAGTCAGAAATTGACCCCAAATCACACCTGTCTTTGGAAATTAAGCTGTAATAACTAATATTAGGATTCCACGGGCAATGCCCATCTTTTATTTTCATGTATGACTGAAGCTTTTCAAATATGCAGGGATCGAAATATTTTTTGTTTTGCTACATGCAGAATGCAAGTTGGCAAAAATTTTACATGCAATTTGAAAAATTTACATGCAAAATACAACTAGACAGTGATCGCGAGGAGGATTGGCGAATTTTGATTACATGTAGTGAAGCTACTGGAAAAAGTTACCAGCAAAAACAAGAAAAGGAAAAAAAAAACAGATGTCCATACTCGAGTATGTCGTTCTGTCCAAGAGTATAGGGTGTCTAATTCCTCAGTATTTTTACTATAGGCCAGGTATTTTCAACATGCAAGATTGCAAGTTCAGAATATTTTATGTGCAAATCTCGAAAATTATGTGCAAATTGCAAGTTAAGTATGTGTATTTCGAACCCTGAATATGTGTCAGAAATCGATTTCAAATCACTGCTGTCTTTGCAAATTTAACGCTACTACTAGTACTGTTGACTTAAATAATTCTTAAGTAGTGCCAATAAGTCTTAACTACGCCATGTTACCTTGTTACGGTTGTGCGTGTATCGAGCACACAAGCCTGTGAACACGTACCTGATGTATGTGTGTGTCAGTACCCACAGTATGTAGTCATGTGTTGTGCATGCTTGGTTGGTCCTCAGCTTCTTAAGGGGCTTCATTAAGATTCTGCGGACGTAAGGACAAACCAAGATTAATCAAGGATGTGTCTTTGGTCTTCAGTGCGGAGAAATGAATGTTGAATGAAAGTAGCGTCCGATACAGGACTGTCTGACTCTACAAAGCCGTCCCTCTGTTCTCGGACGGAAATTTTGTTTGGAATTGGATGGATAAAAATTTCACTCTTTTCGTCCAAAAATCTGGACTTCAACACAAACAATTGGTGAAATATATTTTGTAAAATTAAAATGACTGAGAACGTATTAAAAATTGAGATTAACAAATGACTTTAAACAACACATTATCCAACGTTTTCTTGGAGAAAAACACAATTAGTGCAGACCCACAAAAACCATGATATTAACGAGCTGTTCCACAATTCCATGAAAATAGGGATGTTTTACATTACCTATATAAAAAGTGTAAAAACAACAAAAATGTGCATGGTCTTGCACCTACGGGCAGACGACTTGCCAAACTACATAGAATTTTGTAACATTAACTTGATTTGATTGATTAAGTGATCGAGAGTTAATAGCTACGAACATGCAAACAGGATTCAACCACAAATCTTCATCAAAAGGTTACCCTCCTTTTTAGAGGAATTATTAATGAATGTAAATACTGTACATAACTTAGTATTAGTAAGATTTCCATCGCGTAACGGTCCCTTCTATTTCGCAGGTAACTTTTCTTTAGTATGAGACGAAGTTTTGCATTGTGTATTAAGTTTCCATCTTGTAACGGTCCCTTCTTCTATTTCGCAGGTAACTTTTCTTTAGTATGAGACGACAACCCGGCCCTGCTGCGGACAACACACGGGAACAGTCGTCACGGGGCGGGCGCAAAACGCACCAGGAGCAGCCAGGTTGGTTTGTTTGTTTCTTCTGTTCTTGTTGCCTAGGTAACTGTTTATGAGACAACGCACGGGAACAGTCGTCACGGGGGCGGGCGCAAACGCACCAGGAGCAGCCAGGTTGGCTTGTTTGTTTCTTCTCTCTTGTTGCCTAGGTAACTGTTTAGGGTTCTAGCCAGCACCCATCCTTTGATGGAATTTTGCAGCTGGGAATGGACAAATATTTGCCTTTTCCGTCCCCTGTGACGGACAAAGTCGGCATGAAAAGAAATGAAATTTAGCACAGATGTCATTGTGCCAAGCTGTCTCTACTCTACTCTACCAGTAAAGTTTGCCTCTCAAAATGAAGGAAATAGCATTTTAAGAGGGTCTAGAACTCTAGATTGTTAATTTTCCCAGATCCCTCGGATCATTGCGCCTTCCGCACTCTTCAGGACCATTCAAAATCCAGGGGACGGAAAAAAACTTCAGGCTGGCTAGAACACTGTAACTATTTATTTATTAGTGGAAGAAAATAACGTAGACTTATCATAGGGGTGGGTACCGGTGCAGAAATTCCAGTACCAGTCCGGTTCAGGTCCAGACAATAAGGTTCGGACCTGATTGTCTGGACCTGAACCGGACTTGTACCTGTAAAGTAATGAGCAAAACTCACGACATGATTTTTGGGACAATATGTACCATATGTAAAATATAGGTCATATAAACAGATGCAGGACATGTTAACAGACAATTTAGGTAATGTAAACAGACATTGGTGCCAGTATGTTGAGCACATTTACCCTGCACCATGTAAAAACATCCCAACTACTAGTGTATTGTAACTGATAGTACACTCGCAGTCCCTCTATCAGCAATTACAAAGTCTATAGTATACCACCCCTCAAGTGGCACTTTCAAACTTGGTAAGGGTACGATTTATGTCCGACCTAGTGCGTGTCTGTCGAACTTAATTTCTTCAGTTACAATGAATCTAATGTCTGACCACAAAACTGGTAGGTGGTTACATTAGAGTTTAATGCATACATCAAGCCATTTCTGTAGCCCTTCTTGAAGTTCTTACTTAGCCATTTCCTTGGTCCCGTATATCAATGACCAGGTGGTCCTTATATAGAGGTGGTCACTTGTACAGGTTTGACTGTATATCAATGGCCAGGTGGTCCTTATGTAGAGGTGGTCACTTGTACAGGTTTGACTGTATAGCAATGGCCAGGCGGTCCTTATGTAGAGGTAGTCACTTGTACAGAATTGACTGTATATCAATGACCATGCGGTCCTTATATAGAGGTGGTCACCAGTACAGGGTTGACTGTATATCAGTGACCATGCGGTCCTTATGTAGAGGTGGTCACTAGTGCAGGTTTGACTGTATATCAATGGCCAGGCGGTCCTTATGTAGAGGTTGTCATCAGTTTGACTGAATATTATACAGAATGACAATAGTACCCCCCGAAAACGTTTGCCGGATCAAACAAATGACCATCGTCTAGTTAAGATACATCCCTGCTGTGCACATTGTAAGCATGTCTTATCGTTACCAACTGTATTTGATGGAGTCCGCTATTTTAGCAGTAGGGAAGGCTGCAGGTAACTTGGAATCTTGCCAGGTATACCAGGAAAAATGGAGGTCCCAGACAGACTTACACAAGGGCTAGAAATACAACCTGTATACTCATTTTCATGGCTAAAAATACACCTCTTTACAACTTGTAGTTGTATTTTTAGATATTGCTGTAAAAGGTACGAATTATTTGCAATTTGGTTTAAGCTGCTGGAATACAGGTAGTATTCCAGACACAAGAAAAAAAAAGTATTCCAGACTGGAGTGACAATGCAAGTAAAATTTGAGCTGTGCAGGTATTCCTGATGTCTATCTGCACCTAACCTGCATTGATCAATGCACTGGGTATATACAGGTTAGTGCAGGTAAAATTGGAGCTGTGCAGGTATTTCTGATGTCTACTTGCACCTAACCCATTTTGCTTGGGGGGGAGATTGTTGAAATATGCAGTATTTGCTCACAACTGTTGCCTTGATAGTTTCATGTATTACCCACACAGAGAAGGGAAAAAAATACACATGGACTGGAGAATGAAAAAAATGACTTGGAGCCTGCATATGTCATGTACCATAAACAGCTCGATTGAATTTTAAAGCAATGGACAGTCATTTTTCTCCAGATTATATTGATAATCTGGGTGTTGACATGCAGAAAGAGTAATGTGTTTTGATGCAGAGGCAGAAATGCATGAATGCATCTGACCTTTTCTTGCCTGCTGTATGCCATCAATCATAGCAGTGGCATATTGACTGCAGTTTGGATAGGACTTGCTAGATGTCCTCGTGATGCCATGTAGTTCAGTTTTTTTTCCCTGGAGAGGCTCTGTATTGGGGTTATGAAAACTGTCATAATTCTGATAGGTGCCCACATTTTGACGATCTACAAATACTGTATTAGCAATCCCAAGAATGCACACATGTTTTGCAATCGCAAACCTGTAAATTTTGATATTTTCTATAATAGCTCAGGGTTCTAGCTAGTGCATTTTAGCGTAGTGGACCACTACGCTAAAATTTGTGACCACTACGCTAAAATAAGGCCCACTACGCTCATTTTTAACTAGTGTAGTGGTGCTTTGCTATCATTTACTTGTTCAACAATGTCTAATCAATATCTAAACAATGAAAAATGATGATATGCCATTCAAAACTGACTGTGATGTTAACAATAACAGAATACCAACTTTTAACTCAACATTATCAAAATCTCACCGTGGAGGGGCCAAGACCCCCCTTCCACACCAATCTCTTGATTGGTCACTTTGCTACCATGCCATTCCCACTACGCTAAAATAAAATCCTGGCTAGAACCCTAATGCTTCGTTCATATTTGCTGTAACTTCTAATATGCTGATGACACCAGCAGTTCTAACCCCTGGTTCATAACAAAAGAAGAAGAAGAAGCACACCAACAAAAACAATATGTTTTCTTTCAGGAAACATAAATATGAGTTAACAAATTGATAGTCAAGATTTTATGGTAGTTTTTACATCTTTAACCATGTTTTCTGTTACAGGACTCGGAGTCCGACAGTGATTCGGAGTCGTCTTTATCAGAAACTAGCGAGACAACCCCAGAACCAACTGGTATCTTCTCCTCCATCAAGAGCCTCATCTGGAGCACACCCAAGATGGTGGGTACAGATCAGATTAGTTACTGTGGCCTGTCCATCACAATTATCAGCCAACCAATGACAGCATGGCAATTAGTGGTTTGACCAATGAGAGAGTGTCTATCAAGTATATGCATTTCTTGTAACAGTTTAACCGAGGTAGGATGTTCTATCTATAGGATGATCTGTCTATAAGTATAACACTGATTGGATGAATATAGGAGACAGTTGAAAGTTATGATCACTTAACAATTCTCTGAAGTTAAAAATCTTGTTAAAGAGTTCGTCATAGAACAATTATGTAATTATAAAGATTTACATAACATGGCTTCTTTTTGTTGTGTCTTTTCTCTTTTCCATCTTAAGTAAACTTTGAGTTTCCTTCTTTTCCCTCTTGTGTCTGTTTCTTTTAGTTTGCTTTCTGGGGGAAGGAGTCATCGGTAAGGAACCCGAAAATCACAGTGTCTTTTCTGTTTCTTGCAAGCTTCCATGTGCTTCTTTCTTTACATTGAATGTTTTAGTTACTAGTTATATCATTTACCATAGTCCTACTTAAAAAGTCAAACCTGTACTTTTTTCTGTTGACCTATTGGCCTATCGAAAGTGGTATAGATGCACTTGAAGCAGGGCACTCATTGTTCTACAGAAGCCCATGTGATAAAAGTAGAAACCCATATGATAACCCAAGTTATCACCTGGTCCGAAACACCCGTATTGAACCTTAGGCCACACCAATTTAATTTCTTGGTTCACGGATTTTTTCATAAAAAATATGGAGCGAGAGGGCGAAATAAAAATAAAAATAAAGATTGTAAAATGGTTGGGGTAAAGGTAACGGCTAATCCAAAACATAAAGAAAAAAATTTTCAGCTTGAAAAAAGTACAAAAACACTATTCTTGTACAGTAACAGCACCTGTACCCACACTTTAAGGAGCTTATGATATAAAGGCCAATTTTCTACACCAGAAAGTTGGTGAATGGTTTCATTAATGGTGAAAATTTGCTGAGTGGTAATTTTCATTTTTATTTTTTTTTTCCCCAAAAATAGGAGCGAGCAAATCCGTGAACCAAGAAATTAAATTGGTGTGGCCTTATCTTGGCTATTACAGGTTTGACTGGATGACTACATGTATTTTGTATGTTGAAACAATATTCAAAACTCATCAAGCAAAACCTTTAATCTACTTGCAGGGTGATGCTAGCTCCCCTCCGCGAAAGCGGCGTAAGGAAGTTGTGGACGCCGACAGTACGATCATCTCCTCTACTCCCGTTGGCGGGGTGAAGACTCGCGCCGGGAAGCAGGGCAAGCGTGGGAAGGCGGCCAAGAGGGGGAGGGGCGGGCGACCTGCCAGAAACGTAGCAGCTAAGTCGCAGGCGGTAGATACGGAGCCGGATGAAGAGGGCTCTGAAGCTAAGGGTAAAGAAGGTGCGACATTCGCATGGTGGACATTCTTAGGGCTGTGCCATTTGAAGACTCGCCAAGGAGACCAATCTTTGCTTGTTCAAACATTTTTATTATAGAAATATTTGTAATGATTTTGTAATTTTGTTTTAGTTTATGCTGCTTTTGTTTATGTATTCAGTTAGACTTGAAGTGTTGAAAATGCAGCAGTACTAGTTGAACTTGCATGGGGGCACTTCTGTACTGTGTTTTTGCATAGAGTCACTAACTTGTACATCCACTAAGTCTTGGTTGAACCACTGTTACAGTAGTGACCATAGTATAAACAGCTACTCTTGGTTCAGTTTATGCTGCTTCTGTTTATGTATTCAGTTAGACTTGAAGTGTTGAAAATGCTGCAGTACTAGTTGAACTTGCATGAGGGCGCATTTGTACTGCACAGTGTCACTAACATGTACATCCACTTGTTTGAACAATCACTGTTACAGTAGTAACCAGAGCCCAGGCCAGAGCTAACCCAGACGCCACTCCAAAGAGAACAACACTTCTTGGGACCCTCTTCTCGCCAGTCTTCTCATTCTTTGGGCAAAACAGTGAGTACTGTAGATTTTGAAATGTTTGCAGTGGATTTATTTTTGAGCGGAAATGGCACTTTGAATGTGTTAGTTATTTTAATTGCGAACATAACACAACGTGAAATCTCCTGTTATGTTTCTCTAAGAGCATTTCAGAATTCACAGTAATATTGTCTCGCAGGGTACTTAGAATTAGATACCCGAAAGCTTGGTATGTTTTAACAGAAGAGAAAATGGGAAAAAAAGGCATTAGAATTGTGAAAACACTTCGAATAAACAGTGAAGGTGGTTTTCAGGGGATAAAGAAATATTAGAGCTTACAGTATAATCAAGTCATTTGTACCTATCATGTTGTTGGAACATTGACTATGAGATCTTTATATTATTTTTCCTTTTATATTTGGTAAAGTCCCTGGCATTTGTATCTCCCTCATTTCATCAGTAGTTTGAACTAGCTTAATGTTTTAAGTATTACATTAACCCTCATCCGACCGTATGGGGTCATTTTTGACCCCAGGCGTATATTTTAATCTGCCATAGCAACATTTTTCATCAGAGAAAAAATTCCTTCCATGAATTTGTTTGTATACATGTCTTACAACATCTACCAATTTTTCGCCGAGTTTTGCCCATTATTGTATAAGCTATACTTGAAAGTTTGTGTCTTGTTCGGTGGGGTCAAAAATGACCCCAGCCAATTATGAATCATTAATTACATAAATATCAAGATATTTCAATAAAATAACAGGCATTCCTCATTATTGCTATTGCACCAACAGGTTATAGTTGCTTAGATGAGTAAACACGGAATATTTTGAAAGAAATTTAGTATTTTAGTGTAAAACACAGTTTTTCGACATTCTGCATAAATTATGATAATACGCACTTATTACCTATGCTAATGAAAGTGAAAATGTTTCTATTTAATTAAAAAACAATATATGGACAGAATGTGCAGAAGGAACCTACAAGAAAGATCTTTGCGGGAAAATAGACAAGAGTTATTGTATGTATGTGTTTAGATGGCGGAATATGGTGCATAATTAAGTAATAAATTCGTTACTTTTCACAAATATTGTATTTTTTCTTGTTAAAGAACATTATTATGCTATCAGCATTATTGCATCATCACAATTATTGTTTAGAAATTGATAAAACAAAACATTGTTTAAGTAAGTTTAGTATGGTAGATTTTCAGAGCAAATGTGGGTTTTCCTCATTTTCTGCATAAATTATGATAATGAGTAATAACTACTGACACCAAAACTTGTCAAAATATTTTTCATAGGTTAGTGAAACAGTAAATACATAGAAATGACAAATTAAGCCAGCAGAAATATGTCTATGAGCAAAACAAAATGGGGTCAAAAATGACCCCATACGGTCAGATTCGTCGTAAAAATGTAACGGTCGGATGAGGGTTAAGACTAGTCCATGCAAAAATAAGGCACACCAAAGCTGTGAGACATCGTCAGACACATGTGCGTAATGTTTTACTCCATACAAGTTTTTTCTTTATTAGCAAATGTGACAAAATACATAACACAGACTCTCAGGCACTGTTGCTGATATTGGGGAGTCAACAAATAGGGGCAGAAAAATACATATAAGAATGGCAATACTCAAGTTGCGGCTGTGGAATTCACATGCCCGTTCCCCGTCTCCGCAGGTGCAAATAAGGAGAACACAGACGAGGCCAACAAGGCTGAGCTGGACCAGGTGGCAGAGGTCGTCTCCACGACAACAGATGATGACCCCCAGGAGGGGTCAACTGGAGCAGGTCAGAGTTCATTTTATATGTAGACCATGACATTAGAATCAGTATCTACTTTGTACATCTTTTGTCTAAGATGTCATCTTTCGTAGAAGTTATTTTTTCTCAAGTTCCTGTACTTTTCATCTGTTTTGTTGATGAAATATCTATAGCAAACCCTTGTTTTATCATATTTTCTTTATTAAAGTACACACCAAAATAAAATGCACATCCCCAAATCAGGGCAAGTCCCAAATAGATTTGTGGAATGAATCGAAAAGCGGAGAAACTCCAAAGAACTGATAGCTTCAACACATTTTGCACCGGATAGATTCAAATTATGGTCTGTGTTTTCTTTGCTTTCCCGCATATGTTATATTTTTGCACCAAACAATCAAGATAGCCACAGGCTTGGTGGGCAGCCCTGGCTGTGTGTGCTGAACAGCCAAACCAAGAAATAGGTCGATAGATAAAAAAAATAATCAAGAGTAGAAACTTCAAAGTTTTGAAGTGTGCAAAATGGACCACTGTTCTAACGATAATCTCCTTGTCTATGTATAGTTGGTTACCAGGATGAGAACCAGCCCTGCGAGGTTCCCGCGCCCATCTGTCCGCAGACGGAGGACCGGTACCAGTACGTGTCTCCCGAGGAGGGCGCAGACTATGTCATGGACGATGAGTGGGAAACCTTCGACCCGTAAGTATTTAACTTGAGGTTAGACAACACAGTTTGGGAAGTCCAAAAAAATGTACCTTGACTGTTGTTCATATTGCAATATTTTTTCAAGTGGTGTTTCCCAAAAGTCAATGATGAAGTGTTTTGTGACGTAAGGGTGAAAACAAGAGACTTACAATTTTGGAATTTCTGGAAAATATGTTCAGTTCCTGAAGTATAAATGATGACAAGTTTTTTTTTTTCCTGATAACGATCCAGCTCATCACACTGAAGAGCTATTATTTTTCACTGACAGAAGGCTGACACTGTATCGAGTATTCACAGGTTCAAATTGTACTGAGGAAATTTCCCTATCTCTTTTCAACAAGCACAACGAACAAACTTGGACCACGACTTAATGTACCATTCAATGAGGACTGCAACCCTCTCCAGTAGTTAACATTTCTGATGAGCAAAAAGGCTGGTTTCAAACTCACGGCTTCTAGCTGAGAGGCAAGACTGCCAACCACTGGACTATGCACACTACGTAAAAAATTAAAATTCATAAGATTTTCTGAGAAAAGGTTTCCTCCATCCAAGGTTTCCTCCATCCTGTCTAGTCCCAGATGCTAAATTCTAAAGTTGTTAAAAAGTAGCATAAAAGCTCATCTGTGTTGATATAGCACATATTGAAGATTTTCCACTGTCTTGCAACACCAAAATTTGCTTACCTCGAATTTTCAGTCGCACTTACGTCCACCTTCTTCAGGAGTGACGATTCAGTTACTCTGGTCACGTGACTTAGAGACATGTGATTCGAGTAACGAATCATAAATGCCTGGCAGACGGTATTGGCCCCCGTCTCTGTTGAGTGTCGGCTGATGTGCCTCCTTTACCGACCTCGCAAAGTAATCCGGTTCAGGATCCAATATTTGTAGTTTGTGCAAGATGATGAAATGTCCTGGTGATTCAATATGAATGTGTTGTGATACCTCCGACGAGGCCGATCTTGTTAAAAAGTAGTCAAACACAAATAAGGATTCATAAAGTTTCCATGCCACCACCACAGGTACTACTTCATCAAACACCTGCCCCCCCTGACTGAGGAGATGAGACAGAGACAACCCGCACTGCCGCTCAAGACTCGCAGCACGCCGGAGTTCTCACTGGTGCTGGATCTGGTAAGTCATGTTCATCTTTTCTTTCAATAAGAGATGACTTAGGGTTAAACAAATTTCAGGTACAGGTACAGGTGCACGGGTTTAGGTACAGGTCCGGACCTGTACCTAAGAAATGTAAACCAAGTATATGCAAGTTAAACATGTAGCTTTCTAGTGATAAATTGTCATCTTTATATGGGGAATTGTTTATTTGAATCTCAAAACAAGTTTTCTTGAGTTTTTTCAACTGCAAGATTATCACGATTGTCATTGATGATTCAGGATTTACTTGTCCAGCAGTCTTAAAAAGTGCTGAAAATAAGTGATTTAGTTTGTTTAGGTACAGGTACATTTACACAGATATTTAGGTCTGGACCTGTATCTAAACAATTTTTTAGGTACAGTAGGTACAAAGCCCTACTTAGGGCTATTAACATTTCTTTTTGTAATTAAATAGTGTTGAAATATTAGAACACAATAGTCACATTGTCAATACTTTGTCAACTTGGCCTAAATCTTAATTGGAAAAAAACGACTTTTCTGCAAGCATCATACAGTACTTAAAAAGTTGTGCTCTTTCTTCCTTCCTGTTATAGGACGAGACCCTTGTCCACTGCAGCTTGAATGAGCTAGAAGACGCTAACCTGACTTTTCCTGTGCTCTTCCAAGACGTCACGTACCAGGTAAGGAAAAGACAGCTGTATAATCTGTAAAAGCTTCCTTCTGTTCGTCACACATTTTCATTTTTGTTTCTTGAAAGTTGATAAGCTTAAACTTAAGTTCTATAATTTTGTTATAGAAAAAATCTTGACATTTCGAAATGTTATAGATACTAATACAGGAAGAAAAAAAATGTATTTCAAGCCCTGATAGGTGTTGTTTTATGATTATTACTCAGAAACTCTTTTTATGTCATGCAGAAACATTTTGCATTAAAGGGTATATTTATTCTCAGGTGTATGTGAGAACAAGGCCGTACTACCGAGAATTCCTGGAGAGAATGTCCAAGTTATACGAGGTAAGATCAATGGTTTGCTTCACAACGATATATCGACCGTAATGATGATGATGATGATAATGCTTTTCAATGTATTACCGATAGAGTTGTACAAATTTTTGCAGATGTCATGTAACTTGACAAAAAGGGTGGTCTTACTGCGTCTAGCTTTACGGCGGCTAGCTTTAAGGATCGCAGACAATCTTCTTGGGCTGGTAATTTAGGCAAGCTGTTAAAAGCACAATTTAGTCAGACTGGTGGACCCATATCTACCATGGAAAAATTTCGCTCAGAGTAGCACTTTCACTTGTCCCGGACAATCTGGCCACTGGACTTTCCCAGAATCAACACTGTTTAATTCCCTCAATGGGTATAACTTTGACTATCGGTTCTATTCTGCTGCTCACATGTTGACTTGAGATTTTGTTTGTGTTTTCAGATCATCCTCTTCACAGCCTCCAAGAAGGTTTATGCAGACAAACTCATGAACATTCTAGATCCCAAGAAGGAGCTAGTTAGGTGGGTTGTAACATTTAGCATTCTTAGGTTATAACTCTATAAGTGTTATATACAGCAATCAGAAAGCCTGTAGGTTTGACTGAAAATTTGATAACATGTCTATGTGGCGCGATCAGTAACGCAACCGCATGGGCACTACATGGCCATTTGGATCCAACACCATGGATCCGTATCAATCTTATATAAATCATGTTTACACATCATGTCTTTTTGTGAATGATTTTTTTTTTACAACACCAAGACCATCATAAGTGTATTATTAGCATCCTTTACCAGAAGGGCAGCTAAACCTACATGTATGTCTATCATAAGCTCTTTTACCATTCATCCTTGCAATAACCTCAAACAAAGTGCATACTTTATTCGTGAATATGCAGTAATACAAACATGTTTTCAATGAAATTTTGAAAGAAACCTGAATCAGAGTTAAATGGCCAACTCCCAACACAAAATTTTGATTATAAAACTCCAGTCTTAGATATAGCAAAGAATGAACAATCCACTGCTTCTGTCACATTATGCAGATAGAAAACTTGGTTCAGTAAGCCTATCGCGTCCCCATCTCTCCTGATGTTTGTAATATTCCCGTTTGATCTGTCCTATTGCAGGCACCGGTTATTCCGTGAGCACTGTGTTTGTGTACAAGGCAACTACATCAAGGACCTGACCATACTGGGGCGAGACCTCACCAAGACCATCATCATAGACAACTCACCACAGGCATTCGGCTATCAGGTCAGCACCTCTCACTCATTTGTCTGTCACAAAAAAAAATGGTCTACTTGGTATTAAGAACTACAATTTTTTTGCTACAATTTGTACATCCTTAACCCTCAAGCACCCGACCTTTTTTTGCGACTAAAATGACCGAGTGGGGTCCAAACGGACCCCAAAATGTTTTGTTCATAAAATCTCAGTACCATTTCTTATCGGCGATCATTGTATATACATTGCTTCGTTAATGTAAGAGAAAGATTTTGAGATGTTAAGGTGTTGCTAATTCTAACTCATTATCATAATTTATGCAAAAGTTCAGAAGGACCACGTTTTGCACTAAACCTATTCCGAACAGACAGGGGAATTTTGAGGCCCTCAGCAACGTTTATTTAGCATAACTCATGAACGGCTAGAGCTAAAGCTACGAAACTTGGTAATTTATCACAAAATATTGTTTGCAAACGTTTTTGGTCAATAAAGTAAGTTTATCATTTTTGGGGGTTGCCATGGCAACCATATTCTAAAAGGCATATTTTTGCCAAAATTTGACAATTTCAATTTAAACAAGGTTTTCTTGGTAAACTACACCTGTTTTCTGACAACAATTAAATTCTATGAAATTCAATGTAATTTTCATGACTTAAAATTTATAATTTATGCTAATTTCATGACGTCATTGGTCAAAATCCAAGATGGCCGCCCTGATTAGGCAAATGACGTCATAATGTCGTCACATTACATGTTGATGACACAGAAATGTTTGTGATGATTTAAGTTTACATTCTTATCATTGTTTGAAAGTTTGGTAGTCATACTGTAAGTGGTTAAGGAGTTAGCCTCCAAAGTTTGTTTGAAAACTGCACATTTTTGCTGGGGTCCGTTTGGACCCCAGAGGGACTGAACACAAACTTTCTTTATAATTTCCACATTATTGTACCAATCTTTGCAAAAAACTTAGGAGAAGGTATAAGACATATTGACTGACAAAGTCACGGAAGGATTTTTTCTTCAGATTAAAAATGTTCAAATGGCACTTCAAAATGTACGCCTGGGGTCCAAATGGACCCCACTCGGGTGTTTGAGGGTTAACAGTAATGGAAACACCAGTTTTAAGTAGCATTTTACTTAGAAGCTTAGCCTATTCGGAATCCAAAACTAGCAATTTTTTTCTACCATTTGTACACCAAACTAAAGTTGAAAACACCATTTTTTAAGTAGTTTGTAAGGAAGCAGTCACTGCAAACATCAAACCACTGTGAAACTTTAGAGAATAGCAGCACATGAAACTGCGTCATACACTGTCAATTGAGTATAAGATCTTTACCTTGATGTTTTTTCCCCCTCACAGTTGGATAACGGCATCCCCATAGAGAGCTGGTTCATGGACAAGAATGACGTGGAGCTGAAGAAACTCATCCCCTTCCTCGAAACTGTCGCTAAATCCGTAAGCAGTCCAGAAACTTTCTATATCTTCTGTTTAAAGCGATTCTAAGGTTTCGGTCGGCTCCAAACATTTTCCATAACTTATTTCGTTACACATTGTTATGATATTGGCCATGGTAAAATTGTAATTGATATCAGCCCTTCAGCTTGGGCTATGGCTTAACAGTGCTATACAAGAATGACAGTTTCTGATGTATAGGCATGCTGATTTTGATTCTTCGGTCTTGAATCATTGCAGAATAGAAATAATACTTGATTTGAAATTAAAGAAACAAGCTCTTTGTCAGTCACTAAGCTTCAAACCTTGAGAAAAAAGATAGAATATAGTACCTGCCAAGTAATGGGTGACATCTACTGCTATATTCATTTAGTTTTGTGGTAGTAGTTTTATTTCATGTATTGCCTTGATGGTAGTTAGGAAAATAAGAGTCTCAAAATGTCATATATTTGTGTTTGAAACAATTTTGCAGTAGTGTTAATGTTCCAGCCCTTACACTTTCGAAACACATATTCACCATTGGAGAATGAAGAAGATACAGATACTACATGTATGTTTATTATGATATTATGATATATTATTATGATTTAGTAATGTTAATGGTAGTTTTTTGTTTTTCTTTTAGGGGTCTGACGTCCGCCCTGTGCTGCAAGGCAAATACCGTCTGCACGAGTTCCTGCCACCAGACTAAAGCTGGCACCACGTTCACGCGCACAGATTACAACCCTGACAAACCTACGCTCGGCACATCTGCAAAAATCCACCCTGCCCACCCCTATGACAGAGTCCAACGTTCTACAGTGTCTTGTATGTGTCTGTTGGATGGAGGGCTGTTAGACTTCAGAATAGGGGTGTGAGGGGTGGGTGGATTCAAGGAATATGCTAAAGAATAGTGCATCAGTTTTGGTAGGAAAAGGCAGCAATAGTGTTGTTGTTAGCTGTGTTAGGATTTTTTCTTTCCTCGTTGACACGTCTTGCTAACTGAGGGAGCTGACTTTTTCGCTGCCCGTATTTCGCTTTAACCGCCCCGTTTTCAGACAGCAAATTCAACCATTCAGTGGGTTATTCCAATGTCTGTTTCTTTTTGTCCCTTTTGAAACTCCATTGTACAGAAATGCCCCTCAATTTAGCCCATCCTTTTTGTGAATTCTGTATTTGCCAGATTTTAAAATGTCCTCAATTTCGTTCCGATGGGATTGTTTTTTGTTGTTCAGCAACAGCACAGTGTGGCCTTTTGTAATGGTATTGTTTGAATATCTGAGATTTCAAATTCATTACCTGTTTGGACACAGTGTTGCTGTAATTTTACGTTCATCAAATAGTTTTTGCTGTCTGAAAACACTTTTAAATGATTTTTCAACTGTCCCGAGTGTTGAATACGACGAAAACTGCTCTGTGGCAATGTTCAAAGTAAATGTTATTTGGCAAAGACGTCCCCTGTTAATGTTGTCCACCCACCTTTTACTGTGTTGAGATATGCCTACTTTGAAATGATTTTACCCGAAAGGTTTCCATCTTTTAGAAATTCAATATTCTTCAAGGTTTTATTAATAATTTTTTTGTTGAGTAAGAATAACTTGTAAATTTGTCTTGTAGGTCGAACGTGTAGTGATTTTTATCAATAATTTGTTTTATTTCAGTGTGTTAATGGAAAGTTAAATTTAGTTTTTGGAACCATACTATTTTAGTGTTCTTTTAAGAAATTGTTATCAATTCTATCTTGCTCTTAGTAAAAACTGGAAAAAGCCAATGTAGAAAGACCTGAAAAGAGCTAAAATTACTTGTTTATTAAATGTTTAAATACTTAGCCCTAATATCTTTATCCCAAAACAAAATTTCTTAATACTATTTTTATCTTCAGTTCTTAAAACTGTGATCAAAATATTTTGTTTCAAGATTATTTTGTATGACAAAAAAAAAATAAGAACTCTTCATTCGGTAGGAACATGTAGAATGTGTAAATGTTGGTTAAAAATCGGTGTATAAACTTGTAAAGAAACTGATGATATTTCAATCTTTGTTGTACACTGTATGTTCAACTCACTGTTTGTAACGTTGTTAGAATTGTTGTTATGTCTCATGGTAACAGCAAAATGACACAATACGCAGGATGCAAGACATTAGAAAACATTGTATAGCTGTAAAGAAAATCCTGTCAAAGTTTTCAGGTGGCACCTAATGCTAAACTTGATGTTTCAATCCCCCAGTTAGAATCAAGCAAAAAAGAAAAATTAGGAAGAAAATTGATGTGCAAATAATACACAGGATTGTACAGTCTCTGTTTCATGTAAAGAAAAATTAGATTGAAAGGGAAATCAAGAAATATTCTTCATATATTGCATTGCATTTCTACACCATAAAAGAACACGGTGCCACAGAATTCTTTGACTTAAACCTTTGCTTAAGATTTTGCGGCAACATTTAGTGTGTCTAGTCCCAGTGTAAGAATTGAGCCATTCACTTACTGGTCAGTGGTGGGGAAAATTAGAACAAAAAGATCTCTCTACTTAATCTATCTGTACAATTTGTGTTCAAAAGTTGTCCTGATCATATATGGTAATTGTCGATCGTCAAGACTATTCAAATCCAAGAAAACAAAATAGTAAAATGTGTATGCCTTCAACCCATTGTTAGGAGTGTGCATCTACCAAATATGACACACCACTGCATACTAAGAGTGCTATACATAGTTTTTGGGGCAGCTTTTCAAACAACAAGCTGTTTTGCGATTTGCAACATTTTTTCAAGTTTCATCAACAAAGGGAAAAAGACTGTCTTCAAAGAAGAAAACGTCACTTTTGTATTTGGTACTGAGCATAGAAAACCTAAGCTAACATTTTACCTAGAATTGTTCAACAGTTTGTAGATCAAACTTCCCGATGTTAATAGTTGTAATGATCACTAATGTCTAAATCACATAGCTTCACTTTCCTCAAATTGTGTATTGAGTAGTACATCTGCATTTATTATGTCATCATGTCGCGCGATAAAAGGTTAAAGTTTCAAAGATACCAACAAGTAACAAATCCTTTTTTAAGGAAACTTTTGTTTTTCAACAAGAAGGCAGTTGAGTCACTATGTGATGACTTGTTGCACTTGTTTATTTCTCAAATGTACTAGAAATGTTATGCTGTAGAAAGTGTTGTTTTCTCGTAATGTTCGTTCACCTTTATCTGCGAGAAGCCTGCATGCATTGTTTTTAAAAAACAGTATTTTGGTAGTTCGAAGAACAGCAATTTTAAATTGAAATGTTTTCAAATTATTACAGTTTGATTTAAAAGCACTGTCTGTGGACTTGATATCCCGAAATACCCTCCTTTTTGTAAACAAAGAATATAGGTTACCTTGCAGATAATGGTGAACTAGTGATAGTTTCCAGAATGCCTTTTTAGTGGCCAATTAATGTTAAAAGGAATCTGCAACATACATTATGTTGGTCAGAAAAGGTCTATCTACTTTGTAGTAGCCAAAGGAGTCTGGTAGAGACAATATTTTGTTAACATTTATTTGTTGAATATTATTATTACAACCATCAAACATGTTCTAAATGTAAGGTACAGCAGTTTTGAGGCTATGGCTATGTGGAAATGCTACCGACGAACTCGACTTGGACACGTATGTTGCATGTTCTTGTAGCTTTCTTGCGCAATAAGTCCAAAGTTCTGTGTGTATGTCATTGTGTGAGTCAACAAGATGGCTGCCATGCGATCTCCAACTTAGCGTAGACCGAATCATGGGAACACGGAAATAATCAGGTTCTAAAACTCGTTCAACATTCCAAGGTAGATCGATAGATCGGCGTATGTATTCATGTAGAAGAAATCAACCCAATTTATGCACAAAGTTACATTTCAGAAATTTTGTAGTCAGCTTTTCTGGGAGAAGTTGTCGGCCATTTTGTTGACATTGTTCAAGGTCAAATATGTACATGTATGTATGCATGGGTTGTATAAAAAAAGAAGAACATTTGGAATTAGTGTTCCGCTCGTAGAGACTTCATTCTATAGACACCGATGTACCAGTGAATATAAGGTCTTCAAAATGTTATTTTTGTAAAAATTCATGTCCTTAATCAAAAAGTATGCTATTGTAGAAACAACCACTAGTGCAGACAAAGAAATGTATAGAGTTACTGGATACATGTATAATATGAAGCCATTGCTCTTTTGTTCCACACTGTAGTTACAAATAATGGCTACATTTATTTTGATACCCCTTGTTGGCTTACTGATGTAACTTTTGTTGCATTCATTGACTATTCGTTTGCAAAAAAATTATTATCAATCTCTCCCAAACTTACAGTCGCAGCATGTCAGTATCGCTAGTTCACCTTTGTCTGTGGGGTAACCTTTATCCGTTGTTTTTAAAGACGGATGGTGGTTTCAAACTGCAATATTTTCAAATTATTGCAATTTGGAACCACCTTCTATCTACATGTTATCCCAAAGAACAGTTTGTTTTAAATGACGTATATAGGTTACCCCACAGATAAAGGTGAACTAAGCATTAACGATCCCCAACGACAGCATGTCAGTTGTTTTGGGTTGCTTCAGAAAAAAGCCACCATTTTTGTAACACTCTGCTTTGGTTTATATCTGCAATGGCATTGTAGTATCCTTAGTTTATCTTGGCTCAATTTTTGTTTGTCGCAATATGTTCAACCGCAAGTTACCACGCAGAAAGAGGTGATGATAATGTTAAGAAGCTTTCACCCAGGCCAACTGCTGTACAGTAGAGGGGTGAAACATTAAAGTAGCCTAGTCAATATGTCTGCACATACAAGCTAATCAAACTACATGGACGGTTCTATACCTTACTGTATTATGTAATCAACCCGTTTTACTTGTGTATTCAAATTTGTAGAATAGTGGAATAAAAAGTCTGTAAAAGGGATTGGGATTTTATGTTCCTGTTTTTGTCTTGTAACCATGCTGGTATACATATGTAAGTAAACATAAGAATAAGAAGATACATGTAGGTAAACATAGAGAAAGGACGAGTTATTCTCGTCCAAAGTTTGACAGGAAGCCAGAACCTGCAGTTTCACAAAAGCCGCTAGGGGGCCCAAACTCACAGCACTTACTCTCTGCTCTGAGAGCTATCTACCACTCAAAAATCACGACCACAGCATGTCCAGAACACGAGATATCAAAAATGGAGGTTCCACTGCAGTACCTTAGCAAGCCGCTAGGAGGCCCATTATCGAACTTTACATGTTTCCCCGACCCCTACTCACACGTACCAAATATCAGGATCCATCAAAGGCTTCTCGAGTTATACTGTTTACAAACGAAAGGACAAACGCGCACAGACGTGCACGCCCAAAACATAACCTTAGCCATTCTGGCAAAGGTAATAAGGTAGTCCTCAATTGAGGCGAAGCATGATGCTTTTTCAAGTAGTTAGTGGCAATTTGCAATACGGCTTTGCTATATACTTTGTATTTTTGACCAACCACACTGGGTCAGCACTTACTGTTGTATCAACTTTCAATTGATAAAAAGAATCAGATACTTGTAGTTGGGAAGGTCACATCACTAACTATATTCCTGTCTATAGTGCCCTGTAAATAACATACGTACGCTTTTGAGATTGGGCGCAGGGGCAATGTACAATTGCTCTCAAAATAGAGCAATTGACAAAACGCTACAGTGATGAGAAATTTTACTTGAACATTTGGCTAAAGAGTGTTGTGTCAACTTCGATAAATAAAGAAGGGAGTCGCTAATGTCCACTCTCGCACAAAGCAAAGATCAGCCTAATGATATTGTCATGACTTTTTTCATAATACACTGGCAGCTCATAAAATTACTGCAAACATATGATATCAATCATTGGTTACTTTTTTTGCAGTGCTGTATCAACTTTGATAAAATTAAGGAGTGAATAATGTTGAATATTTTTCACAGTAAGCTTTATTGACACGACCAAAAGTACAGTGACTTTCGTATGGTCAACTATAACTACAAAAAGGATACAGAGTAAATCTTACGATTCTACCATAGGCGCTAGGCCAATGAATTCTTCTTGCTTCGCCCGTACACTATCATTCTGTGCCGAGTTGCCGGGTTGGAAAGTTTTTGCACCCAATATTGCTTTCAATATTGTACCATTCTCATCATGTCCCACAGCCCAAGAAAAAAAACAAATCCCTTAAAAATGCCTAAAAACACATATAAAACAGTCAGGGAGAGTAATACCTTCTCAAATGTTTTTGAGGGTTGTAAAACCCAGGCCATCTTTTCCAGAAACCCAACGTTCTCTCGTTCTATTAAAAGCGACAAAAGTAAAACTGGTTCACTTTGCAAAAAGATATGACATATTATTTTAGAAGTTTGAGGTGTTGTTAGTTGCCGTAACGTTAACATAATTTGTATATAATTAACGTTAATATGTTCCAGCTGTGCGTCACCTGTTGTGGAACAGACGAGCAGGACCAGGCCATAATTTAGGCCACACACGTACACCAAGCTGCCCAACTTCTCCCCCTCCTCCTGTCGGCAGCTTATATCTCCACATGGACCTGCTACAAACAGTTCGGAGAAGGGAATCTGTAGAGTCCTAGGACGACATTACGACGAAGGTTCGCAACCCACAGGCGGTCGTTAAGACTTCAGTAGGCCCGCTGTCATCCACTGGTGCAAGCCGCCATCTCGAAGTCGTGCGCACCGCAAGTTTCTACTCCGTTCTAGCACGTCCATATCAAGTTCCTCCTTCTTAAAACTTCCTAGAGTGATATATAAGGATCTATGCTAGTCGAGAAAATAGTACTGTGAGTTCGAACGTGGTTGTAGTGAGTTAAATCCGTGTTTAGATCCAGCCGCCCTCCCCACTTCTCCTGTTCAAACTCTTCCCGCTCATGGCGGCCACTTGCATAATTAATGAGCATCGTGACGTCACATCTTGGGCACCAAGGTAATTTTTCCCCAGCGTATTTCCTATGTCGGTCAATTCATCCAAGGACATTCTATCAGATAGAACGTCCTTGATTCATCATATACAACTCCTTAAAGAAATAACGCTAGCTTGATTGTTTATACTATTACCATTCGTAAGATATATTACTTTCTTAGATTTTTAGATATTAGCAGTTTTAAAACTGTTTTGTATGTGCAAGGACATTCTATCAGATATAGATATAGATATTCTATTTGATAGAACGTCCTTGATATGTGCAAGTTGCCACATTATACCCCTGTCACATTATCCACGATCTTCGGGCGCATCAATGGAAGATTGGCCACATTCAAGGTCGACATAGGGTTGCGCGTATTTTTCACATGAAAACCGTCCCTGTAACATATGAGCCATACTTTGTACCCTGTGCAATAGTTGTGCAATAAAGTTATTATTATAACGGTGAGGCTCGGGCGATTGCCGCAGAATCGTCGTCTGATCGAATCTCGCCAAATGTGAGAGGGGTATTACAGTTGTCGTGCTCAAACGATGCTGAACGCTTCTCTTCTCCAGTTGGAGTGTATACTTATACCAAGGAGTTTATATAACCTTCCTTACACCAAGGAGCTTAATACACTGTACCAAGGAGCTTTTATCAAGGCTTGATAAAAGCTCCTTGCTTATACCGTGTTATAGTTAACTATTATATATCGATATCACACTAGATGAAGCTCTGGAGACATGCATGCGATCTGATAAAAAAACAGCCAGGTGGATGCAGAATTCACAAGACATCAAACCTATGGGAAGAGCGACTAAAGTGTTTCCTGGATGGATAAAGGTAATCACTTCCGAAAATAGGTAATCACATTGTTGTATTTTTGCATGAAAGGGAGATGTTTGTAATTGCAAATGTTATCTTGTTATCGTCCATTCATTCTGCCGTTAAAGTCCAGAGACGTACCACAAACTACATTCTTTATAACAGCCAGACAACTGAGTTACAGGAATATACTGATATGCTGCCCTCTCTTACCTCTATCTTAGTGAAGAGAATTATTACACTGTGACGGAGGGGAACCTCCGACGACAGAGTATTGTTTTTGGACGATGTGATGGGTGAGTGTCATCTGTTCTATTTACCGCATTCGTAATTTGATATAATGTTTGGAGTGTCATTTGCAAGCTCTGAGCGCGCGCGCGTGAGCCGTTCTAGCGTTATGGTCGCATAACACAGTATTTATGGGCGACCCAAGTGGACAAAAGTAGGTCGGGCACAAAATAGTACGATGCAATTTTTGAAAAGCCATAAAAAAAATTTTTTGTGGTGGAAAGTAGAGGAATACGTAAGTTTTAAAGCTGTATAACTTGGCTTACAATGTTTGTCTAGACGTCTGCCTGGGAAGCTGGTAGAATTTCGCGCATAGATACTATAAAGGCTACTTCAGTGTGTCGGCTGCAGTATGGTGACCTCCGCTGGGGCTAATTATCTCAAGCACCGCCTGTCACGGCACCGGGTAGGGGGGTGACTTAATAACGCGATTGTAGCCTAGAGTTTAAGTTCCGGCCTGGTAAGTTTGCTATGGTTGGATAGCTCACTTAGCAAGGAATCGAAAGGTAAAAACCGCAAAATGTTGGGATACTTCCTTCTCGAGATATTCTTGACGGTACAGACCCTGTTTAGGCGCAACCGCTAGCCGTCTTTTTTTAAACGCCGCCTGTCACGGCACCGGGTAGGGGGTTGACTTAATAAGTTAAACGCAATTGTGGCCTAGAGTTTAAGTTCCGGCCTGGTAAGTTTGCTATGGTTGGATAGCTCACTTAGCAAGGAATCGAAAGGTAAAAACCGCAAAATGTTTGGATACTTCCTTCTCGAGATATTCTTGACGGTACAGACCATGTTTAGGGCGCAACCGCTAGCCGTCTTTTTTTTAAACGCCACCTGTCACGGCACCGGGTAGGGGGGTGACTTAATAACGCAATTGTGGCCTAGAGTTTAAGTTCCGGCCTGGTAAGTTTGGTATGGTTGGATAGCTCTCTTAGCAAGGAATCGATAGGTAAAAACCGCAAAATGTTGGGATACTTCCTTCTCGAGATATTCTTGACGGTACAGACCCTGTTTAGGCGCAACCGCTAACCGTCTTTTTTTAAACACCGCCTGTCACGGCACCGGGTAGGGGGTTGACTTAATAACGCGATTGTAGCCTAGAGTTTAAATTCCGGCCTGGTAAGTATGGTATGGTTGGATAGCTCACCTAGCAAGGAATCGATAGGTAAAAACCGCAAAATGTTGGGATACTTCCTTCTCGAGATATTCTTGACGGTACAGACCCTGTTTAGGCGCAACCGCTAACCGTCTTTTTTTAAACGCCGCCTGTCATGGCACCGGGTAGGGGGGTGACTTAATAACGCGATTGTAGCCTAGAGTTTAAGTTCCGGCCTGGTAAGTTTGCTATGGTTGGATAGCTCACTTAGCAAGGAATCGAAAGGTAAAAACCGCAAAATGTTGGGATACTTTCTTCTCGAGATATTCTTGACGGTACAGACCCTGTTTAGGCGCAACCGCTAGCCGTCTTTTTTTAAACGCCGCCTGTCACGGCACCGGGTAGGGGGGTGACTTAATAAGTTAAACGCAATTGTCGCCTAGAGTTTAGGTTCCGGTCTGGTAAGTTGCTATGGTTGGATAGCTCACTTAGCAAGGAATCGAAAGGTAAAAACCGCAAAATGTTGGGATACTTCCTTCTCGAGATATTCTTGACGGTGCAGACCCTGTTTAGGCGCAACCGCTAGCCGTCTTTTTTTAAACGCCGCCTGTCACGGCACCGGGTAGGGGGTGACTTAATAACGCAATTCTGGCCTAGAGTTTAAGTTCCGGCCTGGTAAGTTTGCTATGGTTAGATAGCTCACTTAGCAAGGAATCGATAGATGAAATCCGCAAAATGTAGGGATACTTCCTTCTCGAGATATTCTTGACGGTACAGACCCTGTTTAGGCGCAACCGCTAGCCGTCTTTTTTAAACGCCGCCTGTCACGGCACCGGGTAGGGGGTGACTTAATAACGCAATTGTGGCCTAGAGTTTAAGTTCCGGCCTGGTAAGTTTGGTATGGTTGGATAGCTCACTTAGCAAGGAATCGATAAATGAAATCCGCAAAATGTTGGGATACTTCCTTCTCGAGATATTCTTGACGGTACAGACCCTGTTTAGGCGCAACCGCTAGCCGTCTTTTTTTAAACGCCGCCTGTCACGGCACCGGGTAGGGGGGTGACTTAATAAGTTAAACGCAATTGTGGCCTAGAGTTTAGGTTCCGGCCTGGTAAGTTTGCTATGGTTGGATAGCTCACTTAGCAAGGAATCGAAAGGTAAAAACCGCAAAATGTTGGGATACTTCCTTCTCGAGATATTCTTGACGGTGCAGACCCTGTTTAGGCGCAACCGCTAGCCGTCTTTTTTTAAACGCCGCCTGTCACGGCACCGGATGGGGGGGTTGACTTAAAAACGCGATTGTAGCCAAGAGTTTAAGTTCCGGCCCGGCAAGCTTGTTATGGTTAGATAGCTCACTTAGCAAGGAATCGAAAGGTAAAATCCGCAAAATGTTGGGATACTTCCTTCTCGAGATATTCTTGACGGTACAGACCCTGTTTAGACGCAACCGCTAGCCTTCTTTTTTTAAACACCGCCTGTCACGGTACCGGGTAGGGGGGTGACTTAATAACGCAATTGTGGCCTAGAGTTTAAGTTCCGGCCTGGTAAGTTTGGTATGGTTGGATAGCTCACTTAGCAAGAAATCGATAGGTAAAAACCGCAAAATGTTGAGATACTTCCTTCTCGAGATATTCTTGACGGTACAGACCCTGTTTAGGCGCAACCGTTTGCAGTCTTTTTTTAAACGCCGCCTGTCACGGCACCGGGTAGGGGGTGACTTAATAACGCGATTGTAGCCTAGAGTTTAAGTTCCGGCCTGGTAAGATTGGTATGGTTGGATAGCTCACTTAGCAAGGAATCGATAGGTAAAAACCGCAAAATGTTGAGATACTTCCTTCTCGAGATATTCTTGACGGTACAGACCCTGTTTAGGCGCAACCGCTAGCCGTCTTTTTTTAAACGCCGCCTGTCACGGCACCGGATGGGGGGTTGACTTAATAACGCGATTGTAGCCAAGAGTTTAAGTTCCGGCCCGGCAAGCTTGTTATGGTTAGATAGCTCACTTAGCAAGGAATCGAAAGGTAAAAACCGCAAAATGTTGGGATACTTCCTTCTCGAGATATTCTTGACGGTACAGACCCTGTTTAGACGCAACCGCTAGCCGTCTTTTTTTAAACACCGCCTGTCACGGTACCGGGTAGGGGGGTGACTTAATAACGCGATTGAGGCCTAGAGTTTAATATCCGGCCTGGTAAGTTTGGTATGTTTGAATAGCTCACTTAGCAAGGAATCGAAAGGTAAAAACCGCAAAATGTTGGGATACTTCCTTCTCGAGATATTCTTGACGGTACAGACCCTGTTTAGGCGCAACCGCTTGCAGTCTTTTTTTAACGCCGCCTGTCACGGCACCGGGTAGGGGGGTGACTTAATAACGCGATTGTAGCCTAGAGTTTAAGTTCCGGTCCCGGCAAGCATGGTATGATTGGAAAGGTCACTTAGCAAGGAATCGAAAGGTAAAAACCGCAAAATGTTGGGATACTTCCTTCTCGATATATTCTTGACGGTACAGACCCTGTTTAGACGCAACCGCTAGCCGTCTTTTTTTAACACCGCCTGTCACGGTACCGGGTAGGGGGGTGACTTAATAACGCGATTGTAGCCTAGAGTTTAAGTTCCGGCCTGGTAAGATTGGTATGGTTGGATAGCTCACTTAGCAAGGAATCGATAGGTAAAAACCGCAAAATGTTGAGATACTTCCTTCTCGAGATATTCTTGACGGTACAGACCCTGTTTAGGCGCAACCGCTAGCCGTCTTTTTTTAAAACGCCGCCTGTCATGGCACCGGGTAGGGGGGTGACTTAATAAGTTAAACGCAATTCTGGCCTAGAGTTTAAGTTCCGGCCTGGTAAATTTGCTATGGTTGGATAGCTCACTTAGCAAGGATCGAAAGGTAAAATCCGCAAAATGTTGGGATACTTCCTTCTCGAGATATTCTTGACGGTACAGACCATGTTTAGGCGCAACCGCTAGCCGTCTTTTTTTAAACGCCGCCTGTCACGGCACCGGGTAGGGGGGTGACTTAATAACGCAATTGTGGCCTAGTGTTTAAGTTCCGGCCTGGTAAGTTTGGTATGGTTGGATAGCCTCACTTAGCAAGGAATTGAAAGGTAAAAACCGCAAAATGTTGGGATACTTCCTTCTCGAGATATTCTTGACGGTACAGACCCTGTTTAGGCGCAACCGCTAACCGTCTTTTTTTAAACGCCGCCTGTCACGGCACCGGGTAGGGGGGTGACTTAATAACGCGATTGTAGCCTAGAGTTTAAGTTCCGGCCTGGTAAGTTTGGTATGGTTGGATAGCTCACTTAGCAAGAAATCGATAGGTTAAAAACCGCAAAATGTTGGGATACTTCCTTCTCGAGATATTCTTGACGGTACAGACCCTGTTTAGGCGCAACCGTTTGCCGTCTTTTTTTAAACGCCGCCTGTCACGGCACCGGGTAGGGGGGTGACTTAATAACGCGATTGTAGCCTAGAGTTTAAGTTCCGGCCTGGTAAGTTTGGTATGGTTGGATAGCTCACTTAGCAAGGAATCGATAGGTAAAAACCGCAAAATGTTGAGATACTTCCTTCTCGAGATATTCTTGACGGTACAGATCTGTTTAGGCGCAACCGCTAGCCGTCTTTTTTTAAACGCCGCCTGTCACGGCACCGGATAGGGGGTTGACTTAATAACGCGATTGTAGCCAAGAGTTTAAGTTCCGGCCCGGCAAGCTTGTTATGGTTAGATAGCTCACTTAGCAAAGAATCGAAAGGTAAAATCCGCAAAATGTTGGGATACTTCCTTCTCGAGATATTCTTGACGGTACAGACCCTGTTTAGACGCAACCGCTAGCCGTCTTTTTTTAAACACCGCCTGTCACGGTACCGGGTAGGGGGGTGACTTAATAACGCAATTGTGGCCTAGAGTTTAAGTTCCGGCCTGGTAAGTTTGGTATGGTTGGATAGCTCACTTAGCAAGGAATCGATAGATAAAATCCGCAAAATGTTGGGATACTTCCTTCTCGAGATATTCTTGACGGTACAGACCCTGTTTAGGCGCAACCACTAGCCGTCTTTTTTTAAAAGCCGCCTGTCACGGCCCCGGGTAGGGGGGTGACTTAATAACGCAATTGTGGCCTAGAGTTTAAGTTCCGGCCTGGTAAGTTTGGTATGGTTGGATAGCTCACTTAGCAAGGAATCGATAGATAAAATCCGCAAAATGTTGGGATACTTCCTTCTCGAGATATTCTTGACGGTACAGACCCTGTTTAGGCGCAACCGCTAGCCGTCTTTTTTTAAACGCCGCCTGTCACGGCACCGGGTAGGGGGGTGACTTAATAACGCAATTGTGGCCTAGAGTTTAAGTTCCGGCCTGGTAAGTTTGGTATGGTTGGATAGCTCACTTAGCAAGGAATCGAAAGGTAAAAACCGCAAAATGTTGGGAATACTTCCTTCTCGAGATATTCTTGACGGTACAGACCCTGTTTAGGCGCAACCGCTAACCGTCTTTTTTTAAACGCCGCCTGTCACGGCACCGGGTAGGGGGGTGACTTAATAACGCGATTGTAGCCTAGAGTTTAAGTTCCGGCCTGGTAAGTTTGGTATGGTTGGATAGCTCACTTAGCAAGAAATCGATAGGTAAAAACCGCAAAATGTTGGGATACTTCCTTCTCGAGATATTCTTGACGGTACAGACCCTGTTTAGGCGCAACCGTTTGCCGTCTTTTTTTAAACGCCGCCTGTCACGGCACCGGGTAGGGGGGTGACTTAATAACGCGATTGTAGCCTAGAGTTTAAGTTCCGGCCTGGTAAGTTTGGTATGGTTGGATAGCTCACTTAGCAAGAAATCGATAGGTAAAAACCGCAAAATGTTGGGATACTTCCTTCTCGAGATATTCTTGACGGTACAGACCCTGTTTAGGCGCAACCGTTTGCCGTCTTTTTTTAACGCCGCCTGTCACGGCACCGGGTAGGGGGGTGACTTAATAACGCGATTGTAGCCTAGAGTTTAAGTTCCGGCCTGGTAAGTTTGGTATGGTTGGATAGCTCACTTAGCAAGAAATCGATAGGTAAAAACCGCAAAATGTTGGGATACTTCCTTCTCGAGATATTCTTGACGGTACAGACCCTGTTTAGACGCAACCGCTAGCCGTCTTTTTTTAAACACCGCCTGTCACGGTACCGGGTAGGGGGGTGACTTAATAACGCAATTGTGGCCTAGAGTTTAAGTTCCGGCCTGGTAAGTTTGGTATGGTTGGATAGCTCACTTAGCAAGGAATCGATAGATAAAATCCGCAAAATGTTGGGATACTTCCTTCTCGAGATATTCTTGACGGTACAGACCCTGTTTAGGCGCAACCACTAGCCGTCTTTTTTTAAAAGCCGCCTGTCACGGCCCCGGGTAGGGGGGTGACTTAATAACGCAATTATGGCCTAGAGTTTAAGTTCCGGCCTGGTAAGTTTGGTATGGTTGGATAGCTCACTTAGCAAGGAATCGATAGATAAAATCCGCAAAATGTTGGGATACTTCCTTCTCGAGATATTCTTGACGGTACAGACCCTGTTTAGGCGCAACCACTAGCCGTCTTTTTTTAAACGCCGCCTGTCACGGCCCCGGGTAGGGGGGTGACTTAATAACGCAATTGTGGCCTAGAGTTTAAGTTCCGGCCTGGTAAGTTTGGTATGGTTGGATAGCTCACTTAGCAAGGAATCGATAGGTAAAACCGCAAAATGTTGGGATACTTCCTTCTCGAGATATTCTTGACGGTACAGACCCTGTTTAGGCGCAACCGCTAACCGTCTTTTTTTAAAACGCCGCCTGTCACGGCACCGGGTAGGGGGGTAACTTAATAACGCGATTGTAGCCTAGAGTTTAAGTTCCGGCCTGGTAAGTTTGGTATGGTTGGATAGCTCACTTAGCAAGAAATCGATAGGTAAAAACCGCAAAATGTTGAGATACTTCCTTCTCGAGATATTCTTGACGGTACAGACCCTGTTTAGGCGCAACCGCTAACCGTCTTTTTTTAAACGCCGCCTGTCACGGCACCGGGTAGGGGGTTGACGTAATAACGCGATTGTAGACTAGAGTTTAAGTTCCGGCCTGGAAAGATTGGTATGGTTGGATAGCTCACTTAGCAAGAAATCGATAGGTAAAAACCGCAAAATGTTGAGTTACTTCCTTCTCGAGATATTCTTGACGGTACAGATCTGTTTAGGCGCAACCGCTAGCCGTCTTTTTTAAACGCCGCCTGTCACGGCACCGGGTAGGGGGTTGACGTAATAACGCAATTGTGGCCTAGAGTTTAAGTTCCGGCCTGGTAAGTTTGGTATGGTTGGATAGCTCACTTAGCAAGGAATCGATAGATGAAATCCGCAAAATGTTGGGATACTTCCTTCTCGAGATATTCTTGACGGTACAGACCCTGTTTAGGCGCAACCGCTAGCCGTCTTTTTTTAAACGCCGCCTGTCACGGCACCGGGTAGGGGGGTGACTTAATAAGTTAAACGCAATTGTGGCCTAGAGTTTAGGTTCCGGCCTGGTAAGTTTGCTATGGTTGGATAGCTCACTTAGCAAGGAATCGAAAGGTAAAAACCGCAAAATGTTGGGATACTTCCTTCTCGAGATATTCTTGACGGTGCAGACCCTGTTTAGGCGCAACCGCTAGCCGTCTTTTTTTAAACGCCGCCTTGTCACGGCACCGGATGGGGGGTTGACTTAAAAACGCGATTGTAGCCAAGAGTTTAAGTTCCGGCCCGGCAAGCTTGTTATGGTTAGATAGCTCACTTAGCAAGGAATCGAAAGGTAAAATCCGCAAAATGTTGGGATACTTCCTTCTCGAGATATTCTTGACGGTACAGACCCTGTTTAGACGCAACCGCTAGCCGTCTTTTTTTAAACACCGCCTGTCACGGTACCGGGTAGGGGGGTGACTTAATAACGCAATTGTGGCCTAGAGTTTAAGTTCCGGCCTGGTAAGTTGGTATGGTTGGATAGCTCACTTAGCAAGAAATCGATAGGTAAAAACCGCAAAATGTTGAGATACTTCCTTCTCGAGATATTCTTGACGGTACAGACCCTGTTTAGGCGCAACCGTTTGCAGTCTTTTTTTAAACGCCGCCTGTCACGGCACCGGGTAGGGGGTGACTTAATAACGCGATTGTAGCCTAGAGTTTAAGTTCCGGCCTGGTAAGATTGGTATGGTTGGATAGCTCACTTAGCAAGGAATCGATAGGTAAAAACCGCAAAATGTTGAGATACTTCCTTCTCGAGATATTCTTGACGGTACAGACCCTGTTTAGGCGCAACCGCTAGCCGTCTTTTTTTAAACGCCGCCTGTCACGGCACCGGATGGGGGGTTGACTTAATAACGCGATTGTAGCCAAGAGTTTAAGTTCCGGCCCGGCAAGCTTGTTATGGTTAGATAGCTCACTTAGCAAGGAATCGAAAGGTAAAAACCGCAAAATGTTGGGATACTTCCTTCTCGAGATATTCTTGACGGTACAGACCCTGTTTAGACGCAACCGCTAGCCGTCTTTTTTTAAACACCGCCTGTCACGGTACCGGGTAGGGGGGTGACTTAATAACGCGATTGAGGCCTAGAGTTTAATATCCGGCCTGGTAAGTTGGTATGTTTGAATAGCTCACTTAGCAAGGAATCGAAAGGTTAAAAACCGCAAAATGTTGGGATACTTCCTTCTCGAGATATTCTTGACGGTACAGACCCTGTTTAGGCGCAACCGCTTGCCGTCTTTTTTTAAACGCCGCCTGTCACGGCACCGGATGGGGGGTTGACTTAATAACGCGATTGTAGCCAAGAGTTTAAGTTCCGGCCCGGCAAGCTTGTTATGGTTAGATAGCTCACTTAGCAAGGAATCGAAAGGTAAAAACCGCAAAATGTTGGGATACTTCCTTCTCGAGATATTCTTGACGGTACAGACCCTGTTTAGACGCAACCGCTAGCCGTCTTTTTTTAAACACCGCCTGTCACGGTACCGGGTAGGGGGGTGACTTAATAACGCGATTGTAGCCTAGAGTTTAAGTTCCGGTCCGGCAAGCATGGTATGATTGGAAAGGTCACTTAGCAAGGAATCGAAAGGTAAAAACCGCAAAATGTTGGGATACTTCCTTCTCGATATATTCTTGACGGTACAGACCCTGTTTAGGCGCAACCGCTAGCCGTCTTTTTTTAAACGCCGCCTGTCATGGCACCGGGTAGGGGGGTGACTTAATAAGTTAACGCAATTCTGGCCTAGAGTTTAAGTTCCGGCCTGGTAAATTTGCTATGGTTGGATAGCTCACTTAGCAAGGAATCGAAAGGTAAAATCCGCAAAATGTTGGGATACTTCCTTCTCGAGATATTCTTGACGGTACAGACCATGTTTAGGCGCAACCGCTAGCCGTCTTTTTTAAACGCCGCCTGTCACGGCACCGGGTAGGGGGGTGACTTAATAACGCAATTGTGGCCTAGTGTTTAAGTTCCGGCCTGGTAAGTTTGGTATGGTTGGATAGCTCACTTAGCAAGGAATCGATAGATAAAATCCGCAAAATGTTGGGATACTTCCTTCTCGAGATATTCTTGACGGTACAGACCCTGTTTAGGCGCAACCGCTAGCCGTCTTTTTTAAACGCCGCCTGTCACGGCACCGGGTAGGGGGGTGACTTAATAACGCAATTGTGGCCTAGAGTTTAAGTTCCGGCCTGGTAAGTTTGGTATGGTTGGATAGCTCACTTAGCAAGGAATCGAAAGGTAAAAACCGCAAAATGTTGGGATACTTCCTTCTCGAGATATTCTTGACGGTACAGACCCTGTTTAGGCGCAACCGCTAACCGTCTTTTTTTAAACGCCGCCTGTCACGGCACCGGGTAGGGGGGTGACTTAATAACGCGATTGTAGCCTAGAGTTTAAGTTCCGGCCTGGTAAGTTTGGTATGGTTGGATAGCTCACTTAGCAAGAAATCGATAGGTAAAAACCGCAAAATGTTGGGATACTTCCTTCTCGAGATATTCTTGACGGTACAGACCCTGTTTAGGCGCAACCGTTTGCCGTCTTTTTTTAAACGCCGCCTGTCACGGCACCGGGTAGGGGGGTGACTTAATAACGCGATTGTAGCCTAGAGTTTAAGTTCCGGCCTGGTAAGTTTGGTATGGTTGGATAGCTCACTTAGCAAGGAATCGATAGGTAAAAACCGCAAAATGTTGAGATACTTCCTTCTCGAGATATTCTTGACGGTACAGATCTGTTTAGGCGCAACCGCTAGCCGTCTTTTTTTAAACGCCGCCTGTCACGGCACCGGATAGGGGGTTGACTTAATAACGCGATTGTAGCCAAGAGTTTAAGTTCCGGCCCGGCAAGCTTGTTATTGTTAGATAGCTCACTTAGCAAAGAATCGAAAGGTAAAATCCGCAAAATGTTGGGATACTTCCTTCTCGAGATATTCTTGACGGTACAGACCCTGTTTAGACGCAACCGCTAGCCGTCTTTTTTTAAACACCGCCTGTCACGGTACCGGGTAGGGGGGTGACTTAATAACGCAATTGTGGCCTAGAGTTTAAGTTCCGGCCTGGTAAGTTTGGTATGGTTGGATAGCTCACTTAGCAAGGAATCGATAGATAAAATCCGCAAAATGTTGGGGATACTTCCTTCTCGAGATATTCTTGACGGTACAGACCCTGTTTAGGCGCAACCACTAGCCGTCTTTTTTTAAAAGCCGCCTGTCACGGCCCCGGGTAGGGGGGTGACTTAATAACGCAATTGTGGCCTAGAGTTTAAGTTCCGGCCTGGTAAGTTTGGTATGGTTGGATAGCTCACTTAGCAAGGAATCGATAGATAAAATCCGCAAAATGTTGGGATACTTCCTTCTCGAGATATTCTTGACGGTACAGACCCTGTTTAGGCGCAACCACTAGCCGTCTTTTTTTAAACGCCGCCTGTCACGGCCCCGGGTAGGGGGGTGACTTAATAACGCAATTGTGGCCTAGAGTTTAAGTTCCGGCCTGGTAAGTTTGGTATGGTTGGATAGCTCACTTAGCAAGAAATCGATAGGTAAAAACCGCAAAATGTTGGAGTACTTCCTTCTCGAGATATTCTTGACGGTACAGACCCTGTTTAGGCGCAACCGCTACCGTCTTTTTTTAAACGCCGCCTGTCACGGCACACGGGTAGGGGGGGATGACTTAATAACGCGATTGTAGCCTAGAGTTTAAGTTTCCGGCCTGATAAGCTTGGTATGGTTGGATAGGCTCACTTAAGCAATGAATCGATAGGTAAAACCGCAAAATGTTGAGATACTTCCTTCTCGAGATATTCTTGACGGTACAGACCCTGTTTAGGCGCAACCGCTAGCCGTCTTTTTAAACGCCGCCTGTCACGGCACCGGGTAGGGGGTGACTTAATAACGCGATTGTAGACTAGAGTTTAAGTTTCCGGCCTGGAAAGATTGGTATGGTTGGAATAGGCTCACTTAGCAAGAATCGATAGGTAAAACCGCAAAAATGTTGAGATTACTTCCTTCTCGAGATATTCTTGACGGTACAGACCCTGTTTAGGCTGCAACGCTAGCAGTCTTTTTTTAACGCCGCCTGTCACGGCACCGGGTAGGGGGTGACTTAATAACGCGATTGTAGCCTAGAGTTTAAGTTCC